>JZKD02S0356112.1:756142-778295 GCA_000966675.3 Picea glauca | reverse complement strand
AAAAAACCCTAACATAATCTCTATCGTTAGATCTGCGACCTTATAATGAACGGTCCAGATTTACAATGAAATTACAATATACATTTACAAGGAAAAATTTCCTTCGGGGGCTTCGCCCTCAAAACCCCACTGGGGACTCGCTTGCCCCCAGACCCCCTACCTGGGGAGATATCCCCCTCGGACTCCGCAGAGGGGGTACCCCCCCTCTGCACTCCCCCGTGTGGAAGAGTGTACATACTTCTAGGGTGTAAATACTTCATGGGGTATAAACACAGTTGAAAGTAAAAGACCTCTAAATCAGGAAGATAATCAGGCTCCAAAACCAACAAATATGAGGGATGTTGAAATACGATCAGACTAGAACGACGAGGTGCAGTGACGCCATCCATGGTGACGTGGGTTTAAGATTGATGAGCCATGTACCACCTAGATTCATATGCATCACATACCCTATAGCCCCTTTGGAATGTAGCATGTGTCATCCCATATGAGGGCACATGTCGCCCCTGACCCAACTACGTGTCAGCCCCTGGTATGTGTCCACCTCACCCACATGGTTGGTGAAATGATTAGGATTCCTGGATTCTAGGACTTCAAGACTCCGAAAGATTTGATATTCTTCGAAAATCCCCAAAGTGCCAAAGTTACGGAGTAGATCGTAGCCATTGACACAGGAATTCACGTGGCAGTAGATCGTTAACTCTAGAGAAGAGAACTCCGAAGGGACATGAGGAAGGAAGTCCCAAAGGCTGAAAGTCCCGAAGTGCCAAAGTCCATCAGAACCATTCTTTGGAAGGGGGCATGTGGTGCTTGATATATAACTCTGGGTACAAAGTACTTTGGAGGAAAAAGTCTTTGGAGCATTCAAAATTCCTGAACGTCGAAGTCCTGAAGTGAATCAAGGCCATCAAAATATCTTAGGACATGCGACGTCGGATTATGAGCTTCGGAGATTTGCCACTCTGGAGGATTCGCACGATGGTTGTCTTGGCACCTGTTTTCTTGGTTTCTGGTCACAACCCACAGTCATATGAGAGTATAGATGGATGGAAGGGGCTAAGCCTAGAAATTCAAATCCGAAGGCCAAACGCTGAATTCCCTGTGAACCTGTGAGTTAGTCAAGGACCAAGTCTAGTCATTGGATTTGTTGGTGGATGGATTTCCACCATAGCATTAAGAATGTTGGAAGTTCCAGGATATCAGAGAACTCAGGGAGAAACATATTGAGTTAGACCACGTGTAATGCTCGTGGCCTCGACCAATGAACACCCAAAGAACTTGGGAGAGGTATATCTGCCAGCTGTGAGCTCAGTTTGAAGCATGGAGACCATGGATGGAAATATCTGGAAGAGAAGAATGGAATAGAGACCCCTAAATGGGGTTCTTGATTTTCTTAAGAAGAATGAAATTTCGACGCCCCACCATGGGTGTGTTACATCTTTGAAATATTCATCGGCCACTTGGACTAAAAAAAATTGTGCATCGGGAAACTTGTCCTCTAGATTCATAGGTTCCTATCCATTAGTGATCCTCAATAGGTGATTAGGTCATGCATTCAACTTTTCTGTCTTGCATATCACTTCAAAGTCAAATTTCAGGAACAACAATAACCATCTACAAATTCCCCCCCCCCAACACTAGCTTGTTGACAAGGTATTTGAGAGCTGAATGGTCTGTGAACATTTTGAAATGTTTTCCCAATAATTAATGCCTGAATTTCTGAAGCACATATACCATAGCTAAGCCTTCTCTTTCCATGGTATTGTAATTCTGCTCCAATTCTGACAGTTTTCTGCTAGCAAATGTTATGGGATGTTCTAATTCTCCTGCTCCTGGTTTCACCAGAATAGCTCCAAGTGCTATGGCCAATGCATCTACATGCACGTGGAATGCATTTTCCCAATCCAGGAATACTAGTATTGGTGCGGTTACCATCTTCTCTTTCAGGGTGTGCAATCCACGCTGACAATCCTCATTCCACTGAAACTTTATGTCTTTCCTTAACAATGTCTCCATTGGTGCAGTGATCTGCACATACCCTTTTATAAATTTCCTGTAGTATCCTATGTGTCCCAATGTTTCTCTTAACTGACGGATTGATTTTGGTGGTGGTAGATTAACAATTACTACAATCTTGGTAGGATCTACTAGAAAGCCTTGTTTGCATACTATATGGCCCAATATTATCCCAAAAGGTGTTACGAAGATGCACTTCTTGATATTTAATGATATATGACACTGACTACATCTTTCTAACACCAACCTCAACACCCCTACATGGTATTTCAATAGACTATATACTGTCCAATCATCTAAATATACCTCTAGAAACTGGTGGATGAATTCTTTGAATGCAACTGTGACTACTTTGGAAAATATTGTTGGTGCACTCTTTAGTCCAAAATGAATGAATGTATACTGGTAGGATCCCCATTCCATGGAAAAAGTGGTCTTGTATCTATCTTCCAATGCTATCTTGATCTAATGGTATCCTGAGAATCTGTCGGTAAATCAATAAGCTTCATGTCCTCTTACATTCTCCAAAACCTCATATGTGAAAGGCATAGGGAATGGCTCATGTAGGTACACATCATTCAACTTCCTTAGGTCGACACATATCCTTATTCCCCCATGTTTCTTCTCCTGATATACCATCAGGCTTACCCATTCAGACTCCTCTACTGGTTCTATGATTCTAGCCTCCTACATCCTATCGATTTCGTCCTTGACTTTTTTCTTATAGATTGGATTTAGTCTATATGGTCGCTATCTGATAGGTATTACCTCCGCTCTGATAGGTATCATTATTTATCCTATCTCTCCTTATATGTCTTTAATTTCTGTGAATGTTGTTGGGAAAAAGTCGTTGTACTCGTGCAATAACTCTATTATGCTTTCCACTGTTCGCTCGTCCCAGTAGTCTCCAATGATGGCCATTTTAGGATTCTCAATTGTCCCAATGTTGACTTTCTTCACCTTGATCGACGCAGAAATTACTTCTTATTCCAGACGTGGACCTTCCACTTCTCTTTCACCTTCAAATTCCCAATATGAATATCGCGCGGGTCATCTTCATCTGGTGCTTCTTCCTGCACCTGGTAGCATGACAGTAGTTCTTCTAGTGTACATCTATTTTGTTGTTCTTCTTCTTTCATGAGTTCAACTTCCATTTCTTTAATGAATATCACCCCTCTGATTTGTTTAAGTGTTGTGTCTATGTTGGGGTTCTCATACTCAAATGAGAAAGTGACTGTAAATTTCTATTGTAACACTGTCCAATTTGTAGTTCCTATGCGCAATTCTTGGTCTATATACAAGTTTATTGGGATGTCTTCTAATGTGTGAAAAAAATGATGAGGCCATTCCTCTAGTGGTGTCATTTTACATAACGTTCTACACTTCTCCAAGTGTTATGTCGGTGCCCCCTGTCCATCATATTTTTGCAATTGTTTTCTTCCTTGTTCTGTGCCAAATATGATCCGCAGTAACCGCTTACATTGGTACTAGTATTTAACTATTTTTTTGTGCGCAGCCCACCATCTTCCAGGTGTTTCTTTGAGTGCTATATCTAGGGATAACAACCTCTGATTTTCTACCACTTCATCTTCGTAGCATGTTAAGAATACTTCTAAGTCATTCACCCCATGGAAGTTGGTAGGTTCCCTTATCTCCGTACCTACGCATCTTACTGTGCGATCTATTCTTGTGCATATTCTTGTGGAGACTTCATGTAACCTTTGTTTCTAGTTTTATAAGCCTGTATGTGAGTCTGACACACATGAGGTGATTCTTGTCTAGATGAGTACCCCATCTGCAGTTGGGTTCACATAATCTTCTTCTAGCATGGTTTTTCTGTACAATTGGTTAATTTCCTCTAGGTCCAAGCAAGTAGGTTGTACAAACCTTTCCCCTTCGGATGGGTCCAATGGAGCAATAACTTTGTATTCTCCCAATTCAAATGTCATCTTCCACATCTTTAAGTTGATTATGTCCTGATTGTCAAATTCCCAATCCAGGCCAAGTAATGTCGGATAAGGTGTTGTACCATCCACTATATCTATAACTTCAAAGTCATATTTCGTGTGCACTCCATCCATATCTACTATTACCCCTTTTAGTCTCCCAATCGGTAGAAATCTGTGTTGATTCACTAGTTTCAGTTGAAACGGTGAATATCCTAATGTGGGATATCCCATACATTGCCATGTCTTATTGGGTAATATATTGACTTCGGATCCTAAATCCAGTATAGTATCTCCCATGTTAAAATATCCAATGTTGGAATTCAGTCTGAATTCCCTGCTTGTTCTCCTCCTTATATGTAGATGATTGACTATTTTCTGTTCTATCTTCCCTTCTACTTCTATGCTACATTTTCTAGCATATTTTGAAATATTTTAATAGATGATGGATCATTTAGTAGTTTCACACATGATTTCAAAAACCATTTAATCATACTTACTTGTCCCAGGCGTTGTGTTTCTTTGGTGTGATCCAGCGATGGAGGCATCTCGTACTCTGGTACTTCCTTATTATGCTTCTCAGTTGATGTCGATGCAATGTTTGGCTTCATAAATTCTTGTCTGGCTTGCTTGAATATCTCCTTTTTGTTTTGCACATCAAACTTCTTCTTTGGTTCATCATTCTTCTTCACCCATTGGTGTTGTGATGGATCTTGTCTTACTGCATCATTTCCTGTTTTATCTCCTCCCCATGTAACTATGTTGACGTTTCTTCCTTCATCCCTCGCTTCTGATGAAATCCACTGAACATTCTTATTGTTCTAATTTCTCTTCTCCTAGATATTCCCTAATAGTGTCAGACATTCTTCCATGTCATGATATGATGTGCGACAATACATACAGGTCGTTGGTGGAAGTGGACATTCTCTTGCATAGTGTCCTAGTTGTTGAAAATTATGGCATACCACTGGTCCTATGCCTCTTCCGAATTCTCCTATTTCTCTTCCTCCACCTCTATATCAATCTCGATCCCCTCATGGCGCATTATATTGAGGCGCATGGTTATATTGCGAGGTATTATAGTGTGGTTGCATGGTATTGTACTGTGGTTGCACAATGTTATATTGTTGTTGCGCAGTGTTATACTGTTGTTGCATAGTGTTATACGATGCAGGTACTTGGTTAAATTGTGGTGTGGATTTCCCGGTCATCATTTTTGCATGCACCCTATATGCATCTGATGTTCTTTCCCTCATGAAGTCCATGGTCCTGCAATATTTTTCATCATGGCCTACTGACTTGCAAAAGTTGCAATGTGAGATATTAGCTATTATTTGGTACTTTTTCATCATTGGGAAGTGGTATGGATCATGACCTTGTTTCTTACATATCTCACACCATAGTCCTCCCAATGGGTTTGGCATTCCCTCTTTCATGTATTGGCCGAATTTTGGACATTCGTTCTTATGGTGTCCTTTTGTCCTACATGTGGTACACCAAACAAATTCTCTTTTGTCCTTACTTTTGTTCTAGTTTAGTTGGAATGTTAATTTCTTTAGATCCTCCTTCAGATCCTTGATGGATGGATCTTTCTTCTAATATTGGTTCTCTTCCAGTTGTAGGGATGCCTATGGATCATTTTCCTATTTATGAAACTTATGTTTCCACAACGGATATTTCAAGTGTGGTAGCAATGAATTGATGAAAAAATTCCCATGTTGCATATCTGTCATGACGTATTTTAGATTTCCCTTCAATCATTTGAATCTCTAGTCAATCTCCCATACAAATTCTCCTGGTTTCTGTCTAATATCTATCATCTTTTTCATGTATTGATCCTTTGAACTAGACTTCGAGAACTCATTTATCAACAGCTTCTTGATATCTCCAATTGTCTTGGTTATCCCTAGAAGATTGTTCACAGCTAAACTCATGTACCAATCCAATGCACAATCTCTTAGTGTGATAGCTAACTATGCAATTTTAGTGTCCTTATATGAGATTTGTTTCTCTTCCCATATATTTTCAAATATAAACAGGTGCTTCTCCGGGTCTTCTGACGTTTCTCCTTTGAATTTTGGTAACTTTATGGTGGGATCATGTCCTACCATCTTGAATGATGAACTACTACCTCCACGCGGTGTAGATACTTGACTAATACTTCCTGAACTGGCTACCCTAGTTTTTTTTTCTTGTGTATATGTACTTCCTGTTGTCTTCCTTCTCAAGAAATTCGGTTGTCTAAATGGTGGTGTTCTTATTGGTGTATTAGTCGCACATGGGTTTATGGGTTCCTCACTAACTTTGATATGGATAGGAGTGTTGCCTTTTATTTCCTCTCTTTTACCTCTCGTCTTACTCTCATATGTCGTGCACAAGATTTCCTCAATCTGCTCCATAGCCCGAAGATCCTCTACCTCCTCAGCATCACTTTCCAATCCTTCCCTCGTGGCTACGACTCTCTTCTTTGTGTTTACCTTATATTGGTAGGGTACTCCACTGTGCATCTTCCTATTTGTTGTCATGATCTGCTTGATCTACTATTCTTCCATAATAATTGGTTCCAAGGCCTCCTCCTTCTTTCCTTTATCCCCTTCTCCTTCCATTTCTCCTTCTCCTGTAAGTGTTTCCCCCCTTCCCTCATGCACGCAGGGAAGTTTAGCTATCTAACTCCATTGTCATTATACCTTTGTTATATAGTAATATCTTAATGGAAGTATATAACGATCTGATGTACCTACCTCGAGGTCCCTTCAATAACTCTTGTTTAGCTTCACTCTACGACTTCACTGTATCTACTATAAACTCTGTGATAAATCCGACAACAATGCTGTCTAACCAGAAATATATTGCGCACATAAACGTAATATCAACTCATTGTAACAACACAATCTCTTTAGGATTCCACTCTAGTTGTCTAATCCAATTTGTAGGATGGTTGTCTTTCAATCTTTTTATCCACTCCTATAATACATGTGGGAAATCATAGAAAAATACTTCATGCAAGTCAATGAATACGTACTTGTCAGATATTTGTGCGATGTGAACTTTGGGTTTCTGTTATCTTTCTGTGCAAAATCTAGCTCCTTTGTTTTCAACCATCTTTTTGTCTCTGCCTTCATGGGATTCCATGGTCTCAACATCCATTTTTATATTCTCATTCTCTTCAACATCTAGTTATCCGATCTGACATTTTTCTGACGCGTCCTCCACAAATCACATATACTCAATCCCATTTTCTTCCAACCAACCGATAAATGAACCATTTTTTGGCTTTCTACTTTTCTATTGGTCTTGAGGATTCTTTATGGTTTATTCTAGTTCTACCTTGCTATCATAGATTGACCCTGGTTAATATTTGATAAGATTCCCAACAAAATCCCTTTAAACTATTGGCCCCTCCTGTAATCTAGAAGGCAACGCAACACATAGAGTGTACTGCGTAGTCTCACCCAAGATATCTCTATGGGTGGCTGCAATACTCAGGTGTTTTCAACTAAGGAATAAGTGGATATATGTGGTTGTACTCTATAATATTTATTCATTCAGTCTAACATATACCTATAACAAACATTTTATCCATGCATGTTGATGCAGGAGAATCCATATCAAAGGTGCTCGAGGAGAAAAAAAATCAACGTCCAACGTGGATTTTGAAGAAATCAAAAGCTTGAAGGATGTGGCAAGTTTAAAAGTTTTGATATGAATGTACTTAAAGTATCATTAAAAGAACAAGAATATGAAACCTTAATGCAATATCGAGAAGGATTGTAATTCTGTCAATGTATTTATGGACAATACATATCTGTATCCTTTTTCTCTTATCTGTTTGTGCCTATGATTTATTATATGAGGCCTTAATAGTTAATATTCTTAATTTGATAAGATAGCACTTAGATGGTTGGAGGGAAATCTCGATGAGCTCCTCTTTGTAAAATAATATGTAAACTATATGTTTGATTATTATTGTGGGTGTAGTGGTAGTACGAAAAAAAAAAGAGAGGTAGATATTCTGTAGAGAGTATTGTAGGAGCTGTTGAAACCCCTGTGTACAAAGCACTTAATTTAATATAACAAAGAAGGATTTGATCCAATTTCATGGTGTGTTGTGTTCACTGTGTTCATCCTATGAATGATATGTTTGCATTTTTCTTTCAATATCTGTTATTTGGTTTCTTTATGCTTAGGAATGTTGAGTGAATGACTTTGTGAGGAAACAATAAGTTTCAATTTCTTCTCTTCCAAGGAGAATCTGCAAGGAGTGCAGTGTTAGTCCTCAAGGAGTGCATTGACAGGTCTCTGATTTAACCTCAAAAAATCTTAGGAGGAATACCGGGGTTTTATTATCATCAAGAGTGCAAGGTGTGAACAGTAACTACGCATAAGGTGCGTAGGTCGAGTCATTTGTTGGACTCGTTCATTTGAGGAGAGATTGGAAGATTCTATGTTGCAAGGAATGCATATAGGTGGATAGATTTCTCTGAGAGAGAGAAACAACGTTGGAGAAGTCCACAAAGTGTGAGTGGGATAAAACCCCGAGAAATTCTAAGTTTTAGTGGAGAAGCTAAGATCAGGAAGGATAGAGGTTTTACAATTGCTCAGGAAGGAACTCAAGAGTTTGAGTCACCCTCGAATTTCACAAAGCTCAGGAGCGAGAGCAGTCTTTTAGACTGTTGGTCGAAAACACTTAGGAAAATTCCTAAGGGTCGAACCTTTGAAGGACTCAAAGAAGAGGTGTAGAATCTTAAGTGAGCAAGAGTTGAAGCTCAGGAGAGTTAGCGACGTAGAAATCTTCTGGAGGAAAGAGTTATCAAAGAAGCATTGGAGGAGCGGTGGATATCCCTTCAAGGAAGATCTTGATTCATCGAAAATTGTCTGATCAGGAGATGAGACTTTGTAATTCAAGAAAATTGCGAGGAGTGGGGTGTCAATTTCCCGAAGCGCGAAAAAAAATCCGAGACGTTGGTCGTGGAGGAAACGTGGATCGTCGATCTGACACGAGGAGAATTCGGAGCTCAGACTTTGGGAGAAGAGAGGCATGTCATCTTTTAAAGACGCGAAGAGAGAAATCCTGAAGCGCTTGAGAGTTGGGCCCCAGGTCATAGCCCGAGGTTATATTGGAAGGGTCCAGAGGAGAGAAGCTCGCACTCGTTGGTCTAGTAATTTGGGAATCAAAAATCGGGAGAATTGCTAGTGGGTCACACCAAAAATACCTGAACTCCATAGTTACAAAGTACCTTTAGGGTAAGTACTTGGTCACAGCCAGTGATTAAAGTGAGGGGAAGCTTGCACCTAAAATCAGTTCTCACGAGTACAGGAGTTGGTCCTGTGTGAGTTATAGTTGGAATTGAGGTCTATTGGGGACCCAAAGAACCATTCTGGTTCATTCCTATGAAATATCCATCAACCGGGAGGTCAAAAAGTTCCCATTGAGGTGGGGTGTTGCATCAAGTGGTATCAGAGACACATAACATGATTTTTTTGTAGGTTGAAAAGAGACACAGAAGAGTAAAGAAGTATAGCTTTGAAGAAGAAGAAGCTTTGAAAAATTCCTCCAAGGAGACATGTAGAGAGACCTATGCCTGATACAGCTATGGAAAGAGAGATGAAGGAACTTCATGCTCGTTTGGATGTCATGGAGATAGCACAAATAAGGGCACCTGATGATGGAGACATCAATGAGGCAAAAAGTGAATAAGTAGAAGCTGAAGAGGTTGTTGCAGAGGATGCTGCAGATGAACGATTACTGAAATTTGTTGCACATATGGGAGAAATATAAAAAATGGACATCCCGATGTATGAAGGTAATCTATATGTAGAAGAAGTGCTTGATTGGTTCTGGGCTCTTGATAGAAATTTTGATTATGAAGACATTGAAGAAGAGAAGAAGGTCAAAAATGCATTCACAAGACTGAAAGGGCATGCAACACTATGGTGGGATGAACTTCAGGATGATAGGAGATGCAAAGGAAAGAAGAAGATAAAGAGTTGGGAAAAAATGGTAGCCAAGATGAAAGCCAAATTCATACCCAGGGATTATCATATTAATTTGTTCAGAATACTGCAGAATTTGAGGTAGAAGGGAATGACAGTCAAGGAGTATACTGAAGAGTTTGACAGACTAAATATTAGAGAAGGTCATAGGGAAAGTGATGATGAAAAGGTAGCCAGGTACATTAATGGCCTGAGGTATGAAATTCAGGATGAGATCAGCATGGTGACCATAAAAAATGTAGAAGATGCTTATTAGATTTCTTTAAAGGCAGAGAAGTTTGCAAGGAAACAAAGCCAAAGGGGTAGAGGTAGAATCCTGAACAGAGTCAAGGAAATTACTCATGAGGGAGTTCAGAAGCCCAAGGATGAGGTAAGGAAGCCTCATAGCCACCCAGAAAGAGGAGGAAAATCCATAGGGAGACAATATGTTGGCAGAAGAAATGATTTTCCTTGCGGAAGAGGAAGTGGAAGAGGAGGTGAAGTAAAGTGTTTTGTCTATGGAAAGGTGGGAAACATATCTTGGGAATGTCTCGAAAGGAACAAAGAAGGAGAAGGCCAGACTCACATTTCAGAATCTCAAAGGAGAAATGTTGAAGCAGAAGGTGCAAAAAGTGGAAGGTCTTTGATGATGAGAAAGGTTCTCTTGAAACCAGAGGTGGAAGTGGAAACACCAGTCCAGAGGAACAACTTATTCAGGACTGCTTTCAAGGCCAAGGACAGGGTCTACAAAGTGATAATCGACAGCATAAGCACTAACAATATAGCATCCATAGATATGGTGGAGAAGTTGGATATGGAAACAGTTTCACATCCCAACCCATATAGAGTTTCATGGCTGCAAAAAGGACACCAGGTAATGGTTACTAAAGAGTGCCAAGTTGAATTCAATATAGGAGGATATAGGGATGGAATATTGTGTGATGTAATTCCTATGGATGTTTATCATATTTTGTTGGGAAGGCCATGGAAATATGACAAAAATGTCATTCATGACAGAAGGAAGAACACCTATACTTTGGAAAAGAATGGTAGGATGCACATGTTGTTGGCAACTGAAGATAACAAAGTGAAGGGAGAATCCAGCACAAGCATACTTTTCATAAGTGGGAAGGAACTCTTCAATGAAGTCAATAAGAAACATGAAATGTAGTTTTTTGTAGTAAGGAAACCAAAAGTCATTTTGACAAGTACTTCCATGGAGGATTTTCCTGAAGAGATTCAAGAATTACTAGAGAATTTTGTTGATATTGTAGTGGATGAGTTGTCAAACTCATTGCCACCTATAAGGAGCATAAGCCATCATATCAATCTTATACCAGGAGCAAGTCTACCAAACAAAGATGCATATAGGTTGATGCCTCAAGAGAATGAAGAGGTCAAGAAGCAAGTTCAGGATTTGATGGATAAAGGTTTGATAAGGGAAAGCTTGAGTCCATGTGATGTACCAACAATACTAAGTCCAAAAAAATATGGAGGATGGAGAATGTGCATGGATTCGAGACCTATCAATAAAATCACCATCAGGTACAAATTCCCTTTACCAAGAATGGATGACTTAATGGATTTCTTGACTGGAGTAATTTTTTTTCCAAGATTGACTTAAGGAGTGGATATCACCAGATAATAATGAGGGAAGGTGATGAATGGAAAACAACATTCAAGACAAATGAAAGGTTGTATGAATGGCTTGTCATGTCATTTGGATTAACAAATCCTCCAAGTACATTTATGATATTGATGAACGAAGTGTTGAAAGATTTCATTGGCAAGTTTGTGATTGTGTATCTTGATGATATACTGATATTCAGTAAGACTAGAGAAGAGCATCTGAGACATTTGACTCTAGTGATGAGGAGGTTGCAGCGAGAGAAGTTGCTAGTAAATTTCAAGAAATATTCTTTCATGTAAAAAAAAATCATTTATTTGGGGTTTGTAATTTTGGCAAATGAACTGAATATGGATCCAGAGAAGGTAAAAGAAATAAAAGAATGGCCATCACCGAGAAACATCTTCTAGGTGAGAAGCTTCCATGGTTTAGCAAGTGTTTATTGTTACACATTATTTTCATCATCCTTATGACCGTTAATGATGTAAACCTATCTGTTTCCTTCAGAGGGGTTAGTGGCCTAAATTCCTAAAGAAAGAAGGGAAAATAACTTTTCCTGAGAGAAAAATTTGTGTTTTCCTCTATAAAAACCCTATTAAAGAGGATTTCTGCAGGTTGCTATATACACAAGGTGCCGAATGCCTGGTTTCCAAAAGCTGCACTATATCTAGGGTGAGGAAGTGCCTAGTTTCCATAGGCTGCACTATAGCTAGGGTGAGGAAATTCCTGATTTCCGCAGGCTGCACTATAGCTAGGCTGCGGATTTTCCGTAGGTTGCACTATAGCTAGGCTGCGGAAATTCCTGTATGTGGGGAAAAATGAGCATCTTCTCGATGCTTCTAGAAGGAGAAGCTTCTATGGTGAGGTGGCCTCTGAATGGTTTGGATCTTACTCGCTTTCATGATTTAGTGGGATCATCCTAACCTCCTCACCTTATCTTCTTCAACTTATAAAAAGAGATGAGCTCTCATGGAGAAAGTTAGCTTGAGCTTGATTGGGTTGCAAAGTTCTTGAGCCTTTGAGATTAGAAATTTGGTTTGAGATTGTTAGCTTGGTATGTTGGCTTTGAGATTTTCTTTGTCAAGATAGATTGTGAGTAGCTATCAGATCCATGGTCCTAGAATCCTTGGAGAAAGAAGTGTGTGGGAAGCAAGGAATTGTTGGAAGGAACCTTATGACATCAAGGCATCCGGTTGTAATCTCATTTCCTATTATTTAATATAATACAGTGGCATGCTTCTTTCCCATAGAATTATATTTATTTTATTGCATAATTCCTTGATCATATGCATAGGTTGTCATTGAATATACTTTTGCTTCTTTCACTTTGGTTTTTTTGTGTCTCACTGCAGGATCAATATCACAAGAGCACTGGAGCGAACCAGGAACAACAAAGACATAAGGAAGCGACCCTTAAAGGTATGTCTCTCATCTTTTGTTCAGTAGTATATTCGATGATTAGAGCCTAGGGAAAGCACCATGTTCTGTCTTGTTTTGTTCTAGATCTAGGTGGATATAGGGGGATTGATTCGTGTCCACACTTAACGATTAACCTGATAATGAAATTGGCGACCATACTGGGGAACAGGTTGTTTCCCTAGTTTGTATTGATTTCTTCCTTTGATTGCTTGGTTTATGTTTTTTGAGTCACTGGGAGATCCAGTTTGACTCTTTGACTGTTAAACTTTACTGCAAAACCTTCTTAATTTTTAATATTTTCCATTTTTTGTTTGATTTCCGCACCTTGCTTTGAGGGGTAGTGTGGAAACTTAGGATTTCCACACCCTACCTATTTAGATCAGTGTGGAAATTCTGCACCCTACCCATATCTAGCCTGCGACAATCAAGGATTTCTGCACTGTACTAGTCTTCCAGCCTGTGGAAATTGTGAAAAACATTGTTTTTGGTGGTTTTCCCAGCCCAGATCTATGATGTGGTTCTGGGGTGATTTATTGGGTTCGATTACATTCTGCTTGACAAAATTTGAATCTTCTTTCAGCCATATTTCCCTTATTTTTGCTTTGTTTGCTTTTGAAAGGTTTGATCTCTTCCTTTGAGTGTCTTTCTGTTACAAAGCATTGTTTTTTCTTTAGAATTGTTTGGTGAAATAACTTCTTTTTCTTTTATTGAATAGTTCATGTTAAAAGAGAATATTATTTGGGTTTCTTTGTTTCATGTCGATTTTCTATTTCTTTTGGCGATCTTTAAAACATTTTTTTCTTTCTTTCTTTATATTAGATTGGGGGCATCCTTGCATTTGATTTCTTGAAGATATTGATATTGATGAGTTTAATAAAATTTTGGGACATTGTGCATATGGGAATGATAAACGTTTTCTCCTTCTCATAATATAGCTTTAATCGAAATGAAAAGATTGCATCTTCATCTCTTTGCATAGCTTTCGAGTCGTTTAAAACACCATATTGTCGACGCCATTTTCCTTTTGAGTAACAATAGCCTTAAAAATAAAGCGCTTATAAAAATTGATTAGACGTTTTTATATTTTCTGGTAGAAAACCTACATTAGATTAGTTGTAGGGATTTGGAATAGGTGTGAAAGATAAATTTACAAAGCTATCAAACAAACAATAGTATCTTGAGTTAGGGAGCGATGAAATCCACTTGCTACATTTTATCCTGGGAAGCCCTTCTCACACAAGGGTCAAACCTGAGGTCGCATTGAGACTGACATAGTTACTCACCCTGCTTTGTTGGTCTTGGTGTAGAGATTGTGTGTGTTATGGGGGTCTCTTGAAATGTATACCCACAATGATGAGTGGAAGCCTTTCAAGTTGATTTCGGGCTAGATACCCTACCTTTGTGCGTGGATCAGACGGTTGATTGTTTCCCCAGGCATCATTGTAGTAATTGGTAACCTTAGTGGACTTTCTCTTTAGGTTATTTAAACAAGGTGATTGTGGAGGGGCAAGTATTCATGGTACCTGGAATCGATGTTGGCCAAAATCAGTCGGGCTCCTTGGTGGGTATACCCACTATTATGTGTGGGAGATTGCACCAAGGTGTAAGTCTGTTAAGCAGGTCATCAACGTAAATTTTCTACCCGCTCTATCTCAACCCCTTCTTAATTTGTTCCCGTGACATTGGATTTCATCACCAACTAGTGTGCTCATTGTGAGAAGGTTTTCTTTTCTTGCTGGCTTACCAGATTTTTAGCATGTGCTGTTTGTTTTCTCTAGTGGAATCTAGATTGAATTTTTTTTTAATGGCGTCAGTTACCAGAACGAACAATGAAGGAACCCCTATTCCAGGGGAACCTTTTGTTTTTCCTTATTACGGGAACATTGGTCCTCCTCACATAGCTACTTTTATCCTTCCAAGTCTCAGAATTGGATTACCAGTATGGTTGTTTTCCACTCAGGTAATTATGAATGTAGCTAGTGCTTCTATTGTAATCACTTCCCCCAAAGAACATCAACCTCATGTTGATCCTTCACCTTCTTCACCAGTAATATATTCTTCACCTTCTCGACTTGCAAGGTATTCTTCCATTTCATCTTCTTCGTCGAGTGAAAGATCTGAAGCTACTAACTCGGTGGATAAGAAGCAAAAGAAAAGGAAGAATAAGAAGAAGAAAAATAAACAAGGATCTAAAATTCCAACCACTGCTAGACATGTTGGAAAGAAACCAGTTATTGTTGATCGTTCTGGGAGTGTTGATGATGTCAAGATCACCCAAACAACCCGTAAACCCAGGTACCCTTGCATAATATGTAAGGGTAGCCATCTTCTTAAGGATTTCCCTGGTCTATCCAAGGTTATATAAGTATGGTCTACACACCCTCGCCAACCCATGTTGTCAGCCTCTGAACAACTTGTTGATGACCTCCCATCAATTAGTCAAAATACCCTTGGGAAAAACAAAAGTAGAGTCAAGTTTCCTTGTAGGTTATGTGGAGGGAGTCATCAAACTCACCTTTTCCCTTGTATGGATGAAGCCTCGAAATTACTGGAAGACATGAATGTTTCATCACCTCAACTTCCAGCTGCTTATCAAAATATTTCTCTCAACCCACCTGTAGTCGATGGAATGATCAATCTGGTTCCCCCATCGGTCAGTCTGGTTGATTAGGTAGTCAATATGGTCACATCCTTAGTTGAACCAGTTGACAAAGTGGTCGATCCAATCCCATTCTTGGTCGATCCCACTCTCCCGTTAGAAAGCGCAACCCAAGCAGTCGATTCATTTCCACCCATTGATCCCATTCTTCCCTTGGAGAATGAAACCCAAGTGGTCAATTTGATCTCGTCATTGGTTGATCCTAGTCTCTCGCTCGAGAGTAAACCCGACAATGCCCACATTTTTCTTGTTGATACAGAATCTACCGTGTCGGGGGGCATTCCTCCTTTTCTCATGAAACCTCCCCCAAGTAATCAAGCCATCATTTTCAATTGGGGTGTGCTAACTGGACCTCGTCTTCCCTCTCACATTCCTTTCTAGATTATAGTATAGCTTTGTGGTTGAGACGTTCCTCAGATGTAGATAGATGAAGGTGCGTCCATTAGTATTTTGTCCTCTATTGCTTGGCAAGATTTGGGTTGTCCTCATCTTGCACCAGTTATGCAAAATATGTTATCTTTTAATAGAAGAAATAGTCAACCTTTAGGGACCCTTCCTCAGTTTCCTGTAACTTTGGGAGGGAAAACTGTCTTTATTGACGTCATGATAGTCCAAGACCCCTTGCATTTCACTTTACTCCTTGGGAGGGATTATGTCTATTCTATGAAAGCTATTGTGTCCACTCATTTTCGTGTGATATATTTCCCTCACGATGGAAGAATTGTGACTATTGATCAACTTTCATTCATTGTTCCTAACTAGATTACCTCCCTAAATGGTTCTTATATGAAGATGGTATCATCCCTGCCACAGTTCAATTATGTGGCATTGTCTCCCATGCCTTCAGCTGCCGATGTAGATGATCCTTTCACTGTAATCTCACTCCCTTATGACTTGGATATGATAATTGACATGGTAATATCTTCAGTAGGGATATTGGAGCCTGATCTCCTTACCCCTATTGTGACCCTTGACATGGGTTCTTTTCTAACTGTGTTTCTTCCGTCGAGTGAAGATCTCTTGGAGGCCATGACCGAGTTTTGTCCCTTGACATGGTGTCCTTTCAGAGCATTGTCCTTTTGGAAGCCATGATCAAGAAGAGAAGTGGAGCATGATTTTCTGATTTCAATCTCATTAAAAAATGAAACTAGCCTTGAGCATGGTTTTCTGATTTCAAGCTCATTAAAAATGAAACCAGCCTTGAGCATGGTTTTCTAATTTCAAGCTCATTAAAAAATGAAACCAACTTGGAGCATGATTTTATGATTTCAAGCTCATTAAAAAATGAAACCATCCTTGAGCATGGTTTTCTTATTTCAAGCTCATTAAAAATGAAACCAGCCTTGAGCATGGTTTTCTAATTTCAATCTCATTAAAAAATGAAACCAACTTTGAGTATTGTTTTCTTATTTCAAGCTCATTAAAAAAAAAAAACCATCCTTGAACATGTTCTTTTGATTTCAAGCTCGTTAAAAAATGAAACTAGTTATGAGGGTAGTTTTCGTGTCCCTGTAAGAAACCTCATTGTTATAACCCTAATTTGCACCAGACAAATTTACTTGGCATTAGGCCATCTCAGATTCCTTATTTTCCAAAGCACTACTGAACAACTCTTCTTAAAAACACTTATTATAAAGGCCCATGCACCCTGCTCTATTATTGCACACGTGTACGCACTCGCTGACTCAAAATAGCCTGCATGTACCTGCTGGGGGCATTGATTCGGTTAAGAAACCTAGATAGATAGGACGCAAGCCTAAGTTCCCTTGTAAGATTTGCAAGGGAGATCACCTTACTCATTTATGCCCTGGCATTCTAGAGGTACAAATATTGTGGTCCCTTTCTGAAATCTCTTCTGATTCTGAGTCTTTTGAGGTTTCCTCACAGTTGACTCAGCCATTAGTTGTGAAAGTGGTCATATCAATGCAGTCATTGGCTGATCCCACTCCTATGTTGGGGGGTGACGTACCTTTAGACCATGTAGTCTCACAACCTATTCAGCCATTGGTTGTGAAAGTGGTCATGTTGATGTAGTCATCAGATGATCCCACTCTTCTTTTGGGGAGTGATGTGTCTACCAACTATGTTTTTAGAATTTCTAGTTCAGTACTTTCATAACAAGGGGGCATTCCGCTCATTTCGAGCACACCCCCTCCAAGCCCTAGGATGGTTTCCTTTGATTGGAATGACCTTGTTGAGCCTTGTCTTCCTTCTTCCACACCTTTTCAAATAAGGTTTGAAGTTAATTCAACAAACATTTATCAATGTATTGTGGATGAAGGAGCCTCTGGAAGTATTTGATCCTCCTCAGTTTGGAAATTCTTGGGATCTCCTGAGCTTGTGTCTTCTTCACATGAACTGTTGGTTTTTGACATATGTCCTAGTGAATATTTGGGGGTTCTTCCTTAGTTTCCTATATCGTTAGGTGGGAAGATTGTCCATGTCGATGTTATAGTGGTACAAGGTCCGTTAGATTTCAATATGCTTCTCGGGTGTGATTATGTATATGTTATGAATGTTGTGGTGTCTACGCTCTTCCTGGTCATGCATTTCCCTCATAATGGAAGCATTTTAACTATCAACCAGCTGGCATCTGATAATCACCATCCTAATTCAACATTATTTCAGACTACCCCTTTATATGTTCCTAGCATTCGTGTAGACTCTACCCCACCATGGGTTAATTATGTGGCATATTATCCTCGATGTTCAATTGCCTCTGAGAAGGAACCTGTGCAATCATGTGTTCCCTCTCAAGACTTGGTCTCAACAATTGATCCATTGGTTTATCCAATGGGGGCATGGGAGACCTTGTTTTCCCCTCTTGGTCCAAGTAGGCTTGAGTATCTTTCTGAGTCTGATCTCATTGTTAGTAGATCCTCAAGCCCTCATGATCATGATTCTTTGTTGATAGACTCTGCCAATATTAGTCAGAACCCCCATCATCATATGGAGTATGGTTAGTTTACTTCACCCTTTGGGACTATCGACCCTCGTTTGCATGATTTCTCAGATTTTGAATTGCCTTCATATGAGGCTATCCTTGAAGCCATGACTATGGTTTCTATCCCGCGGGAGGACTTACACCATGGTTTGTGTTTTCTTCCCTTTTGGGAGACTTCCCAAGTTGATTATCGAAGAGACTCCTGGTCTGAGCCTAGTAGCGGGCTCTACCTGAACCAGTTTCATACATGAGTTATAGCCCCCATTGTAGTCTTCTTTAAGCCCTTTTCAGACTCCCTAAGATGAAAATATTACTGAGTGACCTTGTTTCTTCACACTCGTTAATATGGTCCAGAAGAACGTTCCTTACACGGGTCTTCTTTTAAGCCCTTTTCATACCCTCTAAACATGAAAAGATTGTCGAGCGATCTTGTGTCCTTTCACGCTCGTTAAACTAAAATTTGAAGTCACCTCTATCCGGTGGTAGTTTATCCATTTTTTGGTCCGGATGGTCAACTATATGAACAAAGGTATACTCTATGGAACTTCAATTCTCTAGAAGATTACTCTCAGGTATCATTTTAACCATTTTTCAGGCCTAAGGGACTAAATTTACGAAAAAGGAACCCCCACGGAGTCCATAGTTAAGCTCTTTTCAGACTCCCTAAAATTGAAAAGATCATCGAGTGACCTTAATCTTTCACACTCGTTAAAATGGTCCAGAAGAACATTCCTAACAGAGTCCATAGTTAAGCTTTTTTCAGAATCCTTAAAAATGAAAAAATGGTTGAGTGATCTTGTCTTTATCACACTCGTTAAAATGGTTTTGGATAGACATCTTGTCGGTGCTAGTTTACCCCTTTTTTGAACCGACTAGACTACCTTCGAAAAAGGTACCCCAATGGAGTCTCCTTTTACGTTTTTTCAGACTCTCTAAATATGAAAAACCACCAAGCTTACCTTCTCTGGGCTCGTTAAACTTACATCAAAGGATGTTACCATTGTGTTTTTTGTTAACTGCATTTGCATACCTACGTCTTTGGTCTAAATGCCAGCTCCATGTTGCTCCCATATGAACCATCTGAAGCATACCTTATACACAAGCCTTGTAACACGTTGCCTCTGAGTCTTAACACCCTTGGCCCCCGAAGGATTTTTCCCGAGTATCATTTTTTTGAACATCAGTCTTGTCCTTGCACCTTGAACTTGTATGTTTGTACCACTCGTTCCTCCATTGTAACGTAACATTCCTTTATTCTTTTTTCCAAAATCATTGAAAATGACAAAAAAATAAAATATACCCCAAAAAGAGGAAGGGAAAAGTATTTTCTTTATTGGCAGCACAATAATTCACCCTTGGATAAAGCATATCTATCTGTTTGTTCACCAAAATATGGGATTTAATATGACCTTAGGAAGTTGTTCTCGCTACATTGAGTTGTGTCCTCCTCCGTTTGGTTATTATTCTAAACATATGGAGAGTTTGTGTTGCCTCCTGCCTCGTGAACTTATGATTAATGCCATGCTGCCTGAGTCTCATCATTTGTCGTGTTGTTGTCCAAGGGAAGTTTTTACCAAGCCTGAGTTGGCCCCTCTACAGTTTGTCTCTTTCCCTCATACCTAGCCATCCTGAACGTCCAATCAAGTCCTTGTTCGAAATCAATGAAGCCTTCAGTCTGATCACCAAGATTCTCTAGTCCATGACCGACGAGCCGTCGAAGACCTCTGTGTAGTAAATTCGTACACTCATATTACACTCCTACCCGAGTTTTGAAGATTTTGAGGTTGTTTCTCGAGCTCTGAAGACCTCATATCCAGCCATTAGGCCTTATCATCTTCTGAGAAGATGGATACTCTACATGTATATCTTTTTTATTTCGAGATGTATCTCCATTGTGTATTGTTCACAACTACACTTTATATAAGTTATATGACATGGATCTACAATGTATTTGATTGGTAGCCATGCGTTTATTCTATCCCGAGCATGGGCATGCCCACCTCGATGAGACAATTGTTATTTTTGTAGATGACACCTCCCAATTTATGGTTCCTGGGCTTACTTGTTCGGCACATCAGTAAATATTGGTAATGTATTTCGGCCATCAGATGCTCTTCTGACCTCACACATTAGGGGGCATCTGTTGTAACCCTAATTTGCACCAGACAAACTTACATGGCATCAGGCCATCTCAGATTCCTTCTTTTCCAAATCAGTGCTAAACAACTCTTCTTAAAAACACTTTTTATAAAGGCCCAAAAGCATCGTGTGTACCTACAAAATCACGAAAAAGGGAAAGTTGTCGATGGAACACATAGCTTTGGGTGAGTTAACTGAACCTTCCGACCATGCATGGCCGAGGGTTCGCCCAAATACATATCTTCTTATAGCCTATAAAAGAAGGGTTAGGGGTCCTATTTGGAAGAGGAGAATAATAGTAAAGAAACTCTACCCAATTGCACATTCCCATTGTCCCAACCCTTTAGCCATCCTTGTGCAAGAAGAGATACAGAGCAAAGAAGTTGGAGGACAGTTGAATAGGAGCCCAGGATCAGGTTTGTGGAGCGGTGGCCGGTCTCGACATTGTAAGTTGATTCATTAAAATTAATAAAGAAATGCTTTTCCCATACCACTATATGAGTTCTTCATAGTTTATTGAATATATGTTTGAATCTCTAACCCATTAATATGTAGGTAAAATGCATGTATAGTTTGTTGCTTGTTTTGTATGCAGGTCAGAATTGGGAGGAGAGTTGCCAACAAGCGATTAAGCGTGAAGAAGGATCGACATCGAATGCCTGAAACAAGGTATGTTCGTCTAACCATGTATTTTCTTAAAAGAAATGGGGATTAGGTCTGGGATGACGTTAGAAAGTAGGATTCTTTCGGTCTCATCTGCATGCATAATATAACCCTAAATGCTAGTCCGTAGGGAAATTTCCCACCACAACACTCATTAAAAAATGAAACAGATCTTATGAGGATAGTTTTTTGTCTCTATGGAAACCTCATTAAAAAATGAAACAGAGGTTATGAGAATAGTTCCCATTTCTGTGTCAAGCTCGTTAAAAAATGAAATGGAGGTCTAGGGATTGAACCTGGATTCACTAGCATAGTTCTTCTCCTATGTCAAGATCGTTAAAAAATGAAACAAATTCCCCCTCTCTGTTTGAGTCAAGTCCTTTTTTAGTATTTGAAGCTTCATTTTATTCTCCTTTGTAGTTGGATGAAATGAAGCTTGGGGGGGGGGGGGAATTTGCTTCTAGCCTTTGGACTTCATGTTGAAGTTGAGAGAGTAGCTTCTTAAGCTAGGGGATAAGTACCAACCATGCTTTGGGAAGTCGCAAGCATAGTTTTCTATGGTTCAAGCTTCTGTAAAAATGAAACCACCTACCTCAAGCACAGTTTCCTCTGGTTCAAGGTTGTGTAAAAATGAAACCAGATCCAAGCATAATTTTGTTTAGTTTTTAAGCTTGTGTAAAAATTAAAATATATCCCAAGCATAGTTTTGTTTTGTTTTAAAGCTTGCATAAAAATGAAAACAATCCCGAGCTTAGTCTTTGTTCTTT
>JZKD02S0356112.1:730295-756092 GCA_000966675.3 Picea glauca | reverse complement strand
ATGAAAACAATCCCGAGCTTAGTCTTTGTTCTTTCTCATGCTCGTAAATACATGAGAATAAGTTACCAAGCTTAGTCTTTGTTCTTTCTCGTGCTCGTAAATCAATGAGAATGTAGCCGAGTAAAATTTTATCACTTTTTAGGACTCGTAAAGGTTATACGAAAATGAATCCCCTGGAGTTCCCTTTAAGCTCTTTTTAGACTCTCTAAACATGAAAAGATTGTCAAGCGATCTTGTTCTTTTCACGCTCGTTACAGTATTTGAAGAAAACATTTTTTGAGCAGTAGTTTATCTGCTTTTCGATCTCATCGGACTACTTTATGAAAAAGGAACTGAGAGAGATCTCTGTCAATGTTTTTCAGACTCTCTAAACATGGAAAACCCATGAGTTTTCTTTCTTTGGACTCATAAAACAAACATCGAAAGGTCCATATGGGACCGAACCACTCCTTCCCAGGGTTTGTTAAACATACTTTGAGGGAATCATCCGAAGGATGAGCTTACATTACAAACATATGTTATCCTCCTCAATCTTGCGTAAAAATAAAGAGGTACTCGCTAGAAATGGTGGGGGGGGAAATTGGGAAAGAAATGTGTCTAATCTTGTATTCTATGGAAGAGTCACTTTTGAAAATGACACCCTTTCACTCGCTTTGTGTCTAGGTTGGAAAATTTGCTTGTCTCTTGATCATACTCCTTTATAAGATTACAAATTGGTCTGTGATCCCTATTGTTGAGTCAGTGTTTTCCAAGACAATTGTTGTGTCGTCAATATGTTCAAAGAGAATTTCAACCCGGAGAGCCTTCTATTGCGTCGGCCATTTTTGCAGTCCTTAATCCTTCTATTGTGTTGACCATTTCTGTATTCCTTAAGCCTTATATTGCATCGGCCATCCCTGAGTCAGTCCTGAGTCACTGGTTACTCTGATCTACTTCAAATATTGTTACCCATTTTGTGTCATTGATGGGGGATACATTAAGGCCCTCTTGTGACGATTATTTTCCTGTCGACTTCAACTCATTATCCAGGAATTAGACTTAGAAACTAATTGGTACCTTGGAACTTGCATGACTCAATGGCAGGTTTCCTCGCTTTTGACAGTGGGATTTCATTATTGACCCCAGATCGGGAGATTCCGTCGAGTGTTTGACCTCAGCTCATTGATTCACATTCGTTGGATTGTACTAGTGTACCTTGGGTGTCATTGACATTAATGGTGATTTCCCTCACACTTGTTAACGGTATACACTAATGACCGGTAATCAAGTGGTTTCTACCATGTTTGACTTCACACATGTATTCACATGGTTAGATTCATACTATAGAGTGATGGAGATGAAGACCCTGAATCTTTTCTAACAGATTCAGGTTATGTTGGAGTATATTTAGTTTGTACTGTTGCATAGATCCATATTGTATGTCTCGTGGATATGTTCATATTTGAGTCATAATCGCATGGATCCACAGTGTATGTTCGATGGCCATGACCTGTCTTACTTGACATGGATCTTTGCATATCGACATTTATTCTTTGAGTCATTTGTATTCTGAGTATGGGAATTCCTACCTCAGTGATGATATATTATTGTATTGCATTTCCTTGTTTGTTGGCAGGTTTTCGACTCACTATTCCGTGTTCCCTACACACACTCGACAAAGTATTTCAGTTATCACTATTGTTGTGGGGAAAATCTCCCTACGGACTAGCAAATAGAGTTCAAACTTTGCATGCAGATATGACCGAAGAGAAACTACTTTCTACCTTCATCCCTAGATTTAAATCCCCTTTTCTTAGTAAATTCATGGAAAGATCAACCTACCTCATTCCCGACGTTTGATGTCGATCCTCCATTGTACTTGATTACTTGTTCGCAATACTCCCTCCAAAGATAACCTGCATACAAGACAAGCAACAACTACGCATGCATACTACTTATATACTAACAGGTTAGAGATCCAACATATACTAATCAAACTATAAAAAGTTCATGAATTGGGACGGGAAAATCATTTTATTTATTACTTTGAATGAGTCAACTTACAAAATTTGAGACCGGCCACTACTCTGTGAACCTGATCCTGGGCTCCTCTTCGACTGTCCTCCAACTACTTTGCTTTGAATCTCCTTTGGCACAAGGAAAGGCTAAAGGGTTGGGAAAATGGGAATACGTAAATGGGCAGAGTTTCTTTGCTATATTTTTCCTCCTCCAAATGGGACCCCTACCCCTTCTTTTATAGGCTAGAAGGAGCTAGGTATTTGGATGAACCCTCAGCAATGCATGGCCGAGAGTTTCAGTTAACTCACCCATAGCTTTTGTGTTCCATCAACAACTTTTCTTTTTTCATGATTTTGTCGGTCCACGCAGGCTATTTTGGGTTAGCCAGTGTGTACACGCGTGCAGTAATGGATTAGGGTGCGTGGGCCTTTATAAAAGAGGATTTTCAAAGAGTTGTTCAACAGTGCTTTGGCAAAGAAGGGATATGAGTTTGTCTAATGCCAGGTAAGCATGTGTGGTGCAATTTAGGGTTATAATAGATTCCCCCTAATGTGTGAGGTCAAAAGAGCATCTGATGGCCGAAATACATTACCAATATTTACTGATGTGCCAAACGATTGAGCCCAAGGATCAGGAACCGGGAGGTGTCGTCTGCAAAATAAAAAATGTCTCACCGAGGTGGGCATACCCATGCTTGGGATAAAATAGAATAACGGTTACCAATCAAATACACTGTAGATCCATGTCAAATAACTATAAAGAGTAGCCGTAAAAAATACACAACGGAGCTACATCTCGAAATCAGAAATATATACATATAGAGTATCCATCTTCCAGAAGCTGATTTGGCTTGATGGTTGGAGATGAGATCTGCAGAGCTTGAGCAAAAAATTCAAAATCTTCAAAACTTGGGTGGGAGTGTAAGATGAGTGTACGACTGCACTACCTAGAGGTCTTCGACGGCTCATCGATCATGGACTTGATAATCTTGATGATCAGACTGAAGGCTTCAATGATTTCGAACAAGGACTTTATTGGATGTTCAAGATGGTCGGGTATGAGGACAAGAGACATATTGCAGAGGGGCCAACTCAGGCTTGGTGACAAAATTCCCTTGGATAATAGAATGACAAATGATGAGACTCAAGCAGCATGTATGTTAATCATAAGTCTACGAAGTAGGAGGCAACGCAAACTCTCCATATGTTTGGAAGGGTAACCAAACGGTGGAGGACACAACTCTATATAGCGAGAAAAAGCTTCCTAATATCGTACTACATCCCATAGTCTGATGAACAAATGGATAGATATGCTTTATCCAAGGGCAACTCATTATGCTTCCAATAAAGAAAATACTTTTCCCTTCCTCTTTTTGGGGTATATTTGATTTTTGTGTGCTTTTAAATAGTTGTGGAAAAAGAATAAAGGAATATTATGTTACAAAGGAGGAACGAGTGTTGCAAACATACAAGCTCAAGGCACAAGGACAAGACTGATGTTCTAGTGGAATGATACTCGGGAAAAATCCTCTGGGGGCCAAAGGTGTTAAGACGCAGAAGCAAATTGTTACAAGGCTGGCGTATAAGGTATGCAAATGCGGTTAACAAAACACACAATGGTAACATCCTTCGATGTAAGTTTAACGAGCCCAGAGAAGGTAAGCTCGGTGGTTTTTCATATTTAGAGAGTTTGAAAAAACATAAAAGAAGACTCCATTGGGGTACCTTTTTCGAAGGTAGTCTAGCCAGTTCGAAAAAGGGGTAAACTAGAACCAACAAGACGTCTATTCAAAACCATTTTAATGAGTGTGATAAAGACAAGATCACTCAGCCATTTTTTCATTTTTAAGGAGTTTGAAAAAATCTTAACTATGGACTCCGTCAAGAATATTCTTCTGGACAAATTTAATGAGTGTGAAAGAATAAGGTCACTCGGTGATCTTTTCAATTTTAGGGAGTCTGGAAAGAGCTTAACTATGGAGTCCATGGGGTTTCCTTTTTCTTAAGTTTAGTCCCTCAGGCCCAAAAAAGGGATAAAATTATACCTGAGAGTACTCTTCTATAGAGCTGAAGTTCCATAGAGTATACCTTTGTTCGTACAATTGACCGCCTGGACTGAAAAAGGGGTAAACTACTGCTAGATAGATGTGTCTTCATATTTCAGTTTAACGAGCATGAAAGGCCACAAGATCGCTCGACAATCTTTTCATGTTTAGAGGGTCTGAAAAGGGATTAAAAGAAGACCCGTTATTTTTTGGGAGTCCTGAGGGTGAGATCAAGAGCGAAGAAGAATCATGCAAATGAAGCTCAAACTCATATTCAGGAAAGACTATAAGGACTCCTGAGCCTACAGTGTTTTAGAGACGGCATGGACACCATAATGCAAATAGGACCTACCTAGGGCATCCATGTTCTGGTAATCTCTACCACCAAGTTGTGACACTTCTAAAGCAGATATGATGGTTATGTATCACAACCTAATGGGATCGATCCCATGGAAAAGTAAAAATACAATGAGACACAAAAGTCGAGGTAGTAACCTAACCTATATGCTCAAGTTGATTCTTGGAAAGAATTTCATGGACAGTCAAAATTTCCTCAAAACTCAAATTTTTTTTCCCAATACCTGATCAAATCCCTCCCATATAACTCCTGAATCACTTTAAATGGTTTTTGGTATAAAGAAAATGATAAGGGAGGCCAAAAAAGTGACAAAAAGAGGCCAAAAAGTCTATAAATAGAAGATGGCAGCTCATTATCACCATTGTTGATTTGGAAATTGACTCTGGAGCCAAAATACCCCCTTTGATAAAAAACAGTGATTCGGAGAGCTACAGTGGAAAAAATGAACTTCCGTCTGGACCAAGTAAGTACAAACTCCCCCATCTAGCTATTCAATTCTTTATTTTGGTTTTTTATTTCATGTTTTGGGTGGGCGTCGACCTTTAGAAAGTCGGCCCTAGGTCCACGCGGGATGTCTCTGGACAGGCCGCATGTACACTCGGGCAAAGTAAAACCTACCTGCGTGTACATGCGACTGTCACCTAGACATCATGTGTAGACCCCCTTTTATAGACAAAAAGAATTAAAGAGAACTCACTCACCCTCCTGAACTTGGTTGTTTTGGCAAGATGTATGTCCACTGGAGGAAAAGGGAGCATGAAGAAGTTAGTGAGTTGGTTGCAGGAGATCCGAATGCTGTGGCCGCGTTGATGCAATGTGGTTTGCTGAAGTTCTTCCTGTGTCCATTTATGCGAGTGCAACCGAGGATACTGAATGCCTTGGTTGAATATTAGCACCCTGATGCAGAGGCCTTCATGCTAGAGGGGCAATCACTGGTGCCCACCACTGAGGATATCTATTTTTTGACTGGCCTCTCAAGGAGAGGGGAACCAGTCAATTTCGGGACGTTTTCATTGGGGCCACATAACATAGAATAACTGATAGCCATGCACTGTGAGGCTGGGACAAACTGTTTGAGCTCCTAGGTGCCCATAAGTAAGATTACTAACCTATTGCTGCAAGCGATATTATTGCTCATTGGGCGGATTACCGGTTCAGTGGCCTTGCATCAGGCATCCCGTGCACAGATGAACTGTGCTATCCAGTGCTTGAATGCACAAATTTTTGACTGGAGTACCACACTGCTGGAGTGTATGAAGAGGCAATTGACAGTTTGCTGGCAGCGGACACAGAGGAACTTCGAGTTCGGGACTATTTTGTGTTCATTCTTTTTCGAGAGAGTTCCGAGCTTTAGTCCTCCGGAAGTGGTATGAGGACATCAGGCCTCTTTTTTTGTTGTATGTAGATGGGTAGTGTTATTGTTGCGACAGGGTGGTGGAAGGACCAATGAGTCCTTTGATGATGAATTTTTTGCATGGTTGTCCCGACAGATCCCTGTGATCAAGGATTACCCATATGCAGGGATAGAATTTTCTAGAGATCCTGAGATACCCGTGCTTCTTGGTGAGGAGCGAAGGGAGATGGGTAAGTCTCCATCTTTGTAGTTTTTTTGTTGTATATGTAATTTTTATGTTGTTTTGGTTATATATATCATTTTTTTTATATGCCAGAGTATTTGACGGATATACGTTTGTTGCATGCAGATGTGAGACCAGTGTGACCTGCTGATTATGCACAGAACAGGCGTTGTCCTCGGCCAGAAGCCCCAGCTGCCGCTGTCGGGGGACCAGCAGTAGCAGGAAACCTCCCGGCCAGGGAGGCTGAGAGGGTACTTAGACGAGTTGAGTGGAACTTTACTACACTCACTCGCACAGTCCTGATGGCATAGATTGAGGACCTGCTACCATCTATGTAGCCTCATGTAGTGGGGGCACCTCAAACATGGGTTCGATTGTTTAGGCGTTTAGCCCATGCCGTGGACCAGTGTAACAGGGCCCATAGACCCTGAACCTATTTAGACTTTTTACGTGCCATAAGCACTACTTGTATATTTTTTTTGAGGGCATAAGCCCTATGACTCGTTATTGTTCATATTTTTTGAGGTGCTTGCATCCATCTATGTACTTTGGTTACTTTATGATATTATATATGGTTTCTTGATCTTTTGTGTCTTATGGATCATGTGTCTAGAAAATGTATTTACATGATTATGTCAATGTTCTTTGGTTTAATCTCCTAAGAACATGAAAATATGTAATATAATCAAAGTTTCATTCTAAGAGACGTACCCTAAGGAATCGTCGGTGTAAGGTTGGATCATGAACCTAGTATACTCTGTTTAACTAAGACACAACCAGTTGAGCATCAAGATAGACCCAGAGACGAGAGATACCCAATGACAAGGTGTCACAAAGCAACTCAATAACTACACTATACTCGACGACATTATTTGTGGTGTCACCTAAGCATATACCTCCAGAAGATAACAACTGGCCCTGAGGTGTAAAGATTACCCAAGCTGCAGAGGCAAGCCTTCGAGTGTGCCGACTAGCACCGTTTGCATACCCAATGAACACCTCAAAATCACTTGACATCTTCCATATTGACGAAAGATAACATCAATGACACGTCCATAACATTTAAAAGAAACTAAAAAGTAATAGTACAATGACTATACATATGTTACAAAAAGTTACCCACAGTGACCTGACTATGAGTAATACTTCTTGAGGTAGAGCCCATTTCTAGGCTCCGCCAAAGCATTCCATTCAAAATAAACCAGATGATAAGCACCCTTTTTTAAAACCTCTTTTATGATGAAAGGTCCGAACCACATGGGTTTGAATTTTCCTTCCCCTAGGAGGTTCTTATCTTGGTCATAGACCAGGACAAGGTCGTCTTCAGAGAAAATCTGAGGACGAATGGACCTATCATACTGAAACTTGACCTTATGTTTGTGAGCCTCATTGGCCAGGGCTGCATCATGACACTTCTCAAGGTATACTAACCATTCTTCAAGTGGAGAAGTGTCGGGCAATAATTTTACTGCCAATTTTAGAGATGGGATCTGACATTCGATGGGCAAGACTGCCTCCAGCCCGTAAACGAGTTGAAAAGGTGAGAAACTGGTTGCAATCTTAACAGATGTTTGGTAAGCCCATAATTTCGAGTACAACATCAAATTCCAATTTGACTTGGTTGAGTTGATAGTTCATTGTAGAATAGTCTTAAGAGTTTTGTTTACAGCTTCCACCTGCCCATTGTCTTAGGGGTAGTAGGGTGATGAATTCTCTTGCCATAACCCAAGATTTGATGTTAATTCGGTCATTATTTGGTTCTGAAAGTGACTACCATGGTTAGTAACAATCTCTCTTGGGACGTCGAACCTTGCTATGATCTGGTTGAATAAAAAGAGAGCTGCAGTCTCTCCATCATCTTTAAACGTTGGCATAGCTTTGACCCACTTAGTGAAGTATTCTACAGCTACGATGATATAGCGGTGCCCCCTTGCTGAAGGGGGGTTTCAAGTAGTGTAATCAATCTCCCACTTGGTGAAGGGACCAACTGTGATGACAAGAAACATGGGAGCGGGATGTGCCCTCATCTTCCGAGAGAATATCTAGAACGGATGGCACTTCTTGACTAATTCTATACAATCTTTGATAAGTGTCGGCCAGAAGTAACCTACTCGTAGAATATTTTGGGCTGTTTCCAACCCAGACAAATGACCGCCACAAGATCTGGTATGGAAATCGTTAACCACGATAACTGCCTCCTCATGAGTGAGACACCGACGTAAGATGCAGTCTACACCTCTCCGATACAACGTATCATCGAGTATGATATAATTCTTAGCATGATGGCATATACGTCGACGCTCATCATGAGAAGCAGAAGTGGGGCACTTCAAAGTCTGGAGATAGATAAGTATATCTCCGTACCAAGGATCTGAAGATGTGATCAAAAACATATCTCCCCGGATAGGCGATTCTTCAGGCGCAACGCCACCTGACTCAATCGGAAGTTCTGAAATAAGCTTTGCGAAGACCAATGACTTCTTGGACTTTGCTGAAACAAAGTCTAAGTCAATCTCTTGGAGGATGACTATCCATCTACTAATTTTTTTGCCTATTACCCATCATGTCAACAAGTACTAGAATGGATTCATGACAACAATGACGATGGTCTTACGAAATAGAACATAATGACGGAACCATTGAACAACATGAACTTCTGCCAACGCAAGTTTTTCGATATGAGAATAATTGAGTTCCGGTCCTACGAGGCCTCATCTCAGGTAATAGATCATGTATTCTGAGAACAAATCATCTTCCTGAACTAAAACCATGCCAATGGTTGACTCTGTGGCAGACAGATATAATAAGAAATCTTTGTCATGGTTAGGTGGCCATAGCAGAGGGGCCGTTGTGAGGGCATGTTTTAATGCGTCGAAAGAGCGCTGAGTGGTATCATCCTATTTAAAAGGAATGTCTTTCTTTAGTAAGCACATAAATCCCTTGGTGATTTTGACATAGTTGGTGATGAAGCGTCGTAAAAATTTTGCCTTGCCTTGTAGACTCTGAAGTTGAAGGATTGTGCGTGGGGGGGGCAACTGGATTATTTCCTCCACCTTGAGAGAATCGACCATGATCCCTGTTGTTGATACAATGAAACCTAACAAACATCCTGACGTTACGTAGAAGCTGCACTTGTTTCGATTCAAGCGAATCCTAAGGTAGCGACAACGTTCGAAGATAAGTCTAAGGTGTGTGGGATGATCCGATCTCTTGCGAGATCGTGATGCTAAATCATCTAGATAGGCCTCGACTATATGCTTGAGATCATGAAAAGAAAAAGACATGGCCCACTGGAAATGTGGCTCCAACATTTTTAATACCAAAAGGCATCTTACGATATGCGAATGTACCCCAAGGAAAAATGAATGCCATTTTGTGTTGGTCTTCGAGTTTGATTTGGATTTGATTATATCCGAAAAAACTGCCTATGAAAGAAAAGGCTTCACAACCAGCACATTCATCAATGATCTAGTTGATGAATGGTGTTGGAAAATTATCTTTTGGACATGCCTTGTTCAAATCACGGAAGTCGGTACATACACGAATCATGCCTTGTTTTTTATTCACCGCCACAGGATTTGACACCCATTGAGTCAAATGGATAGGATAGATAAAACCTGCCTTTAGCAATTTCTCTACCTCAATCTTGATGGTTGTTGCTTTCTTAGGATTAACTGGACGAAGCTTCTATCGGATAGGCTTGGCATTAGAATACGTTGTCATTTCATGTTCAACTCATTTTGGATTGATAGCTGGCATTTCCTCATAAGACCAGGAAAAAATGTTGCGAAATTATTTGAAAAGATTCGTGTAGATTTGAATCTCTTCGGAGGAGCAATCCGCTTTGATGAAAACGTTCTCCACGACGCCATGGTTTTAGGAGATTTTGATTGGTATAGTTTTAGCGATAGTTTCCATATTTCCCTCAGCATAAATTTCATGTGTAGCTAAGAGATTAATAGGACACGACTAATCTCCCATCATGGTCACGGTGAATTCTCCTGCTTCGATTCGGTTTAACTCTGGGAGAAAATATGACCTGTGATGAATATCTTCCCAAGGTTTGTCCGGACTAGTCATTGATTCAATTACTACTTCGTCAGAAGGAAAGACTAAGTCTAACGAATCGATGTTAGTGAGAGAACCCTAAGCCCAAATAGGCTCTAGAAGTGGATCTAAATCTTGTGCAGGAGTCGGATCAGTGTTAGCTGAAGCTTGCTAGACTAAAGAGTACGCTACTTCAGTGGCAGACAAGGGCATGGACATGCTCGGGTGCCCTGTCTCATCCATTGGGGCCGATGGGGAAGGAAGTATCCAGAGATCTTCAAAATAAGTCATGTGGAATGATGAAACTTGAAAAATCTCAACCTTATGGTGATTGGATATAAATTTGATATCGCAGTGAGGAGGTGGGTAATCAAAGGTACCCATCAAGGATGGGCACAAACAAACTCCTATGTTGACGAGACCTGGTTGAGGATTATCAATCATCGGGACCGTGGATGCCCCCAAAGTTGGGTCAGGTCTAGAGAAAGGCAATTGATAGATGGTTACTATCCGACCCTCATGTGGAAACAACAAGACCCAGAAAACTGTATCAACCACAACTTGCATAGCATAAGTCCAACTCCAGCCTAACATGAGGTTATAGTCGAGGGGAGCATCGACTACCTCTACTTTGACACACATGGTCTTTCCTCCTTGTTGGGTATGTGTTATATTCTTTGCATGTGTGTGTGTGTGGGTGCGTCAGATACGACGATTGCGTCTGACGATCCCTTCACCTAGGGCTCTGTCGTGTGCGTCGGGCGCTTTCCTAGGGGGTTCCCAGGGGGGGGCAGGTATGCCCCCCCTGGTTACGCACAGCGTTCGGTACCGGGCGGTATCCCGGGGCCGATGGGGTTCAGGGCAACGCCCCAAAATTTTTTTGGGGGCGGTTTTTGCTATTTTTAGCGGATTTTTCTATTTTTAGTTGATTTGTAAATTAATCCCGGATTAAGGGATTAGGGTTTTGGTATCTACGGAATACCTAAAAAAATTGTATATATTGTATGGCAAATGGTGAAATTTGATATAATGAAAAAGAAAGGTTTTCCTGGTTGAGGGTTTCCAGTAAATATCTCTGTGTATTCTGTGTATGAGCCATTGATTAATTTCTGTATTGCTTAAGAATATATATTCATTGCTTTACTTCGCAGGTTTAAAACTTACACTCCTAACTACACGGGAAAAGAAGGAATGATGCCATGTGGTCGGAACGAATGACCATCGAAAGCAGTGAGGAGAGTAGGTGATGGAGACAAAATGGGCTTGCCAATGGACTTCCAACATGCCAACGACATAACACATGTCGAGGCACCCTCATCGAACACCATGCGGAATATATTCTGAGTAAAAGTTTTCATGGGATAAGCCACTACTATCTGAAATACTACATGGTAAGGCAGATTAGGTTTTAAGTCAGTTGTATCTAACATGATGGTACCCAGATTACAAGTCTCAGTAGAACCCAAAGCGGTTAACTAGGCTTTCCTCTGAGAAGGGAAGCTTTGGAGAACCTCCAAATCAGACATCGCACAAGGGGTTTGTGATAAATCCTCCACCACAGAGTAGTTCTGGGTGGCCCTTGCATTTGGGTTATGAGAAGCTTTTTTAAATGCACCTTTTGGAATGCATGTCATTGTTTCTCTCAGTGTCTTCTCAATCTGTAGAGGAAGAGATGGGAGGTCAGCTTCTTCACCTTTCTCAGAAGCGCTTGGTTTACTATAGTCGTGCGCTCTAGTTGATATAAAAGCATCACCCCTAACCATATATACATTCTCAGATGCGGGGTTGTTTGGAGGCGGGCAGGTTTCTTAGATGCCCCCTTCCATGCTTGCAGAGGCTTGAGTTAAACTTTTCCCATGTTGAAATGGATTAGTCAACACTGCCTGTTGTTGCTACGTGACAAATTTTTGGGCCTCTACAAGTCAAGGACATAGATGGGTCGGGTGGTATTCTGCACACAAGTTGCATGGATACCTCACCTTTCATTTTCAATGTTGTCCTCGCCATCATTATCAGTGGGTTTTTTATCCCCCTTACCCTTCTTTCGTTGTTTTTTCTTCCCTTCAGGCTGTTGGGTGGCCTTTGGGTTAGTTGAATGCACTGTGTGTACTTCCGATGTTCTGGTAGAGGGAGCAGCCAAAGTAGTAGTTTGGCTGGCCGCTGTGTGTTGTATGGATAACTGCTGCAATTGCTTTGTCAATTGATCACCAGGCTTTGTTTGTGCTGAACCAACAATACCATCGACATGTGGTCTAGCTCTATGTCTAGTTTTATCCAGTATTGAACATGGCACATCTGGAAAGATGTTGTATAATAAACCAGATTGAGAATAGATGAACTCAAACTGTTGAGCCCTCATGATGGCATCTTCTTCGAAGAAAACTCCAGATGTCGCGACATCTTTGGATAACTGCGGGACCAAAGACTTAAGGAACCACTCAAGAAAGAATGCTGGTGGGATTGGTACCTTGATTAAACTCTTTCGGTGTCTCCATTCTTGGATGTGATCAGAGATATGGTCCACTGTTGTCTATTCAAAATTGGCAAGTAGCTCTGTGCCAGTGTCGTATCTCACAGGTAACTAGAAATGGTGTAGAAAATCCATCGCCAGTTCGCAAAAAGAAGAGTATCTTGAGCGATTGAGCTCAATGTACCATTTCACGACACTCTCAATGAGAGTACGTTGAAACAATCGCAATTGTATGGAGTCATCTTTCAATGAGTTAGATGAGAAACAAAGATGGAAGGTAGTCACATGATCTCCTGGATCTTCATTAGTCTTGGCTTCAAACTTTGGAATGTTCGAATGCAACTTCATCAGCCTAGGAGTCCAATGCGGATCATGACAAATAGGGTCATTCAACAACCTTGTCAAATATGGCAAGTGTAAAGTTGCCAGGAAAGGTAGTTTGGGTTGTTGGTGATAACCTGGGAAAAAGGGGCCTGGAATTTGACTGGCACTGGGTTGCCAGGAAAGGTTTGGTTGCTGGCTCGGATTTTGGTAGAAACCGTGGCCCTGGCCAGCGTATGGATTTTGCATATGTGGAGACATCATCGGCTGATTTCCCAAATAGGACATATATTGTTGGGCATGCATTATATTTGAAGGACTTTGGGAAGGATTACCCCATGCCGGTCCCGTGGGGATAGGCATAGTAGTTTGTCTAGGGTTCCATTGATTGTGGAAAGAATTACCCCAGATAGGCATTCCAGATGAGGGAACGGATCCCTACCCTGAATTCCAAGGTCCTGGTAGGTTTTCCCCCTGTGCAGGAATAGTACCCTACATAGGAGTAGATTGTCTAAAAATGGGGTTTCCCCCAATTGGGAAAGCGACTACCGAGAAGGTGTTGTTACCAAACGTTTCGTTCAAAGAAAATGGTGTCAAACCTACTGGAATATTATGTGAAGGTGGTCCTTGAATCCCCGCTCCAAATAAACTATTGTGTGTAGGTTGCCTGACGGATTGCTAATGCGAGCCACCGAGTGAAGGGGACGAAGGAGGGATATGATCTCCTTCATAAGGAAAAGTGTTAAAAGGAGTAGGATTTCTTCCCATGTGACCTTGCAGAGGAGCGCTAGAGCTCCCTTCCCCCAGACCCATAGTATGTAAAGTGGAGTAGGAAAGTACAGGACTTGTACCCGAACTAGGCATCCCGTATGAGAACGAAGGGCCTGTCGCACTTGGTTTGAAAGGGGTTGTGGCCGCTGCCAAAGAAGAGATCAGACCACTATGAAAAGTAGTTGCGGTCGAGACCATGGTGGCTCAGACCGACAACGGTGGGTTAGGAGATGAAAGCTCTTCTGTGGTGACAACCATGGTGGGAATTGAAGAATTCCCAAAAGGGGTAACAACATTTGTTTCCATTGTTGTGTGCAACATTGTCTGGCGCTCGTAAAATTGAATTGGTACAATGAAAGGTGCCAAGAAATCAGTGGTTGGGGTTTCAACCAGGCCAAGAGTGGTTGCTTCAAGGTCCAAAATGGTCGATTCCTCCGAGGGTTGGTCGGGCACAATGGTTTGTAACCCGGTAACTTCAAAAGACCCTTGTTGGTCTAGATTTCGCCTTAAAGGTGGCGGGAGTGGCTCCAGTGTAATTGGTGGCAGGCCAAGAAGCCCTCGTGACCGGCGGAGCTCGGGATCCTCCAATGTGTGAGAAGATCCAAGAAACTCTAAGGTAGTCTACACATTCAAAAGTAACACACACTAAAAAAGTTCCTAGAAGATAAGACAGGCAAACACTAAATTAATTGGAAGAACAGTTACAACAACCAACACTAGAGCAACTTACCGGTGCAAGTGCAACTCGAACACGGAAGCACCCTCTAGGTATACTCTATAAATAATTTCTCGATGTCTGTCCTAGGTACCACGGTATACCCTCGTAGTCACCTATGTATGTCCCTAAAAAAGATTGGCAACTCGGTTTCCAGCGCGCGAACAGTCACCAGGCGGGTACAGTTGAAAGTCGGGTAGACCACAATGAGTAGGGTATCGAGCCCGAAACCTATCAAGGGTATCGAGATAAAATGGTGTGGAAGACAAATAAGGACCTCAAATGGATTCAAGACCCACGAAGCCCCATGGAAAATGCAAATGATGGAATCCCAAAACAAGCCCTCTATATGTGTTCTCCGCTACTATTGGTCCAACTTTGGAGGGGTTATCTCCGCTACCTTTCCGAACACGACCTCATGTTTATCCCCTGTGTTAGAGGGGGGTCCCAGATAACTTTCACGACACTGGACTTAGACACTCCCTAACTTAGACTCCAATGTTTGATTTTAAATGGCCTTGAAGAGTTTCCTCTCCAACCTAATCCAAGGCCCTAATCCTGAACTAGTTGGTGAACCCTACAAAAATAAAAGTCTAGTAGATTTTAAATTTAGCATTACTTTTATGGATTTGTCTTACGTCAAGGGGTATGAAGGTGAAACTGATGATGTGAAAAAGATGAAAGCAAAAAATGAATAAAAAAGTTGGAAACAAAACTTTTACTTAATGCAAAATTTCAACAACTTTTCAAAATAAATATTTTTTATTTTCTAAGATTTTGGACAGCAAACTCAAAAGATATTTCACTTGACTACAAGCTACTTATGACTTATGATCTAAGTAAACTACAAAAACTTATGAAATAAATGACTTTTCCCTGGCTAATAATGCAAAAACACACTTTTCAACTAAATAAGAAAATGAAAAGAGATTTTTTATTTATTTAAATGCTAGTAAAGCAAGAAAGGAAAAATACCGACAAGCAAAAACCAAGAAAAACAATTATGGCCTAATCACAGATCGCAAAGAATTAGATCAAAAATCACACACTAGCAATTTTAAAAAAAATGACTCTCATACTTGTCTAAAAACCGTAAAAATTCTTTTATTTTTATGGAGAAAAAGCAAGCTAAGGATAAGATTAATTCTAAGCTACCGACTGCTCAGACAGAGATTCAAACACTTGAGAGGAATAATTCTTATCAAGGGAAAAGATGACTGCCTTACCCTCAACAACATGTATCCTATACAAGCACGCGACTGTCACTTCTAACAGTACGCATGAGAACGTGCGCTGGATAGAGATAGAGGGCGTGTACACGCGGGATGACATTGTACAGGCCGCATGTATATCTAAACTCTGAGAAAAAATAATACTGAGAACCCAAAACCAAGAAGAGACCACTGATATTGATAACCAGGATTCCTTGAAGGCTTGAACACTCTTTTTAACAGAAAAACAAATAATGTAAGGAAAAAATGATAAGGCAAAAACAATCTGAGATAGGACTGCTAGCAAACAAGACTTAGACATAATTCTAGAAAACCCCCTGAGAATGTGTGATTCTGACAAGGAAGAGGATGACTACCTCTGAAGTTCTCTAAACTCTACACGCTACTGCTACTTCTTCAGCTAGCGTTCACACGCGGGCTGGAAGAGAGTAGGGAACGGGTACACGCGTGCAGACCTTATGCAAGCCGTGTGTACCTCTATGGGTCTTGAAAAACACAATCAAGCAAATCAGATAAAGCTGGTATGGAACACCAGCTTCTCTGCTAGCTCAGACCTTACAGAAATTAAAAGAAAAAACAGGCAAGAAAAACTAGTCTTTAAAACTACCCAAAAACTAAATAAAATTCCAGGAACCCTAGAGAGTTTCCCCAGTATGGTCACCAATTCTATTGTGGGGGAAATCTCCCTACGGACTAGCAAATAGAGTTCAGAATTTGCATGCAGATATGACCAAAGAGAAACTACTTTCTACATTCATCCCTAGATTTAAATCTCATTTTCTTAGTAAATGCATGGAAAGATCAACCTACCTCGTTCCTGGCTTTTGATGTCGATCCTCTGTTGTACTTGATTACTTGTTCGCAATACTCCTTCCAAAGTTGACCTGCATACAAGACAAGCAACAACTACGCATGCATACTACTTATATACTAACGGGTTAGAAATCCAACATATACTAATCAAATTATAAAAAGTTCATGAATTGGGACGGGAAAATAATTTTCTTTATTAATTTGAATGAGTCAACTTACAAAAGTTGAGACCAGCCACCGCTCCATGAACTTTATCCTAGGCTCCTCTTCGACTGTCCTCCAACTGCTTTGCTTTGAATCTCCTTTGGCACAAGGAAAGGCTAAAGGGTTGGGACAATGGGAATACATAAATGAGCAGAGTTTCTTTGCTATATTTTTCCTCCTCCAAATGTGGCCCCCACCCCTTCTTTTATAGGCTAGAAGGAGCTAGGTATTTGGATGAACCCTTGGCCATGCATGGCCGGGAGTTTCAGTTAACTCACCCATAGCTTTTTTGTTACGTCAACAACTTTCCTTTTTTCATGCTTTTGTCGGTCCACACGAGTTGTTTTGGGTTAGCAAGCATGTACACGTGTGAAGTAATGGATTAGGGTGCGTGGGCCTTTATAAAATAGGATTTTCAAAGAGTTGTTCAGCAGTGCTTTGGAAAAGAAGGGATATGAGTTGGCCTGATGCCATTTAAGCATGTGTGGTGCAATTTAGGGTTATAACAACTATGTTCTAACTTCATACTTTGGGGGGCTCTCCATTACACATTATTTTCGTCATCCTTATGACCATTAATGATGTAAGCCTATATGTTTCCTTCAGAGGGGTAAGCCTATATGTTTCCTTCAGAGGGGTCAGTGGCTTGAATTCCTGAAGAAAGAAGGGAAAAGAACTTTTCTTGAGAGAAGAAGTTGTGTTTTCCTCTATAAAAATACTATTAAAGAGGATTTCCATTGGCTGCTATATACACAAGGTGTGGAAATTCCTGGTTTTCACAGGCTGCACTATAGCTAGGGTGAGGAAATGCCTGGTTTTTGTAGGCTGCACTATAGCTAGGGTGAGGAAATTCCTAATTTTCACAGGCTGCACTATAGCGAGGCTACGAAGTTTCCACAGGTTTCACTATAGCTAGGGTGCATAAATTCTTGTGCGTGGGGAAAAATGAGCATCTTTTTTATGCTTCTAGAAGGAGAAGCTTCTATGGTGAGGTGGCCTCCGAATGGTTTGAATCTTACTTGCTTTAATTATTTAGTGGGATCATCCTAACCTCCTCACCTTATCCTCTTCAACTTATAAAAGGAGAGGATCTCTCATGGAGAAAGTTAGCTTGAGCTTGATTGGGTTGGAAAGCTCTTGTTTTGTTCTATATCTAGGTGGATCTAGGGGGATTGATTCATGCCCGCACTTAATGATTAACCCGATAACATCTATAGGAAGTTTATCATAAATTTCAGTAGGATATGTGCCTTGATTTTAGATACAGTCAAGAAGAGACATAAGTCTTTTAATTGGACAGAAGAAGCAGAGAAGAGATTTAGATTGTTAAAGGAAAAGATAACTGGACAACCAATTCTAGTTTTTCTGGACTTTGGTAAGACATTTCAAGTAAGGTGTGTTGCAAGCGGAGCTACAATTGGAGTTTTATTAAGCCAAGATAACATACATGTTGCTTATTTTAGTGAGAATTTGAATGATACAAAGAAGAAGTACTCCACATATGACAGAGTTTTATGCAGTAATACAAGATTTAAATAAATAGAGACACTACTTGATTCCTAAAGAGTTTGTTTTGTATAATGATAACCAACCCTTACAATTCATAACTAGATAGAAAAAGCTGAATCAAAGACATGCCAAATGGATTGAATTTATGTAGAATTTTACTTTTGTAATTAAACATATCTTTGGAAATGATAACAAGGTTGTTGATGCATTAAGAAGGAGATGCTTGATTATGTAGGAGTTTTAGGTGAAGACCTTTGGGTTTGAACATCTTAAGGAAATGTACAATGATGATTCGGATTTCAAGGAAGCGTATGAAGAATGTATGAATCATGTCTTGGGAGACAGAAGCCAATGGGAAGAATACTTGATTCAAGATGGGTTGTTGTTCAAGGGAAATCAATTATGTATCCCAAAGTGTTCCACAAGGGACAATCTTCTAAAAGAGAAGCATAGTGGAGGATTGGTTGGACATTTCGGCCATGAAAAAACATTTTCATAATTGAATTGTTTGTATTATTGTCCAAGTATGAGAACATATGTAAAAATGTTCGTTAATAGGTGCATAAGTTTCCAACATGATAAGGGAAAAAGACAGAACACATGATTGTATCAACCATTGCCAATACCAGAGAGGCCTTGGGATGCAATAAGTATGCACTTGTTATTGGGATTACTAAGAACCCAAAGAGGTTGTGATTCCATATTCATGGTAGTGGAGCGATTCTAAAAAATGGCACACTTTATCCCATGCCAGAAGACAAATGATGCAACACACATCGCAAATATGTTTTTTAAAGAAGTTGTTAGACTTCATGGACTAGCAAAGAGCATTGCATCAGATAGGGACACCAAGTTTGTTGGAAAATTTTGGAGAACACTGTGGAAGAAGTTGGGGATAGACTTGTCCTTCATCTCAACTTATCATGGACAGACTGAGGTAGTGAATAGGATCTTGGGAAATTTGTTGAGGAGTCTAGTCACTGAACACCATACTCAGTGGGATAAGATTCTGCCAAAAGTAGAGTTTTCTTATAATGAGTCACCAATAGAAGCACTGGAAAGAGTCCATTCCAAATTCTGTATGGAATGTAGCCAAGAGAAGTGTCTAAGTTGACAGACATAGAACAGAGTGAGTTGAGGAGTGTTGGAGAAGAGGATTTCGTTTCAGAAATGCAGAAGCTCCGTAACCAAATCAAGGAACAGTTGCAAAACTCTAACCAAGAGTACAAGCGTAGATTTGATCAGAACAGAAGAGAACTTCAATTTGAAGCGGGATACTTAGTTTTAGCACATCTCAGAAATGAGAGGTTCCCAAGGGGAACATACAAAAAATTAAATATGAAAAATATTGGGCCATGCAAAATCTTGAGAAAGTTTGAGGCTAATGTTTATGGATTAGAGTTGCCAGATGGTGTGGGCATATCACCCATATTCAACATAGATGACATGTATCTTTACAGGGAATATGAGATCGGAAGACCCAAATACCAACAAGAGATTCAGTGGGAAAAATAGATGCCTATAGCTGAAAAGGAACAAATGGAGAAGATTATTGATCGGAGGGCTAGTAAGAAGACCAGAAGAAAGACCTACTATGAGTATCTGGTCAAATGGAAAGGACACCCCATGGAGGATGCTAGTTGGGTTAGTGAAGCAGATGTCCAGAAACATGGAAGGACAGTGTAGGAGCTCATGGACAAGAGTCCATGATTTTTTCTCTAGAGGAGCATGATGCAGGAGCATCCATATCAAAGGCGCTCGAGGAGAAACAAAATCAATGACCAACACATATTTTGAATAAATCAAAAGCTTGAAGTACGTGGCAAGTTTAAAAGTTTTGATATGAATGTACTTGAAGTATCATTAAAAGAAAAAGAAGACGAAACCTTAATGAAAGATTGAGAAAGATTGTAATTCTGTCAGTGTATTTATGGACAGTACAAATCTGTAGCCTTGTGCTTTTATCTGTCTATGCCTATCATTTGTTATATGAGGCCTTAGTAGTTAATAGTCTTAATTTGATAAGATAGCACTTAGATGGTTGGAGGGAAGGATCGATGAGGTCCTCTTTGTAAAAGAATATGTAAACTATATGTCTGATTATTATTGTGAGTGTAGTGGTAGTAAGAAAAAAGAAGAGAGGTAGATATTCTGTAGAGAGTATTGTAGGAGCTGTTGAAACCCCTGTGTACAGAGCACTCAATTTAATATAATAGAGAAGGATTTGATCCAATTTCATGGTGTGATGTGTTCACTATGTTCATATTATGAATGGTATGTTTGCATTTTTCTTTTGGTCTCTGTTATTTGGTTTCTTTATTCTTAGGAATGTTGAGTGAATGACTTTGTGGGGAAACAATAAGTTTCAATTGTTTCTCTTCCTGAGAAAATTTGCAAGGAGCGCAGTGTTAGTCCGCAAGGAGTGCATTGACAGGCCTCTGAGTTAAAATAAGAAAATCTTAGGAGGAATACCAGGGTTTTATTATCAGCATGAGTGCAAGGTGTGCACAACAACTACACAGAAGGTGCGTAGGTAGAGTCATTTGTTGGACTCGTTCATTTGAGGAGAGATTGCAAGATTCTCTGTTGCAAGGAATGCATAGAGGTGGATAGATTTCTCTGAGAGAGAGAAAGGACATTGGAGAAGTCCAAAAAGTGTGAGTGGGATGAAACCCCAAGAAATTATGAGTTTCAATGGAGAAGTTAAGCTCAGGAAGGATATATTTTTTACAATTTCTCAGGAAGTAACTCAAGAGTTTGAGTCACCCTTGAATTTCACAAAGCTCAGGAGCGAGAGCGGTCTTTTAGACTGGTGGTCGAAAACACTTAGGAAAATTACTAAGGGTCAAAACTTTGAAGGACTCAAAGATGAGGTGTAGAATCTTCAGTGAGAAAGAGTTGATTATCATGAGAGTTAGCGACGTAGAACTCTTCTGGAGGAAAGAGTTATCAAAGAAGCATTAGAGGAGCGATGGATATCCCTTCGGGGAATATCTTGATTCATCGAAAATCGTCCGATCAGGAGAGGAGAATTTGTAATTCAAGAAAATTGTGAGGAGTGGAGTGTCAATTTCGCGAAGTGTGAAAGAAAATATGAGTCTTTGGTCCCAGAAGAAACGTGGACCGTCGATTCAACACGAGGAGAATTCAGAGCTCGGACTTCAGGAGAAGAGAGGAAAATCATCTTTCAAAGACGCGAAGAGTGAAATCTCAAAGCGCTTGAGAGTTTGGCCCCAGATCATGGCCCAAGGTTATATTGGAAGGGTCCAGAGGAGAGGATATAGCGCTCATTGATCTAGTAATCTGGGAATCGAAAATCGAGAGAATTGGTAGTGGCTCACACCAAAAATACCCAAACTCTGCAGTTATGAAGTACCTTTGGGGTAAGATCTTGGTGATAACCAGTGGTTAAAGTGAGGGGAATATTGCGCCTGAAATCAGTTCGCATGAGTACATGAGTTGGTCATGTGTGAGTTATAGTTGGAATTGAGGTCTATTGGGGACCCGAAGAACCATTCTGGTTCAGTCCTATGAAATATCCATCGACCGGGAGGTCAAGAATTTCCCGATGAGGTGGGGCATTGCATCATATGTGGAATGCCATATCTATTAGTTCATTCATTTGTCTAACATTCATCATTTAACAAAAAATCAATACGCATATATTCATTTACGTAACAAAGGTTTTACCATGGTTCACCCCCTCCTGGGCTACGTCCACAAATATCTAGCTCTCAAGCTTCTTATTATGGTTCAATAAGATATCACGTCATGTGTGTTTACATTCTTGGATCTCACTCCCCTCAATGGGCTCCTCGATCCCTATGAGGATGACTAGATCACACCAGGCTCCTCAGCCTGCGGTCTAACCCTCAGGATCGAGTCACTCCCTACTTTCCCAGCTCACCAGCTTAACGACTTGTATATTTATTACAATTATATCTTCTTCTCTATCAATCTCTGTTTATTCCTCTTTGTCTGTGTTTGTCTCCCTTCTATCACTTAAGTACTACTTATTTATACCATTGGCTCACCAACCATTACAATACATTACAAAAACCCTAACCATATCATCATTAGGTCTTCCTTGCATGCACACCTTGCCTTCTTCTCTTACACGAGATGCTTTTCCTTCCAGCTATCCTTTCCTCCTTGCATGCTTATCTTCCAAAAATATCATTTCTTCCTGACTAGTCTTGCATCCAACACAATCCAATGTCCACTTAAAATTCACCCCATTCTTTTACAAGGATGTGATCGGGTGTGCAATCTTTGAGAATCCTTCAATAAATATTTTGTAGTATCCTGCAAGGCCCATGAATGATCTAACCTATGTCACATTCTTTTTTGTTGACCATCCTCTAATGGCCTCAATATTTTTCAGGATCTACTGCTATCCCTTCCTTTGATATGATATGTCCCAGATAATGAATTTTCTAATGATAAAATGAGAACTTGCTCAATTTGGAATACAAATGATGCTCCCTTAATACTTGTACTACCATCCTAAAGTGTTGTTCATGCTCTTCCTCTGACTTACAATATATAATAATGTCATCTAAAAATACAATGAAAAACTTATCTAAATATTCTCTAAAAATACCATTCATTAAACACATGAAGACAACTGGTGCATTTGATAACCCAAATGGCACCGCTGTGAACTAATAATGCCCATACCTTGTTCTGAAAGAAGTCTTGTTGATGTCTTCTTACTTAATTCTTACCTGATGATAACTTGACCTAAGATCAATATTGGAGAAAATTTCTTCATTCTTCAACTGATCAAAGAGGTCATCGATCCTTGGCAAAGGATACTTATTCTTTATAGTTACCTTGTTCAACTTCTTCAAGTCCATGCAAAGTATCAATGTTCCATCCTTTTTCTTCACAAATAATACTGGAGAACCCTAAGGTGACATACTTGGGTGTACATACCCCTTCTTTAGAAGATCTTCAAGTTGCATCTACAATTCCTTTAATTCTGGTGTACTCATATTGTAAGGGGTCTTGGATATGGGAGTTTCTACAGGCATCAGATTGATGGAGAAATCAATGTATCTTTTAGGGGGTAATCCTAGTATTTCTTTAAATAAATCCTCAAACTCTTTTAGGACTGCATAATCTCCAATATTTTACACCTCATATTTAGGTGTCTCTTCCATATGAGCTCCAAATATTTGACACCCTTTTCTGTAACTTTTCTTCAGCTACAATGCTGAAATTTATCTGACAGTTACTACCTTGGGAATTCCATGTATTGTCCTTAGGTTTTGTTGGCATAGGGGCAGACCCAAGGTTCAACTTTAACAACCCACCAACAAGCCCTAACTACTGGCCCTTTCGGAAACACCTGCGAAGTAGATGCAGTCTCACCCTAAGTAGCGATAGGGGGTTGCAGGACACAAGTGTCTACAACCAGAGGAAATGCAAAGTGGACCCAAAACACTAGCACATAGAAACCCAATTATTCTTTATATCCTTTAATCCTACTGCATGAACTATATCTCAGATCTGATACAATGATACAATAACAAAATAACAGAAGAAAAAGAACACAACATCAATCACACAAAACAACAAGATATACGTGGTTCACCCTCTCCCTAGGGATACATCCACAGAACTATGTTTCCTGATATATTATGTGAAAACATACAGTTCTATCTATGCACTTAGCTTGAAAATCTCTCTCTCTTTCTCTCTCTCCCCTCTCTATGCACCTAGTTGTAGGGTTGATCTTCTCACCCAGTTGAAGATCTTACAACACAAACTCTCTTTCAACAAAATAATTCTCTCTCTCAACAACAATAATCACTCATTACATAATCAAACCCATCCTATGTACTCTTGACCTTTATTTATACATTACAATGACTCTCGGACAACCTTAGGCCGAAATCTAGGTGTCAAAACCCTAAAATGACAAAACCCTAGGTGTCTAAAACCCTAGGTCAACTTGACCCATGTTTTCAGGGCTTCGCCAGCCTAACTTTCCTTCTTTCCCATGAGGTGCTCCAAGCACTTGTTGATGGATTTTTCTGCTTGCTGAGTTTTCCACGATCCATCTTCCTTTCTAATCTGTCTTCCTCAGTCTTCTTGTTCAACGTCTCACTTTCTCTTACTTCACTCCTTCTTTTTTTCATCTTTGGCCACTTCGACCCAATCTCAGTCAATGTGCTTTCCACACAGTTCGTACTTCGTGCTTCTTTACTTAATCTTCGCTTCCTTCCATAACTAAGGGCTAACATGCCCCCAACACTCACATGTGACTCATCCCGAGGCACTTCAGGTCTGAACCTCATGCTTCACTTCGAATTCAGACCAAGGATGATTTTAAGGATGGAAATTTATTTTAAAATGTAGAAACCTTGGCGAATCTTACTAATCCTTCATATGCTAACTATAAAATTTTTGGCAATATTTTTGTAAAAATATTCAAATTTCTAAGGATTTTATATAGTTTGTATAAAATTTTGGCTATTTTTAAGGTGAAATAATTTTATCCTATATAATTTGGGCAAATCATTTTTAGAATAGAAAAACATTTTTTGGGAAAAACCATGGAAAATTAGCCCATGAGCGAAATTTAGCCCATAAAATCATCCCTGCTTCAGATAGCACAAGGCAGCCTGTTCTTTCTTCTTTGTTCCTTTCTTTCCTATGCAAACTATCTTTTCTATGGCTGGTACCTAGTTTTAACTGCACATAGTACCTATACCCTTATCCTTATTCTTTTACTGAGAGTTGTGAGGTAGCTGGTTGTCATAGTACAATTTCAACCGACTCCCATTCACTAAGCCTTCCTTCCACTCTCCATTTAATGTCTTCAACTGCACAACTCCTCCTTCTATAACATAGGTGACCTCAAATGGCCCAAGCCAATGTTTTCTGAACTTCCCTAGATGCTTCATGAAATTGCTATCATATACCAATACCATATCTCCTTGATTAAAGTCTTTCTTCTTGATATGTCTATCATGGTGGGCCTTTTCTCATTCCTTTTGTACCTGCTGATGAAATCCTGCAATAAATATGTCTTCTTCTAGTTTCACCAATTGTGTGAGCCTCTCTTGAACATCACTAATGTTATCCATATCTGTGAATGCTGCAATTTTGAGACTAGGAACCAAATATTTCATAGGGACAACTACTTCTAGACCATAAACCAACCTAAATGGAGTCTGCATTGTCATCTTCTTGCAAGTAGTTCTATAGGTCCATAGCAGTGTTGGTACTCTCATATCCCAATCATCCTTGTTCACACTGCAAATCTTCATTAGTGTTGTCTCTAAGATCTTGTTGAAATCTTTGACCGTCCCATTCGCTTGTGGATGGTAAGGAGTACTCTTCTGATGGTGGACTTCAAATTACTGAGTCAAAGATTCGATAGTCTTATTAATAAAGTGTGTACCTTGATCGCTCATCAAGGACTTCGGGCATCCAAACCTAGTTAAGATATCATCAAATATAAATCATGCAACTGTAGTTTCACTACAGTCCTTCAATGCTCTTGCTTCTGCCCATGTGGTCAAATACTTTGTCATAGTGATGATGTATCTAGCTCCTGTGCGCTTTCCTAGTGGGTTGATAGGTCCCATGAAATCAATAGCCCATTTCTCAAATGTTAAGCCCTAATATTGGCTCATTACCCCTTAATTGGGGCATATTAGATTAGTAATTCTATTTTATTTATGTCGGATTTAGGCCATTAGTTGTAATTTAGATTAGTAATGTT
>JZKD02S0356112.1:709641-725993 GCA_000966675.3 Picea glauca | reverse complement strand
GTAAAAGGAGGTTGCCCCCTCGAAGAGGCTTATTATCTGAAATTATCTCTTTTTCAAGGCGTTGAGTACTTTTCCTGAAGTTTTTATATGCTATATTGATGTTTGGTTCTTAACATCAAATGCTTGTAAGGTCAGGTGCAGTGCTAAAGGCATCTCATCTCTTCTGGAAGGTTTCCCAACTCTCTGGCATACATCATAGGCTTTATAGTATTCCTTAGCATCTTTATGTAAAGTAGGCCACCAGAGGCCAACTCTAAGAACCTTCTGCTTTGTTTATTTTCCTGCGTAGTGTTCTCCTGCCATGCCTTCATGTGATTCTTCTAGAATCAGTGGTATTTATTCTTCAATAACACATCTCCTCAAGATATCATCAGGTCCCATCTTGTATAGTTTTCCAACTATAAGTGAAAAATCTATAGCGCAAACTACCAGTTGTTTCTTCTGAATGATTGTATATTCGTGAGGTGCCATTCCTATTGAAAAGAACTGAACTATCTCAGCGAAGTGATCATCAATATTCGTGATGGCCAACAAATGTGCATCTGGTAGTGTATCCTCCAAACTAGTAGGTTCCTCTCCACCTTCCAACCTAAATAAGTGGGCAGGTCCCTTGTTCATTCTCTCTAGCTTGACCACAATTTCAAAATCATATTCTTGGAATAGTAGTAACCATATGCATATCCTTCCCCCCAACACTGGCTTGTTGACTAGGTATTTCAATGCAGAGTGATCAGTGAACATATTACAATTTCCTCCCAACAAGTGTCGAAACTTCTGCAGTGCGTACGCCATGGCTAAACCTTCTCTCTCAGTGGTAGTGTAGTTTATCTCAGCCGTAGATAGCTTTCTTCTAGAAAAGGCTAAAAGATGGTCAATATCTCCTGCTCCTGGTTGTGCTAACAATGCTCCTAGTGCAATAGATGAAGCATTGACATGCACGTGAAATTCCTTTCTCCAATATGGGAAAACCAAAATAAGTGCAGTAACCATTTTATGTTTCAATGTGTCGAAGCTCTACTGACATTCTTCTAACCATTGAAACTGACAATATTTCTTTAATAACTTCTCCATAGGTGTTGTAATCTATGCATAGCCCTTAATGAACTTTCTGTAGTATCCAATATGTCCCAGCGTAGTGCGCAACTATCTGAGTAAAGTAGGGGGGGGGTATATCAACAATAATGGAAATCTTGGACGGATCTACCAGTAGCCCCTTCTTACACACAATATGCCCTAGCATCACTCCAAAGGGTGAAAAGCAGATGCACTTCTTTAGGTTTAGGGAAATTTGACATTGCTTGCACTTATCCAACATTAGTATTAAACATTCAATATGATTTTGCAATAAGATAAAAACAGTTCAATCATCAAAATATGCTTCCAAAAATTTATGTAAAAACTCCTTGAATGCTTCGACCACCACCCTAGAAAATATGGTTGGTGCATTCTTAAATCGAAAAGGCATAACTGTGTATTGGTAGGATCCTCATTCTATTGTAAATGTGGTCTTACGGTGGTCTTCCTTGGCAATCCTTATCTGGTGATAACCTGAAAATACGTCTGTGAAGGAGTAGACATCATGTCCTCCCACATTATCTAACACTTTGTTTGTAAATGGTGTAGGGAATGGGTCATGCAAACATGCATCATTCAACTTCCTGAGATCTACACAGATCATGATCTCTCATGTCTTCTTATCTTGGACCACCATTGGGATAATCCATTCTGACTCTTCAACAGGTTCTATGATTCATGCTTCCAACATCCTGTCTATTTCAATATTCACTTTCTGATTATATTTGGGATTCAATCTGTAGGGTCTCTTCTTAACTGGCTTGGCATCTGGCTTTAAGGGGATCTTCATCTCTCCTATGGGCCCTTTAATGCCCTTCATATCAGTGAACTTGGTTGGGAACAAGTCCTGATATTCATGCAGTAGTTCTGTGATCTTATCAATGGTGGCATAATCCTAGTAATCTCCAACATTAGATTAGGTGCTTTCTCTGTTCCAATATTAACTTTCTTGATTTTTATCGGCTATCCAATGAAAGGTAGTTCGACTCCTGGTCCTTCTACATCTCTCCGTCCTTATGTTTCTGCGATGTTCACATTCATAGAATCATCATCTTCATCTGCATTGATATTGCAACATCCTTGCAATTTCTGAAGAGGTGCAGTCGATTCATCCTCTTCTTGCTCAATAGGGAGGTTAGGTGCCTCCTCAAAGAATTTATGTCTTACAACTTGTAGAGATTGATCTACTGAAGGGTACTGGATTTCAAATAAAAATGTAGCTACAAAGTTTCGAGTCATACCTTACCAATCTGAAGTGGTGAGGCATAGTTCTGCTTGAAGATACCAATTGATAGGCGTTGTGTCCAAAGTGCTGATGAATTTATGCACCCACTGTTCTTGAGGAATGTTTCTCCAGGCCTCCTCACAACCTCTCACATGGTCCTTCAGACAACTTTGACCTGTGTATCGAACTTCGCATCCTTCTACTTGTTCTGAAAAGTGCACTTCCATCAAAGTGTGACATTGCATCCAGTCCACGATGTTTTTTTTATGTGTCCCCCACCATATTGCTAGTGTTGCTTTCAAAGCCTCATCCAGTGCCAACAATCTCTGTTGTAATGGTACAATTTCTTCAAAATATGATAAGAATTTTTCTAAATGATTTAAACCATCAAATGTGGGCAGATTGCTTACTTTTGTGCCAATCTAATGAACTTCCCTAGTCAATCTAGCACACCTTTGCGCAGAAAATTCATATATTTTTTTTCTGCCAATTCTCGAGTGCTTCTTCTGATTCCGATGAGCATGCGTTGTCACTTCACCAGCTTAAATTCCCATCTTATTTAGGGTTAATGTAATCATGTTGTCTCACTGTCAATTTATATATATTCTCTAGCTCATATGAACAATCTTCTTCTCTATTAGGTTCTGTGTATCTATGACCTTCATCAGGATCCAGAGGTGCAATGACCCTAAGGCCATCACCTTCAAATGTCATTCTTCTTTTCTTTAAGTCGACAAAAGTGGAATTGTTGAAATCCCAATCAATTCCTAACAACATAGGATAAGGACAACTATCATCAACTATCTCAATCACCTCGAAGTCCACAAATGTCCTTACCCCATTGATGTTCACAGAGACATGCTCCAGTATCCCAAAAGGGCTTACTTCCTGCTGATTAGCCATCCTAAGCCTAATAGGGGAATAAATTAACTTATGTTTTCCCATCGGTGCCCAGGTCTTCTTCGTCATAACATTGACTTCTGATCCTAAGTCGAGGACCACATAATCTATATCATAATATCCAATCTGAGCATTAAGGTGTAGTTCCTTATTTTTCCTTCTCTTTTTGGATATTTGATGTACTGCTCTATTCAGTAGAGGTCCTACCTTCCCTTGTTCATACTGTCAGATCAAGTGTTGTATTTATTGTATGGCTCTTTCATCCTTAATCAAATCAGTGAACGTATACAAGGAACTAACAAGATTGCTTACCTCTTTTCCTTCTCCCGGTGATGCAGACTTATCAAATGCCAGAGGCATCCCACATTCTCTCACTTATGGTTGTGCCTTTGATGAAGAAACCTAATCTCCTCCAAATTCTCTTCTTGCCTCTTCAAATATCTTCTTTTCTTTCCTCGGATCAAACTTTGGTGTCTTATCCGCAACTCTTCTGACCCCTGATTATTCTGTAGTCTATGTTGGAGTCATCCTGTCTTCTCCTGTAGCAGCACCTCCTCTAGTGATAACAGTGACTCTAGGATCCACTCCATGAGGTTCTGCTGAGATTAATTATACTTGTGGGTTTCCTCCTTGTCTCTCTTTAATTTTGGATAACAACACGGGAAAATCTTCAATAACATGTTCAAATGATTTGCAGTAGCTACAAGTGATACAAGGGTTATAACAGTCCCTTTCCAAGTGTCATGGCTAGGCACAGTTATAAAAAATGATCTGACCTCAACCTCGACCCATAACTCCTCCTCTTCCTCTTCCTCTGAATCCACTATGAGGGTTGAAGCGTCCTCTTCCCGGGGAGTTAAACTGCATAGTATTTCCTTCATTTTGTACTTTGCCTTGAATTCTATATGTGTCTCTTGATCTCTCATGCAAGAGGTCATAAGCCCTACAATATTTCTCATCATGCCCCACAGATTTACAGAATGTGCAGTAAAGGTTGGTAGGTGTCTGGACATATTTTTTCATGTAATAACATTCATCAGAGAGATGGCGATTTCTACATACCTCGCACCAAGGTAGAGTAACCTACTTCAAAGGACTCAGAGCTCCTAAATCCAAGTACTCATGAAATAGAGGACATTGATCCTTTTCATGGCCCTCTGATTTACATATGATACACCATATATCTTCTCTTTTATCTTTTCCCTTATCCATCTTCATATCTTTGACCTGCAGTGATAAGCTAGTTAGCTGAATCAAAATTTGACTCATACCTGAGCTGGACTCTTCCATAGGGGATGATTCTAGTTTCATGGTGATCTCCAACGCCTAAGCTTGCGAAGAGATCTTCTGTTGCATCAGAGGGACTTTGATGTATGACAAGAGGGAAGCAATGGACCATTCTTTATTCTATTCGTCTGGGATATGAAAACTCAAATGAACTATCAAGGTATTAAACCTTTGATCAAACTCCCAAACAGGTTTATCTACTTTCTACTTGATTTCTTTCAGATTTGTAATGCACTTTGATTCTGACGTGGGTTTCTTTAATTCAATAATCAATGCAGTGTTAATGCCATTCAGTGGTTTCGGTTGTGCAACTCCTTGGACAAATTTCATGTACCAACTTAGTGCGCCGTCTCTCAGGGTAGTACTAAAATGATCTCTCTTAACATCTTCATCAGTGAAAATCTTAATAATCCATACAAATTCGCATAAGAACCAATGTAACATCCCTCGGTTGAACCCAATTGTAAATATAAACAATCATACTTAAGATGGTGAGTTGTTTTGAGATCATTTTGGTAATGCATCTATCAGGGCATAGTGCACGAAGGTACTGTGCAGTAAAGTGTTGTAATGTGCACATTTCTGGGTACGTGCATAGTAACTAAAAATTGTGCAACCTTGAGGTTAGTGAATACAGTGTGCAGTAACTAAAGTGCGTGCAGTATTCAGATCAACGAACCTTTATGTATATAATATGCATTTATAGACCGATGAGCCGGTATTATAAGCTGAATGCTTATGTTTTGGAATAAGGCTAAAATGACCAGATGAGAAAGGCCAGTGCACCTATTTTGTATATGTCTCATGACTAATATAAATATATCATTGCACACAGACTGACCACGATAAAAGAGAAGGGGAACTGAATTCCACTGTTTAGGGAAAGGGAGAGCCAAAAAGGGAATATTATATTAATATTTTCTTAAGACATAAAGTAAGGATAATTATTTTATCCTAAGTCCTGAAGTCGGGGAAATGTGGCCAAAAGTAACTTCTAGCATGAAAAGTGTCCAGTTGGGGACATGCATACTTATTGTCGGGACTCAACTTAGTTGGGGAGAAAAATCATTGTTACGAGACTTTTTCCATCTTCCAGACCATCATTTCTTGGGGAAAATTTCTTACCTTCATTCTATAAATAATTCAGCCATGATTCCATGACCATTTTTCCATTTCCAAAGTCCTATAGCTTCAAACATTCATTTCACTATACCAGAACCCGTATCCATGACTAATCTTGTCTGTGTAGCTGGTTAGCATGGGAGCGGGATTGAAGAATATGGTTGTTAGGCCCGTGAGAGGTTGAAGAAGCGGGTTGTCAAGCCCATGAGAAATTCTCTAAGTGGAAGGATTGTTGTGGATCGACTTCCTAAAGGTGCTAAACTACAGTTACGGTGCCCAGAGACTTCCGGTCTGGCCTGTTGTTGAAGCCCTGAAAGGGAAGTGGTGTAGCCGTGGGACTGTTGAGCAGAGAAGGTGCACACTTTCTTGGGTGGGAAAGGCATGTGGGGAATGAGGGACTGTAAGTTGTTGGTTGAGAGAGCACCATGACAAAATATTTCTTGTTGTCCATGAGCCATAGCCTAGTTAGGAATCCCTTTACCCGGGTGGAGTTCAGTCCTAGCTCGGGAGTGACTCACTGTTGAGAGTGATGAACAATGTAGTCTAAGGCTGGGAGGTTCGTGGAAGGTCTGTACGCAGTCGGTGACGTTCATACCAAAGATAAGTACAAACTGTGTATTAAAATGACATGTTACATTGTTATTTAACATGTTTGATTATGGGTTACCTACAATTCATGCTTTATGACTGTTTGTGTGTTTATGGATATTCCTATACATAGTTCATTACAAAGGTTGTCGTTATTTCATTATGAAATGGTATGTTACCGTATGTATTGTCAGTCATGTTACATGTAAATCTTCCGCAAGAGGGTTGTGTGTGAATGAGTAATTACATGTAGTTCGATTTGTATATATGCATACAAGTATATGTTTTTTTTTATATATAAATATTATCTAGTATAACTCAGTAGAATACTGGATATGTACTGTAAGTTCCACAGTGAGGTAATGAGGGTGTTACCTGGTGAGTTTTTGTGATGTCTCTCGGCTTGAGTGAGTGAGTTAGTGCGCATGTGTGTGCATGTGTGTGGGGTCGGATGATGTTACATTTTGGTATTAGAGATTCTTGGTTCCAAAACTGAGTCTAGATGGGCCAAAAAGGTTCAGTTGAATTGAACATTCACAGGATATTAATCTCGAAATGGCCGGTTTACCAAGGTCATAGAGCGTCCATGGTAAATTTCTGGCACCGCGCAAAAATATGTTGATGTCCGAGAGTGCTCAGTAAATTTTGGGCACCATGCGGGAAAATGTTAGCATGCAAGCGTGCGTGGAGAAATTGTGATGTAGCACAGAAAGATATAGTGAGTGAATGCGTGCACTATATTTAGCTTTGCGTGGTATACACAATTAGTAATGGCACATATAGTGTGTGCAGTGTTGCAAAACATAGAGGAGTTTTGTAGGTGTGTGCCGATTAGTGAGAGCAGTAGAGTATATTGAACTTTGACATGGTACAATGCATAGAGAGAAATGCATGTGGAATATCAGTGCACGATAAAAAAAATAAAAATAAAAAATTGTACGTAGTGGGTACTGATGCGCAATGCTAAAGTAATGCGAGCAAGTTTTTTATGCAATTGAGAATAAACGTATAGTGGATAAATGTACGAATAAACACATAACCATGACAAAACATTAATTAAAATGAATTCATAATGGTTTGAGATGAAGTAAATATAGTCTAAACTACTAAACCTGAGAACATCTCAGAGATGAATTCGGGGTTTTACTTCCTCCGATTCCAAACAAAATAAAAGTAAAATACAAGCTTTCAAGAATGCATACTAAGAAAGAAAAACAGACTCATAACACCACCAGATTGAATCTGTCGTGTATAGTCTTTAAATAGTCATATATATATATATATATATATATATATATTTATTTAATCACAAAATTTACAAAAACGTCATTCTGAGTAGAGGGTAGATACATTTGTAGAATTAAAAAATGATCGGATTTCTGCCTAATTCTACAAATATTATGAGGTTACAAAACGAAATCGATAAGATTAGTTCTATCTCCTCCAGAGTCCCTTACCTCTGTTACCTTCTGTCCAAAAGTTGTTGAAATGTACTTAAGTCTATGAGAGGACTCATTTCAGCTTAGCTATTTCCTCCTGTAAAGTATCAAGCCAGACAGGTTGATTCTCTCCAAAAATTTCAGTCACTTCAGTTATGGCTTCCTTTTTCGATCTCTTGCTCCATTTCTTCTTAAAATATCCGTTGTTGATGACTAGATCCCTCATGATAGGATTTAGCCTGACTTCCGACTTGGAGTCTCTGACAAATTCCATGAGAAACTTAGTTGCTAGGATGTGCGCGACTACCCTTTCCTTTTTACTCACAAGAAAGTCTTTCATGTTGCTGGAGTAACCTGTCTCGCTGGATATAGCTTTATCCATGCACCCAATTCTTGCAGACACATAAATTTTACTACATAGATCAGAAAGCAGAGCAAAATTGGAAGACTATTCCAATTATGGATAAGATGATGCTTCCAAACTTTGGAATTGGTAATTATAGAGTTCCAATGATGAATCCCTGACAGATTTGCACACAAGTGCAATGGGATGTCATACGTGGTTAATCCATTTCAAATGATTAAGCCATGTGAGTTCGTTATGGCGGCGTTCGTCGGACTTCATGAAGCTGTGAAGTACCGAATGAGTGAAACAAGGTGATTTGACTAACTATCGTTTGCCCCACGAATGGTGGATTTGACTTAATGAAACACATGACGTCAGTATTTTGGCGATGATGTAGTTCATGCTAAAATTCGTGAAATTGGGTTCTGTCTAAAAGTTGTCATGGTGATAGCACCTGGAACTCAAACGAAATAATTCTGATGTGTAGATTGAACCAAGATGGTTTGTATTCTTCTTGAATTGTGGATTTAGTTAGCCTGATAAGCTTTGATGGCTACACTTTTTTAAGAATTGATAACAATTAGATTAGTTCAGTTCAGTACAGAATCCATAGGAATGGAAGAGGCACAGGGAGATTTTAGCCAGAAAAATGAGAACAGAGGAATTACTATTCATTTGGACATTGAAGGAACAAACTCCAATGGGCATGGAGAGGAAAGAGATGAAAACTTGAATGTGGTAGAGACCATTAAAAATTTGCAAAAGAATGTCCAAATCGATAAAGCTGATAATGAAAAAATTATGAAAGCCATGGAACAACAAGATGACTTCAACATGAAGTTATTGAAGGAATTGAATAGAATAGAAAATAAATTGGACAAGGAGGGTGGCACATGCAAATCTGGAAATCACAAACATTCAGATGAGAAAAGAAGTACAAAAAGTGTTAGCAGACAACACCACTCCCAGAGGCATTCCAATAAAAGAGCAGGTAGAAGCACAAGTCCATCTCCTGTCAGACAACATAAGAGGTCTAGGATGGATGAGATATGAGGACAAATGAACAAAATCAAACCTCCTACATTTGATGGTGAACACAATAGGAATGAAGATGCAGAAACATGGTTGCTGGGAATGAGGAAGTATTTTCAATTGCATAACTATTCTTCTCATGCAGAAGGTAGAATTGCCATCTATCAACTCAAAGGAAAAGAATCCATGTGGTGGGATCAACTCGTGTAGGTGTAGCACCTTAAAGAGAAAAGTGTTACTTGGAAGGAATTTAAGAAGTATTTTGAGAAGAAATACCTGACCAAGATATATTATGACAAGAAAATGGAAGAGTTCTTTGAACTCAAACTTGGAAGTAAGACCATAGATGAATATGAAAGAAGATTTCTAGAACTGCTGAAGTATGTCTCTTTCATCAAAGATGAGACAATTAAAATTCAAAGGTATTTGAGTGGACTACCAACATTTATTAGTGACAAAATACAGTATGATGATCCTAAGACTTTGGAAGAGACCCTTAGGAGAGCTAAATGCCTATATGATCAGTAGAAAACAAGGCCAACTTTCCAAAAGGATTGGGAAGACAAAAAGAAATTCAAGGTGTATCAGAGGAAGAAGGGGTATAAGACACCATTATTCAGAAATAATCCACAAGAGAAACAAATGCCTAGAGAACCCAGAACAATTGACATAGGAAGTCCAAAGGCCATGGAAGCCACCCATGCAATGTTGGGTTTGTAAAGGAAATCATAGGTTTAGAGATTGTCCTCACAGAGGTGAAATGGGAAGGAATGTTCACAATATACAACAAGTTGAAACAATGAGGGACATGGGTAGAAATGTGCCAAGGATCTATGCAACCCTGGATAACAAGCAAGCAGAGTATCAGTCACACATGATTGAAGTGGAAGGTATGTGTTTTTCTAGAGCCTGTACTTAAGGATTTAAAAAGTATAGTGTCTAGGCATCCGAAAGTGAGTAAGGTGTAAAAAGGGAGGAGAGTCAACCTTCGGGAAAGGAAGCTAGGGTTGATTTCTAGGTTGTCACTATATGGCTTCCAATTGTTCCTGGATGTTTATATCCCATTCAATCGCAGCCCATGAACATTCAAGTTCTACCCGGGTGGTGGTTTTTTTAAGTATAGTATCGAAGAGATTTAAAGAGATATGGGTTTGGTACGATAAATCAGGTTCGATATTAGGTTGTCTTACAATGGGGACAATCATAGAGGAACAGAAAAATTTAAAAGAGATATGAAAGTTTTTATGCTGTATCAATTTGATCTTATAAAAGAGAACTTTGAAATTAATATTCATGAAAAAATGTAAACCAAAGGCCTTTTTCCGTAATTGCATTATATTTGAAATAAATAGTGTGTGAAATACGAGAAAAGCATTTAGTTGTTTGTAAAGTAAGGCTCCTATCAAGAGAGAATCTCACTCCGTAAATAGAAGAAGAAAATAGGCTACGAAGGGATCTGACGAAGCATAAAATATGACAACCTAAAAGGTTCACAGGTCTTGTACCTGCTGGTAGCCGATACAGAGGAAAGACTGTAAACGATATAGATGACTAAAATTTAATCACTATAGTAGAAGTTTTGCTAAATTGCAGTGCAACATTCATTAGATGTATATAAGCGAAATAAAATTGAATATGAATAACAAAGAGAACAAACTCATAAAATAGTCTTGACGGAATCAGGATTCTCTGGATTGCTTTGTATTAATTCTCAAAAATGAGATAGCCTCTATTACAATCGACCAAAAAGGTCCAGCCTTGTTTCTTTCTTCAAAATGTATATTTATACAAATTTCTATATGCTGGAATCTCAATCGTTCCAGAAATTTTTGGTTACAACAAAGGAGTTTAAACGTTTCATTTATTTATCTCTGTCCTTATTTGGTACCGGAAACCTGCCTCTTCTCATGCTCTGTGCAAATAACACACTTCTCCACCAGCTGTGATATCAACTTAGAAGGTTTTGCTTGATTATTGGCCTCAAAAGTATAGCAATCTTTCACCAATAGTGGTAACTTTCCTTCCACCTGTTGGTCTTTAGCACTAATAGAACATAATAGTATACTCGGTTTAATTAGCCATTTATCTATGTGAATTATGTCCGTCTGGGTTATTTGTGATATTTCGGCTAATTCTCTTTCTTCATTTTCCCTGATATTTAGAAAATATTTGGCTGTATTGATCTGGCCCAGTATCTCAATGCTACTTTTACCATCGGAGCCCAACCAAATCCCATTTAACAAATGGAAAGTTTCTTCACAAGATTTTCTTACCTCCTTAGCTTGTTGTCTGCCTTCAGATATGTTACACTCCCATTCTTTCAACAAGATGTTGCCTCTGGTTTTCTCTGGGATGGGAAAACTGGAACTACTACCTGTTTCCCTTCTCGTCATGGCTATAATAGCCTCCTGGAAAGCAGCCCAAGCCACCCCATCTTCCCTTTCTATGAGAGAGAGGTTCTCCAATACCTAATCAATGAGTTGGAAATTGCTTTGAATTGTTTCTACTTTAACAAGCAGACCTTGTTGCGTCGCCGATAACCTTTTTCTGATTTCTATTGCTTGGGATTGAAATATCCCGATATCGATTACCTGGCTTTCGACGAACTCTAATTTGGCCCAAAGTTGCTCTATCAATTATCCTTGCTGGCCTATTTTTATCTGACTTGTCTGAGCCATAGCTATGTCTATTCGAGATTGGATTTGAGCCGCTCGATTTATTTTTGATCATCTATTCTAGCTTTCTCTAAAGTTGCATTCTCCTGATCTTTGGCAACAACCTCTGTTGTAGCTAGTTTAGCCTCTAATGTCTTGATCAGACGATTTTTTCGTTTCAGCTGATCCTTAAGGGTCCTGACTGAATAATGGTTTGTCGTAGCGAAAGCCCCCAATGTTCCTGCAATTTGCGTTGCAAATTCTTTTTTTTTCATAGTTCTCCCATCAGTTATAATTTTAAATTTCTTAGATACAATACCTGCCTCTTGGTAGAGTTCTTGTCTCACGAAAGCCTTTCTCTTCTTATCAAAGAAGAATTCATTGGGGGGTAGCTCTTCCACTAATATGGGTGTTAATTCTTCACCAAAAATCCAACCTGCGTCTGGGATTCCCTTTGTCAACTGTAGGGGAGTAATAGAAATGATGGGATTGCTGACCTGTTTAGATGATTTCCCTGGAGTAACGAATGAAGTTGGCTCGCTTGGAGGATCAAAAGTCTCAGCTTCCTTTTTTGGGCCCCCAGTTTTCTCTTTCTCATCCTGGTGTTCTTCTTGGCCGGGTGCTGAATCTTTGGAGCCTTCGGCTTCTGTTTGTTGCACCTCTATGGTCGTTGGATTCTCGCCCTGTAATACTGGGGGATGGCAGCTCCACCTATGTTCTTGGAATTTGAAAACATCGGCCCTCTCTTCGGGCAACAGGGCTTGTATGCAAGCCAAAACCTCAGCATAAGATCTTGCGCCTCGGAAAATATCATCATGAGGTGAATTCTCGTGCTCAAATATTTTAAGGCCATAGCTAGCCAAGTGATTACTCATGACCCTGTGTGGATCACATTTCTTGAATTCAATGTGGACTAATTTTATATCTTCGAAGGCTACTGCCTCGGCCTTTGCATGCCTGAAATCTAATAAAGAATAGGTGTTTAAATGAATAGTGAAAGGTGGCCATACCTTCTTTGAAAATCCTTTCAGCTCTTTACTTATGCCACCAATCACTGTTTCCTGGCGATCTCGCGACAGGCCAGCCTATCGGGTATAAATAATGGTAGAGCATGTGGAGGGACAGAAGCGTCGAAAACCCTAATGTATGAAAACTATTCCTCCACGTACCAGTCGGCCACCCTGCTCAAATTGGCCACGATGCTATATGAGATCTTGGGTGGTGGATTACTGAAGATGGCGACATGCATCGGTACCATTACCCAATTTAAAATTTCATATATAAAATCTAAGGCCTTATCCTCCCAAATCTTAGAATTATAGGCATGGATAGGCTCAACGTCTGATGGAGCCCAGCTCCAACTCATTAAGGGAAAAGGTGTCATGGAACACATGGCGTCCATGATGTATGCAGACATAAAAAATGAGGTATCTCTCCTGCTTGCCCTCTACGTCCGATATTCTGTAATCCAACTGGTCAGACTATCTGACAACAATTTGGCCCAGTTGAAAGAATAGCCTTCTGCGATTGTATGCATCAAAGGCACCCATGGGAGGAAAAAATGTGTGGTGTCTTCCCTCCCATACAATCTATAGGTCATCATTGCTATGTATTTGAACTGTGGTTCCAAAGAAGATATGGAATAAACTTCATTGCTATCTGCCCTAAACTTCGCGGGGTGTGAGACCCAATCCTTGATCAAATTAGATAAGATTTTCCCATATTTCTCGCATTCCTTCTGTTTAAAATCTTCTAGAAACTCGGCATTGTATGTGAAGTTTGACGTGGGTGGTAACTTGTACATCCCCTGTAAGTTTTCTAGTCTAAAGGTCCCAACAGTGACCTTCTGCTCGCTGATGATGGTTCTGGTAGGGATATCTACATGATCTAGCACCCATCGGATCATGTCATAGTAAGGCAGAAGACGTGGCCTGGCCACTACTTTGTGCATCTCTACCTAGACGATGATGTTGTATTTGGTAGTCAAGTTGTCTTTCTCGTTGTCACTGGAATCATCCGAAAAGTTCACCAAATCTGATTGCAAAACCTCAGAGATGTATGACCAGGTTCGTATAGAATCAATGCTTTGTGGTGAAGTATCTGAAACATTATCAGAGCCTTGTCCTGAAATCTCAACACTTATCTTGGATGCTTTTCGTGGGGCCATGACAAAAGATTGTGACTTAGCTCTTCTGTAATAAAAATGCGTATACATACAGACATCAGTTTGCTGAGAAAAACTTATCTGCGTGGGATAGAAATGAGCTTTATGAATAGAACAAAAAGAAAAAATATCTATATCTTCGATCATTTAAAATCTTGATGTCCTTATGAACAGAATGGTCAAATCATATTTAGAGACAGATTTAGCAATAAAAACCATATCCTTACTTGTCGTTTCGCCTCATTTCCAATTAATGCCATAAATTTCGACGATTCGTGACACAAGTTGGTGCAAGGAAAATTTAAATTTACCTCGTAGACTGTTCATATTATTTGCATTGAACACTGATTAAGATGGCTTATCTTTTTTAATTAAGCTTTCTTAAACTTTAATTAACCTTTCGGCGTTTTCCATATCGGGGGTTTTCACTCTAACCTTGCGAGCCTCTAAAACCCAAGATTGCAATGATTAGATTTAGTTAAGAAAGAACGTAATCAATATTAAGTGTTTAATTCATCAAGTTTTAATTTATATTGTGACTTCAGGACTCGGGGCTTCGAGGGTATAGTTTTCGGGAGGAGCTTGAGCTAAGTCGTGAAATCCTGAGATCACTATGATGTGATCTATTTAATCTAGAAGGTAAACCAGATTAAGTGTTTTAATTAATTAGAAGGTAAACCAGATTAAGTGTTTTAATTAATTATGTTTGAGCAATATCCCGACTTCGCCACTCAGGGTTTCAAAGGTAAAGTTTCCGTGAGGAACATATGCCGAGTCGCAAAATCCCAAGAGACTTTAACCATGGTAAAAACTAATCACCCTTGACACTAACATGGGTTACTTATGTAAAAGTCTCGAGGCTTCATCTTTCGGAGTGATGATGGTAATGTTTTTGGAGAGAGTGAACGCTGAGACGCAAAATCCCGACACCATTTGACTAGGGTTGAAAGAATTTTACTCTCATCTTTCACCTGAGGTAAGTGTTACACATTATTTTCATCATCCCTATGACCATTAATGATGTAAACCTATCTATTGCCTTCAGAGGGGTCAGTGGCCTGAGTTCCTGAAGAGAGAAGGGAGAAGAACTTTTCCTGAGAAAAGAAGTTGCATTTTCCTTTGTAAAAGCCCTGTAAAAAAGGAAGTTCGCAGGTTGCTATATAGGCAGAGTACAAGAATGCCTGATTCTCGCAGGTTTCACCATAGCTAGGGTGAGATATGTTCATAGGTTCTCTATAGGCAGGGTGCGAGAATTCCTACACGTGGGAAAAACAAGCGTTTTCTCGAATATTCTAGAAGGAGAAACTTCTATGGTGAGGTGGAATCCGAATGGTTTGGATCTTACTCGCTTTCATGATTTAGTGGGATCATCCTAACCTCCTCACCTTATCCTCTTCAAATTATAAAAGGAGAGGATTTCTCATGGAGAAAGTTAGCTTTGGTTGGCTTGGAATTATTAGCTTGGTTAGAGTGGCTTTGAGATTTGCTTTGTTAAGATAGATTGTGAGTAGCTATCAGATCCATGGTCTCAAAATCCTTGGAGAAAGAAGTGTGTGGGGAACGAAGGACAGTTGGAAGGAACATTACGACATCAAGGCCATGGTTATAATCTCTCTTTCACATTTAATATGATACAACAGTATGATTCTTTCCTATAAAGCTTGTTGTGTTTTATTGTATGATTCCTTGATCACATACATAGGTTTATATTGAGTTTATGCTAATACTATCACTTTGGTTGGTTGTGTTCTTTTGCAAGATCATCATTGTATGAGCGTTGGAATGGAGCTAGGATGGCGATGGCGAGAGGAAGCGACATTTAAACGACATGTCACTCATCCCTCTTTAGTTAGTAAATTCCATATCTAAAACTTAAGGAAAGCGTCATGTTCTGGTGTGTTTTGTTCTAGATCTAGGTGGATCTAGGGAGATCAGTTAGTGTCCGCACCTACCGATTAGTCCGATAACAAAATTGGTGACTCCACTGGGGATTACCTATTTCCTAGTTAGTCTAGTTTCCCTTGCTTTGATTTCTTGTTTTCTGGTCTCTGAGTCTGTGGGAGATCCATCCAGGCTCTCTGGATCTGAATGTTCACTCAAATTTAGTCCTTTTTCAATTTTTTTCTTGTTTCCAGGCATTCTCGCACTATACCCTTTAGTGGCCTGCAAGAAACACCTGAGTTATCACCTTGGTGTTAAGTCCAGTGCGAACCCCTCACAGTCAACCTTTATTCATCCTGTGAGAATCTTTGATTCTCGCACTATAATACACTGCCAGCCTGCGAACTTGTTTGTGAAAATTTTTGGATTGGGTCTTGTCATTTTTTTATGCCCAATTTTTCTTTGAATAGCTGGATTGAACTTTTGGAGCCTATATTGATCTGTTTACAGTCTTCTTGACATTCGTTGAGTTGCTTTTATCCATCTTTGCTTTGTTTGGTTTTGAAGGATTAGTCTCTTGCTTTGAGTGTCTTTCAATTACAAAGCATGTGTTTTCTTTAGAATTGTTTAGGGAAAGATC
>JZKD02S0356112.1:665815-686727 GCA_000966675.3 Picea glauca | reverse complement strand
TACATCTCATCTTTTATGAGCACCAACTCATAGAGGCTACAACCTCTGATTGCCAGAACCAACTGGCTGAGAGCACCAACTCCCACAGAATCCCAGCACCCACTGGGTGGAAGCATCGACTTCCTTTTTACTTCAGCATCAACTGAGTGAAGGCACCAACCTTCAGATTCTACAAGCACCCACTTGCAGAGAAAGAGACATACGTCTCCCTAGCACCACCCTACCACCCTTATTTGCAAAAATAAATATTGCTTAAATCAACTGGTTCATTCTGATATAGCTTGCTTACCCTTTCTGCTGATCTGCTCTACATTCTTCGCTGTCTCTGATCTGCTGCTCTGCTTCACTGTCCTCTGCAGCCCATTCTCAGCATCTTCTCCTGTCACGCAGATTCTCCTCTTCGTTCTCTCACCTGAAGAGCTCTCTTTTCTTCTCCCTTCAGCAGCACCTCCATCTTGGTTCCAACACATTATATTGTTATTCCACATGCAGAGGTTTTCCTTGCTTTTCTCAACTTCAACTGCAGTTTCCCTTTCTTTCATTCTTTCTTTTGCTTTTCGCATGCCAGCATTCTCCCTGATTTTCTGAACTGGCTCTTTGCATGCCTCCTCTATGCATGCCACATCATGCAACTGCAGTTTCCCTTTCTTTCATTCTTTCTTCTGCTTTTCGCATGCCAGCATTCTCCCTGATTTTCTGAACTGGCTCTTTGCATGCCTCCTCTACGCATGCCACATCATGCAACTGCAGTTTCCCTTTCTTTCATTCTTTCTTCTGCTTTTCGCATGCCAGCATTCTCCCTGATTTTCTGAACTGGCTCTTTGCATGCCACATCATGCAATCACTGTGTTCTTCCTGTCTTAATTGCTAGTCTAATTTTAGACTGAAAGTCCTTCCACCGTCCAGAGTGATTAGAGAAACCCAACTGGAGAAAACTTCCAGACTTGTCAAAGCAGATGAAGGACACCCGCAAAAACTGGATTTAGCGATGTCAAGCTCCGTTGATTATGCATTATAGCCATTTGATGCTGGCCACACCAATCGCATTGTGAATGGCATCATTCGTGCAGTTTCTTAAAGAAAACGATTCGTAACTTCTGCTGCTAGTCTTGGTCGTGGCTAAGGCGTGTGTTTTATCATCAAAGATCCAGCACTGTTTCAACATAGTTTCCAGCACTGTGTTTCAGCCCAGCGCTGTGTTTCAGCATATGTAACACTACTGTGTTTCAGCTGTTACAGCACTGTGTTTCATCATAAGTTCCAGCTCTGTTTCAGCATTGTGTTTCTGCATCTGTGTTTCATCATCTATGTTCCAGCATCTGTGTTCTAGCATCTGTGATTTAACTTCTGTGTTCCAGCTTTTTTTCAGCACTGTGTTTCAACCCAGCGCTATGTTTCATCATATGTACCATTACTGTGTTTCAGCTGTTACAGCACTATGTTTCAGCATAAGCGTTCCAGCATCTGTGTTCCAGCCTTTGTGTTTCAGCGTTTGTGTTCCAGATTCTGTTGTGCGTGCTCCATAACCAACCAATTTCCATCAATGACAACCGTGACCATCTGCGTCATCATCTGTGCTCCAGCTTCTATGGTCCATCATTTGTGTTCCAGCACTTGCGTTTCAGCACTTGTGTTCCAGCACTTGTGTTTCAGCACTTGTGTTTCAGCATTTGTGTTCCAGCTTCTGTTGTGCATGCTCCATAACCAACCGATTGCCATCAATGAAAACCTTGACCATCTGCGTCATCTCTGCTATAGCCATATTTCCAACAGTCCCGACTGAATATTGGTTTTCCGTAGCGAAAGCCCCCATTGTTCCTGCTATTTGCATTGCAAATTCTTCTTTTTTCATATTTCTCCCATCGGTTATAATTTTAAATTTCTTAGATATAGTACCTGCCTCTTGGTAGAGTTCTTGTCTCACAACAACCTTTCTCTTCTTATCAAAGAAGAACTCATTGGGGTGTATCTCTTCCACTAATATGGGTGTTAATTCTTCACCAAAAATCCAACCTGCGTCTGGGATTCCCTTTGTCGACTACAGGGGAGTAATAGAAATGATGGGATTGTTGACCTGTTTAGATGATTTCCTTGGAGTAACAACCGAAGTTGGCTCGCTTGGAGGATCAGATCTCTTGGCTTCCTATTTTAGGCCCCCAGTTTTCTCTTTCTCATCCTGGTGTTCTTCTTGGCCGGGTGTTGAATCTTTGGAGCCTTCGGCTTCTTTTTGGTGCACCTCTACTGTCCTCGGATTCTTGCCCCATAATACTAGGGGAAGGCAGCTCTGCCTATGTTCTTGGAATTTGAAAACATCGACCCTCTCTTTGGGCAACAGGGCTTGTATGTGAGACAAAACCTTGGCATAAGATCTCGCGCCTTGGAAAATATCATCATGAGGCGAATTCTCGTGCTCAAATATTTTAAGGCCACAACTAGCCAAGTGATTTCACAACCCTGTGTGGATCGTGTTTCTTGAATTCAATGTGGACTAATTTTATATATTGTAAGGTTGTTGCCTCGGCCTTTGCATGCCCAAAATCTAATAAAGAATAGGTGTTTAAATGAATAGGGAAAGGTGTCCATACCTTCTTTGAAAATCCTTTCAGCTCTTTACTTATGCCACCAATCACGGTTTGCTTGGCGATCTCACGACAGGCTAGCCTGTTGGGTATAAATAATGGTAGAGCATGTGGAGGGACAGAAGTGCCGAAAACCCTGATGTATGAAAACTCTTCCTCCATGTACCAGTCGGCCACCCTGCTCAAATTGGCCGCGATGCTATCTAAGATCTTGGGTGGTGGATTACCAAAGATGACGACATGCATCGGTACCATTACCCAATTGAATATTTCATATATAAAATCTGAGGCCTTATCCTCCCAAAGAATAGAATGATATACATGGATAGGCTCAGCGTCCGATGGAGCCCAGATCCAACTCATTAAGGGAAAAGGCATCATGGAACACATGGCGTCCATGATGTATGAAAATATAAAAAATAAGGCAGCTCTCCCGCTTGCCCTCTGCGTCTGATATTCTGTAATCCGACTGGTCAGACTATCTGACAATAGTTTGGCCTAGTCAAAAGAACAACCTTCTGCGACTGTATGCATCAGAGGCACCCATGGGAGGAAAAAATGTGTGGTGTCTTCCCTTGCATACAATATACAGGTCATCATTGTTATGTATTTGAATTGTGGTTCCAAAGAAGATATGGAATAAATTCTGTTGCTATCTACCCTGAACTTCACGGTGTGTGAGACCCAATCCTTGATCAAATCAGATAATCTTTTCCCGTATTGCTCGCATTCCTTCTGTTTAAAATCTTCTAGAAACTCAACATTGTATGTGAAGTTTGACATGGGTTCTAACTTGTACATCACCTGTAAGTTTTCTTGTCTAAAGGTCCCAACAATGACCTTCTGCTCACTGATGATGGTTCTGGTAGGGATATCTACATGATCTAGCGCCCATCAGATCATGTCATAGTAAGGCAGAAGATGTGGCCTGGCCGCTACTTTGTGCATCTCTGCCTGAACGACGATCTTGTATTTGGTAGTCAACTCGTCTTTCTCATTGTCACTGGAATCATCCAAACAGTTCACCAAATCTGATTGCAGAACCTCGGAGATGTATGACTAGGTTCGTATAGAATCAATGCTTCGTGGTGAAGTATCTGAAACATTATCAGAGACTTTTCCTGAAATCTCAGCACTTATCTTGGACTCTTTTCATGGGGCCATGACAGAAGATTGTGACTTAGCTCTCCTGTAATAAAAATGCGTATACATATAGAGATTAGTTTGCTGAGAAAAACTTATCTGCATGGGATAGAAATGAGCTTTATGAATAGAACAGAAAGAAAAAATATCTATATCTTTGATCATTTAAAATCTTGATGTCCTTATGAATAGAACGGTCAAATCATATTTAGAGATAGATTTAGCAATAAAAACCATATCCTTACTTGTCGTTTCGCCTCATTTCCAATTAATGCCATAAATTTTGACGGTTCGTGACACAAGTTGGCACAAGGAAAATTTAAATTTACCTCATAGACTGTGCATATTATTATTTGCATTGAACACTGATTAAGCTGGCTTAGCTTTTTTAATTAAGCTTTCTTAAACTTTAATGAACCTTTCAGCGTTCATCATATTGAGAGTTTTCACTCTAACCTTTCGAGCCTCTAAAACTCGAGATCGCGATGATTAGATTTAGTTAATCAAGGACGTAATCAGGATTAAGTGTTTAATTAATCATATTTTTATTTATATCGCGACTTCGCGACTCGGGGCTTCGAGGGTATAGTTTCTAGGAGGAGCGTGAGCCGAGTCACGAAATCCTGAGATCACTACGATGTGATCTATTTAAACCAGAAGGTAAACCGGATTAAGTGTTTTAATTAATTAGAAGGTAAACTGGATTAAGTGTTTTCATTAATTATGTTTGAGCAATATTGCGACTTCGCCACTCGGGGTTTTGAAGGTATAGTTTTCGGGAGGAACGTATGCTGAGTCGTGAAATCCCGAGAGACTTCAACCATGGTAAAAAATAATCACCCCTGACACTAAACTGGGTTACTTATGTAAAATTCTTGCGGCTTCGTCTTTCGGAGTTATGACGGTAATGTTTTTGGAGAGAGTGAACGCCGAGACGTGAAATCCCGACAACATTTGACTGGGTTTTAAAGAATTTTACTCTCATCTTTCACTTGAGGTAAGCTTTTAAAAAATTTCGTGACCTCGCACATTGGGGCTTGTAAATCTTGTGACTTGTAACTCCCGAAGCGCGATATCCCGAGGTACAAAAAGTAAAAACTTTTGTTTAACGATAAAAAGTGGTGATTTATGAAACATAACATCCTTCGCTATTTCGCATGTCGGGACTATTGAAATTTTTAGTTGGTAAATTTCATGAAGCGAAAGAGAACTTAAAGACCAACATTTGACTTTAAAAAATACATTTAAACCAGTTGAAAAAGGCGGCTCCAACAATATGATTAACAACCAAACCATTACTATTTTAATTGATTCAGGAGCTAGTCATAGTTTTATAGATCCTAAAATGGTAGAAAGTTTGAAATTGCCGAGAAGCAAACATGGGAAATCTTGGTTGGTACAGTTGGCTATAGGAGCCAAACGAAAAGTAAATGAGATGGTTAAGTCATGTCTTATGAACATGAATGGACAAAACATCGAGGAGGATTTGAATATCTTACCTTTAGGTTCTTATGACTGTCTAATTGGGATGGATTGGTTGGACCAACATCATACTCTTCTAGACTGTCGTAAAAAGGAATTCACTTGCTTGGATGAAGAAGGGAACCAAAGGAAAGTGCAGGGAATTCCTAGAACAGTAACCATTCGAGAAATTTCATCATTACAGCTGAAGACATGTTATAGAAAAGGATGTCAAATATTTGCAGCTCATATGGAGGAGACACCTAAAGACAAGGTGCCAAATTTGGAGGATTATGCAGTCCTGAAAGAGTTTGAATATGTATTCAAGGAATCTCCAGGAATACCCCCAAAGAGATACATTGATTTTGCAATAAATCTGACACCAGTAGTAGCTCCAGTGTCAAATACTCCTTACAGAATGAGTACACCAGAATTGAAGGAGTTGCAAATGAAGCTTGAAGAACTTCTGAAAAAGGGATATATACACCCAAGTGTATCACCATGGGATGCACCAGTCTTATTTTTGAAAATGAAATATGGAACATTAAGATTGTTCATTGATTTCAGATAGTTGAATAAAGTGACTATTAAGAACAAGTATCCTCTTCCTAGGATTGATGATCTTTTTGATCAATTGAAGGATGCAAAGATATTTTCAAAAATAGATCTCAGATCAGGATACCACCAGGTAAGAATTAATGAGGAATATATCAACAAGACCACCTTCAGGACAAGGTATGGTCATTATGAGTTCACAGTGGTTCCATTTGGGTTGTCAAATACACCAGCTATTTTCATGTGCTTAATGAATCGTGTTTTTCGACAATATTTGGATAAGTTTGTCATTGTCTTTTTGGATGACATTCTTATATATTATAAGTCAGAAGAAGAGCATGAACATCATTTGAGGATGGTGTTTCAAGTATTAAGAGAGCATCAGTTGTATGCCAAATTGATCAAGTGCTTATTTTATCAGGAACAAATTCATTATTTGGGGCATATCATTTCCAAGGATGGGATAGTCGTGGACCCTAAAAATATTGAAGTCATTAGGGAATGGTCAACACCAAGGAATGTGACTGAGGTTAGATCATTCATGGGCCTTGTAGGCTACTACAGAAGATTCATTGGAGGATTCTCAAAGATAGCACACCCAATTACTTCCTTGCAAAGAAAAGGCATGAAGTTTCAGTGTACATTGGATTGTGAAAGGAGTTTCCAACACTTGAAACAAGTATTGACAAGTGCTCCAATTTCAAGGATTGCAGATCCAAACCAATACTTTATCGTATGCACAGATGCATGTAAGGAAGGACTTGGAGGATTCCTTAGTCAAAATGGAGTTTTGATATGTTATGAATCTAGGAAGTTAAAGGAACATGAAAGAAACTATGCCACACATGATTTGGAGTTGGAAGACATAGTGCATGCCTTGAGGAAATGGAGACATTACCTCAAGGGAAGAAGGTTCGAGTTAAGAACAAACGACAATGCTCTAAAATATTTATTTGATCAACCAAATATAAATGCTAGGAAAAGCAGGTGGTTGGAGTTACTACGCAAATATGATTTTGATATAAATCATATCAAGGGAAAATAGAATAAAGTGGCTAATGCACTCAGTATGAGGGTGCATGAAATACATGCTACAGCCATTAGCATGTATCAAACTGATATTAAAAGCAAAATTCAGGAAGCTGCGAATGCAGACTTGCATTACAGATAATTGGTAGAAAAGCTACAACAAGGTGAGATACCACAAAAATTGGATAGTTATAAGTTGGGAGTAGATGGAATACTCTTGCACAAGAATAGGATTTTTGTACCAAATGCTCAGGACTTGAAACGTCTTATTTTGCATGAGATGCATAATGTCCCTTATGCAGGGCACCCCGGATATCATAAAACCATAGCAACGGTCAAAAGCCAATACTTTTGGCCAGGTATGAAGAAATAAATTTCTAAATACATCACTAGATGTATGGAGTGCCAGAAAGTTAAAGCTGAGAATAGGCACCCAACAGGGTTGCTGCAACCCTTAACCATTATTGAATGGAAGTGGGAAGTAGTAACAATGGATTTTATTACAGGATTACCTAGAACAGGAAAACTACATGATTCAATCATGGTAGTGGTCGACAAGCTTACAAAAGCTACCCATTTCATTCCATTGAAAACTACTCATAAGGCAGTCGATGTTACTGAGATTTTCATAAAAGAAGTGGTGCGATTGCATGAAATTCCTAAAACAATTATGTCAGACAGAGACCCGAAATTCACCTCGAATTTCTGGAAGGGATTGTTCAAAGGATTCAAAATGAATCTAAAGTTTAGTACAACTTATCATCCTGAGTCTGATAGACAGACAGAGAGGGTGAATAGAGTGATATAGGACATACTGAGAATGTATGTGATAGACAAACCATCAAAATGGGAAGACTACCTACACTTGGTAGAATTCACTTACAACAATGGGTATCAGACATCATTGAAGATGAGCCCTATTGAAGCACTTTGTGGCAAAAAGTGAAATACTCCAGTAAGATGGGATAATCCAGTTGATAGAACAATAGTTGGGCCAGAGTTTCTCAGGGAGATGGAGAATCAAATGATAAAAATTAAGTAGAATTTGAAAGTTGCCCAAGACAAGAAGAAAAGTTATGCTGATAAAAATAGAATCTACAAAGAATTTAAAGTGGCTGATCATGTTTTCCTGAAAGTAAAAGCTAACAGGAGTTCCCTGAAATTGGGAAGCTACGCCAAGTTGGAAACCAGATTTTTTGGACCATTTGAAATCCTAGAGAGGATTGGTTCAGTTGCTTATATGATTGCATTGTCTACATCTATGTCTATTCATAATGTATTCCATGTATCATTGCTAAAGAAATATATACCTGATGCTAATCATGTTATTGATTGGAATATGATTCAGGTGGAGAAAGAAGGTGCTTTCAAAGTGCAGCCAGTGCGCATTCTGGACTGGAAAACCAAACAGCTTTGGAATCGAGCCATAGGACTTGTAAAGGTCCAATGGACCTGGTGCGGTCCTGAGGACGCTACTTGGGAACATGAGGATGCGATGCGTTCAGAATATCCACATCTGTTTGAGAATTCTTAGATTTTGTTTTGTATAAGTGTACGTGATGCACTGAGGATAATGCATAAATAAGGGGAGGGGATTGTAACACCCCTTGGCCGAACCCAATTGTAAATATAAACAAGCATACTTAAGTTGGTGAGTTTTTTTGACATCATTTTGGTAATGCATCTATTAGGGCATAGTGCGCGAAGGTATTGCATAGTAAAGTGTTGTAATGTGCACATTTATGGGTACATGCACAGTAAGTAAAGAGTGTGTAACCTTGAGGTCAGTGAATACAACGTGCAGTAACTAAAGTGCATGCAGTATTCAGATCAACGAACCTTTATGTATATAATATGCATTTATAGGCTGGTGAGCCGGTATTATAAGCTAGATGCTTATGTTTTGGAATTAGGCTAGAATGCCTAGATGAGAAAGGCCAGTGTGCCTATTTTGTATATGTCTCATGATTAATATAAAATATATTGTTACATGTAGACCGACCACGATAAAAGATAAGGGGGACTGAATTCCACCGATTAGGGAAAGGGAGAGCCAAAAAGGGAATATTATATTAATATTTCCTTAGTACATAAAGTAAGGATAATTATTTTATCCTAAGTCCTGAAGTTGGGGACAAGTGGCCAAAAGTAACTTCTAGCATGACAAGTGTCCAGTTGGGGACATGCATACTTATTTTCGGGACTCAACTTAGTTGGGGAGAAAAATAATTGTTACGAGACTTTTTCCATCTTCCAGGGCATCATTTTTTGGGGAAAATTGCTTACCTTCATTCTGTAAATCATTCATCCATGAGTCCATGACCATTTTTCCATTTTCAAATTCTTGTAGCTTCAAACATTCATTTCACTATACCAGAACCTGTATCCATGACTATTCCTGTCCGTGTAGAAAGTTAGCATGGGAGCGGGATTGAAGAAGTGGGTTGTCAGGCCCGTGAGAATTTCTCTAAGTGGGAGGATTGTTGTGGATCAACTTCCCGAGGGTGTTAAACTACAGTTATGGTGCCTGGAGACTTCCAGTCTGGCCTGTTGCTGAAGCCCTGGAAGGGAAGTGGTGTAGCCAAAGGACTGTTGAGCAGAGAAGGTGCACACTTCCTTGGGTGGGACAGGCATGTGGGGAATAAGGTACTGTAATCTATTGGTTGAGAGAGCACCATGACAAAATATTTCCTGTTGTCCATGATCCATAGCCTAGTTAGGAATCCATTTACCCAGGTGGAGTTCAGTCCCAGCTCGGGGGTGACTCACTGTTCAGAGTGATGAGAAGTGTAGTCTAAGGCTAGGAGGTTCATGGAAGGCCTAAATGTAGTCAGTGACGCTCATACCAAATATAAGTACAAAATGTGTATTAAAATGACATGTTACATTGTTATTTAACATTTTTTACTATGGGTTACCTACAATTCATGCTTTATGACTGTCTGTTTGTTTATGGATATTCCTGTACATAGTGCATTATAGAGGTTGTCATTATTTTGTTATGAAATGGTATGTTACCATATGTATTGTCAGTCATGTTACATGTAAAGTTTTTGCAAGAGGTCTGTGTGTGAATTAGTAATTACATGCATTTCAACTTGTATATATGCATACAAGTATATGTTTTTATATATATATATATAAATATTATGTAGTATAACTCAGTAGAATACTGGGTATGTACTATAAGTTCTGCAGTGAGGTAATGAGGGTGTTACCTGGTGAGTTTTTGTGATGTCTCCCGACCCGAGTGAGTGAGTTAGTGCGCGCATGCGTGCATGTGCGTGTGTGTGCGTGTGTGTGGGGTCGGGGGATGTTACAACCAATGTTGATAAGGATCTTCAGATCCATCTCCCCTAAAGGTGGGTAACCTCACCTCATCTTCGATAGATCTTCTTAGGTTTCTTGACTGAGTATGCACTGAACCACTTGTACCAGTGATCTGAGTGCTCTGATAAATTAGGTTACTTTGGTTACTTAATGTTTCTAAAACAATATGAGGATTAATAGTACATAATTCAACAGACTGTGAAGTTCCTGAAGTTTCTGACTCTTCTTGGTGAGGTTCTTTAGTCTTCCCTTCTTCTACCCTAGCGAACTCTGAATTTTACTCATTCAATAACTCTTCTTATTCTCCACTGTAGAACCCTTCTTCCTATGCTGGTGGTTCGTGATTCTTCTCAAACAAGTTCACCAGAGGAACTTCTCTAAATGATCTCCCACTGCGCGTGTGTCCAACCTCTGTGTCATTATCATTGTTTGAGTTTTTGAAAATTATCTCTTCAGTCCGAATGATTACTGTATCTTCAAGATGTTCTTCTCATGTAATAGCATCTTGATCTTCAACTTCAGAAGATGTAAAAATTTTCCTCTAGGTCCCTTAAAGAAATATCTCTCTACTTGGCTATATGATTCTACTCTATCAATAGAAAACTCAGTAATGTACCCTCCAATGGTACTATCAAACTAGTGATTGACTTCTCTTGACACGACGTTATCAACTCTCTTGACCTTCTTGATGAGCGTCAACGTCCAAACCACATGAGGTCTAGATTTGACTTCAAACAGGGTATCTGCTAAGCTAGGTAGCCACTCGTATATCTCCTTATGAATTCCTCCAAAGAAAATATCATGTATATTGGTAAAGATATAATTTCCGAACCAATCCTCTGTACTAAGATTAGGGTTCTTTTTCTGGGCTTCTGTGAAGTCCTTCTCTTGTTCTTATATCCACTTATGAATCTTTGTCTTCGATGGAAACCACCTTGACATTCCTTCAAGAAGGTCCTAGCAATGGAACCATTTGTTGGTATAGGGGTAGACCAGGGTTCAACTCTAATAGCGCACCAACAAGCCCTAACTATTGGCCTTTTTGGCAACACCTGCGAAGATGATGCAGTCTCACCCAAAGTAGTGATAGGGTGTTGCAGGACACAGGTGTCTAAAACTGGAGTAAATGCAAAGTGAACCCAAAACACTAACACATAGAAACCCAATTACTCTCTATCTCCTTTAAGCCTACTACGTGAACTATATCTCAGATCTGATACAATGATACAATACAAAAATAGCAAAAGCAAAAGAACAAACATCAATCACACAAAACAACAAGATATATGTGGTTCACCCTATCCCTATGGGTACGTCCACAGAACTGCATTTCTTGATATATTATGTGAAAACATACAGTTCTATCTACGCACTTAGCTTGTAGATCTCTCTCTCTCTTTCTCTCTCTCCCCTCTCTGTGCACCCAGTTGAAGATCTTACAACACGGACTGTTGTCATAGGGGAAGACCCAGGGTTCAACACTCAATAGCATACCAACAAGCCCAAGCTACTGGCCCTTTCAGCAGCACCTGCAAAGCAGATGCAGTCTCACCCAAAGCAACTATGAGGGGGTTGCAAGATAGAGATGTCTACAACCATGGGAATATCAAGTGGATCTAGTAGAATAACAACACATTATGCACCTATCACTTATCAAGCTAGATCTAGCCTGCACAATTATAGATTTGATCTAACACAATAATGCAAATAACAATATAAAAACAACATAGATCAAAGCATCAATCAAATATCCACAACACAAGGTATACGTGGTTCACCCTCTCTCTAGGGATACATCCACAGAACTGTGCTTATGATTTATTAAGGTAAAGCATACAATTATTGTCTGTGCTCTCAGCTAGTAGATCTTCTTTCTTCTCTCTCTTTCTCTCCCCTTTCCTACGCACCCAGCTGCAGGACTTGATCTTCACACACAACTGAAGATCTTACAATACCAGAAGGCTCTCTCTCATCACTTCTCTCTCTTAATATAGTAATCTCTCACACAATAATAGAACTAGATCAACACAATACTCAATGACCAACCCGAATCAGGTTCTCTTGACCTTTATTTATACATTACAATACCTCACCGACAGCTTTAGGATGAAACCTAGGTGCCAAAACCCTAAATACTAAAACCCTAGGTGTCTAAAACCCTAGGTCAACTTGATCCTCTTTTTCCAAGCTTCGCTAGCCTGGCTTTCCTTCCTTCTTGCGCGATGCTCCAAACAATCCAATGATGGATTTTTCTACTTTTTGATTCGTTCTTGGTCCATATTCCTTGTTGATCTGTCATTCTTGATCTCCTCATCCAACAGCTTGATTTTCCACACTTTGCTCCATCTTTTCTGTTCTTTTGATCACTTTGACCCAGTGACAGTCATTGTGTCTCCTGCGAAGCTTGCTTTTTACCTTTTCTTCCTTGTACTTCTCTTCCTTCCATAACCAAGGTCCAACAGGCCCCCAAAACTCATCTATGACTCGTCCCAAGGCACTTTGAATCTGGTTCCTCTGTTTTTCTTTGACATGGGCTACACAGTGCAACCTTTGCTTTCTGCTTTATGCCTCCACTCCCTCCTTCTGTAGACTGTATTTTCTATTTCTGGTACCTAGTTTCAACTGCACCTGGTACCTGGACCCTTTTCCTCATGCCTTTAGTTAGAGTTGTGAGGCAGTTGGTTGTCATAGTACAACTTCAGCCGACTCCCATTCACCAATCCTTCTTTCCATTCTCCATTCAATGTCCTCAGTTGCGCAGCTCCTCCTTCTATGACATAGGCGATCTCATATGGTCCAAGACAATGCATTCTGAACTTTCCAGGGTGTTTGATAAACTTACTGTCATGCATCAACACTAAGTAACCTTGCTTGAATGCTTTCTTCTTGATGTTCCTGTCATGATAGGCCTTCTCTCTCTTCTTCTGAACTTGCTGATGGAACCTGTCAATGAATCTATCTTCTTCCAGTTCAACCAACTGTGCAAGCCTTTTGTGAACAACACTAGTGTCATCCATGTCTGTGAACGTAGCAATCCTTAAGCTTGGTACCAAATATTCCATCGGGACAGCAGCTTCAAACCCATAAACCAACTTGAAATGTGTCTGCATTGTTAATTTCTTGTAAGTGGTTCTATAGGCCCATAGTAATGTAGGTACTCTTAGATCCCAGTCATCCGTATTAACACTGCAAATTTTTGTCAATGTTGTCTCCAAGATTTTGTTGAATGCTTCAATTGTCCCGTTTGGCTGTGGATGGTAAGGTGTACTCTTCTGATGGTGGATTGCAAACTCTTCAATCAGGGCTTCAACTGTCTTATTGATGAAGTGTGTTCTTTGATCACTCATAAAGATCGTAGGGCATCCAAATCTGGTTATTATGTCATCAAATATAAAACGTGCAGTTGTATTTGCACTATAGTCCTTGACTGCTCTGGCTTCGACCCACCTGGTTAAGTATTTGGTCACACTAATAATGTACCTCACTCCTATGCACTTCCCTGGTGGTCTTATAGATCCCACGAAGTCAATGGCCCACTTTTCAAATGCTTGTAGGGTCATCTACGATGCTAATGGAATTTCATCTCTTTGGGATGATTTTCCAACTCTTTGGCATACATCACATGCTCTAGCACAATATTTAGCATCTCTATGTAAGGTAGGCCACCAAAGACCAACTCGTAGAACCTTCTGCACAGTTGCTTTCCCTGCATAGTGTCCTCCTGTGATTCCTTCATGAGATTCTATGAGGATCAATGGGCACTCTGTTTCCATAACACATCTTCTTAGTATCTCATCAGGTCCCATTTTGTATAGATGACCAGCGATCAACGAAAAGTCTGTAGCACACACCACTAGCTGTTTTTTCTAGGGAATTGTATACTCACTTGGTGCCATTCCTATTGACAGGAACTGGATGATGTCTGCAAAGTGGTCATCAATATTTCTAATGGTGAGCAGTTGTGCATACGACAGTGTGTCCTCTAAGCTGGTGGGTTCTTCACCATGTTCCAACCTTGACAAGTGGTCAGGGCCCTTGTTCATTCTTCCTGGTTTAACTATGATTTCAAAGTCATATTCTTGAAATAGCAGAAGCCATCTATAGATTCACCCCCCCAACACTGGCTTGTTGACTAGGTACTTCAGCACAGAGTGATCAATAAACATTTTAAAGTGTCCTCCCAACAAGTAGTGGTGGAATTTTTGCAGCACATACACCATGGCTAGTCCCTCTCTCTCTGTAGTGGTGTAATTAACTTCAGTTGTGGATAGCTTCTTGCTGGAAAATGATAATGGATGATCAATGTCCCCTTCTCTAGGTTGTGCCAGTATTACTCCAAATGCAATAGAAGATGCATCGACATGCACATGAAACTCCTTGTTCCAATCTAGGAAAACCAAAATGGGCGCAGTGATCATCTTCTATTTTAGTGTGTCAAAGCTCTATTTACATTCATTTGTCCATCCAAACTAATAGTCCTTCTTCAACATCTTCTCCATCAGTGCTATGATTTTGGCATAGCTTTTAATAAATTTCCTGTAATAGCCAATATGTCCTAGCACAGTGCACAGTTGTTTGACTGAAGTAGGTGGTGGAAAAACAACTATAATTGCAATCTTTGATGGATCAACCAAAAATCCTTGCTTGCATACAATATGGCCTAATAGTACTCCAAATGGTGAGAAGAAGATGAATTTCTTCAGATTTAAAGCAATTTGACATTGCCTGCATTTATCCAACATTAGCCTTAGACATTCAATATGGTTTTTCAACAAACTAAACACAGTCCAGTCATCAAAATATGCTTCTAAGAATTTATGTAGAAATTCTTTGAAGGCTTCGATCACCACCCTGGAAAAGATGGATGGGGTGTTCTTCAGTCAGAATGGAATTACTGTATATTGGTAGGATCCCCATTCAGTGGAAAATGTGGTCTTGTGGCGGTCCTCCTTGGCAATTTGGATTTGATGGTATCCTAAAAATCCATATGTAAAAGAATATACCTCCTGGCCTCCCACGTTTTCTAATACTTCATCAGTGAATGATGTAAGGAAGGGGTCATGCAGACAGGCATCATTCAACTTCATAAGGTACACACATATCTTGATTTCTCCTGTCTTCTTGTCTTGTACTACCATAGTGATGATCCACTCCGACTCTTTGACAAGTTCAATAATCCCTGCTTCCAACATTCTATTGAGCTCAATCTTTATTTTTTCCTTGTATTTTGTTTTCAACCTGTAGGGTATTTTCTTGAATGGATTCACATCTGGTTTCAAAGGTATTCTCATCTCTCCCATAGGTCCTTTGATACCCTTCATATCAGTGAACTTGGTCGGAAACAAGTCCTGATATTCATGCAACAACTCTGTAATCTTATCAATGGTAGCATCATCCCAGTAATCTCCAACATTGGGAAGCTTCGGTGTCTCATCTGTTCCAATGTTGACCTTTTTGGTCTTGATTGGATGACCAATAAATGGTAGCTCCACTCCTGGTCCTTCCACATCTCTTTTACCTTCTATCTCATTGATGTTTACTTTCTTGGGATCATCATCATTGTCGGCATTGATGTTGTAACATCCTTGCAATTTATGGAATGGCATAGTCCATTCGTCCTCTTCTTGTTCCATAGAGAGGATAGATGCCTCTTTGAATACCCTCCATCTCACAATCTGTAATGCTTGGTCTACTAAGGGAAATTCACTTTCAAACAAAAGGGTGGTTACAGAATTCTGAATCATACCTTCTCAATTTGCAATGATGAGGCGCAGCTCCGCTTGAAGGTACCAGTTGATAGGAATCGTGTCCAACGTGTTAATGAATTGGTGCACCCATTTTTCTCGAGGAATGTCACTCCAGGCCTCTTCATAGCTTCACACATGGTCCTATGGGAAACTTCGACCTGTGTACCTCACTTCACAGCTTACTGCTTGTGCTAAGAACTGCACTGTCATCAAAGTTCGACATTGTGTCCAGTCTGTGATGTTTCTTTTGTGCGTCCCCCACCATATTGCTAGTGTGGATTTCATGGCCTCATCCATTGCCAATAGACTCTTTTGTGCTGTTACACTTGTCTCAAAATATGATAATAATTTTTCTATAGGTTTAGCCCATCAAATGTGGGTAAGTTATTCATTATTGTGCCAATCCAGCGAACCTCTCTGGTTAGACTAGAACATCTCCTCGTAGAGACTTCATACATCTGGTTCTACCAGTTCTCCAACACTTATTCTAAGTCTGATGAACATGAGTTTTCACTTTTCCATCTCAAATTCCCATCAACTGTCGGATTGATATAATCCTGTTGTCTGGCTGTTAGTTTGTAGATGTTTTCCAGTTCGTACGCGTGGTCTTCTTCCCTGATAGGCTCTGTGTATCGAGGACTCTCATCTAGATATAAAGGTGAAATGACCTAAAGGACATCTCTTTCAAATGTCATACGCCTTTTATTTAGATTGACAACGGTATAATTGTTGAAGGCCCAATTGATTCCTAACAATGCAGGGTAAGGGCAGTTGTCATCAACAATTTCAATTACCTCAAAATCTGCAAAAGTTATAACTTCGTTACTGTCCACAGGGACATGTTCCAACCTTCCAAATGGGCTGGCAGCTTGTTGATTGGCCATGAAAATTATGATAGGGAAATAGATCAGCTTTGGTTTTCCCATTAGTGCTCAGGTTTTCTTGGTCATGACATTGACCTCTGACCCTAAGTAGAGGACCACATAGTCTATATCATACTCTCCTATCTGAGCATTCAAGTGTAATTCTTTATTTTCCCTTCTCTTCTTACCAATATGGTGTAATTCCCTACTTAGTAAGGAGTCTATATTTCCTATCTCATATTGTTTAACTAGATTTTGTAGTTATTGTATAGCTTTCCCATCTTTAAGTAGTTCTATAAACATATATAAGAAACTGACAATTTTACTTACCTCTTTTCCTTATCTGGGTGAAGTAGACTGATCAAATGCATGAGGCATTCCATATTCTCTTATTTCTGGTTGTGTTTTTGAAGAAGACCCTTGATCTTCTTTGAATTCTTGCCTGGCCTCTTCAAATATTTGACTTTCTTTCTTCACATCAAAAGCTTGAGTCCTCTCTGTAGCTTTCCTAATACCTGAGTTTTCTACGATCTTTTCCTGGGTCACTCTATCCTCTCATGTAGTAGTTCCTCCTCAATTAATAATAACAACTCTAGGGTCTGATCCATGAGGTTCAACATATATCATTTGTACTTGTGGGTTTTACTGAGGTCCTCGTCTTTCTTGAAGATTCACTAGCAGTACAAGGAAGTCCTCAATGACATGCTCAAAGGAGTTGCAATAACTGCAAGTGGTACAAGGGTTCTGATAGTCCCTTGTTAGATGTCCTAGCTGCATGCAGTTATAACAGATTATTTTTCCTCAGCCTCAACCCATACCTCCTCCTTGTCCTTGTCCTCTGAATCTACCAAGAGGATTGAAATTTCCTCTTCCCAAGGAGTTATACTGTGCATTGTTTCCTTCTTGATGTACTTCACCTTGGATCTTATATATGTCTCTTGATCTTTGATGCATCAGGTCAAAGGCCCTAAAATCTCTATCATTGTTCCCTACGGACTTACAAAATGTGTAGTACAAGTTTGTGGGTGTCTGAACATGCTTTTTCATATAGTAGCACTCACCAGGGCAATGTCGGTTTCTGCATACTTCGCACCAGGGCATATTAACTTGCTTCAAGGGGCTCGATGCTCCTGAGGCAAAATATTCATGAAATAGGGGGTAGTGTTGTTTATCATGACCTTCAGATATGCATATTATATACTAGATATCTTCTCTTTTGTCCTTCCCCTTGTCCTTCTTCATGTCCTCAACCTGCAAAGACAAACTAGTTAACTAACTCATAATTTGGCTCATACCTGAGCTGGATTCTCCCATAGGTGTTGATTCAAGCTTCATGGAAATATCCAAAGATTCTGCCTACGATGCAATCTTCTGCTACATCAGGGGAACTCTGATGTGTGGCAAAAGAGAAACAATCAACCATTCTTTGTTCTGCTCATCTGGGATCTTAAAAGTCAATCAGTCAGTTAGGGTCTTGAATCTCTGATCGAACTCCCAAATAGGTTCAACTACCTTCTGTTTGATCTCCTTCAGCTCAGTAATACAATGTGACTCTGAATTAGGTCTTTTAAACTCTGCAACTAGCACGTTCTTGATCTCATTTAGTGGCTTAGGCTACGCAAGTCCTTGGACAAGCTTCATGTACCAGCTCAACGCGTGATCCCTTAATGTAGTGCTAAACTAGTTTCTTTTAACATATTCATCGGTAATATTTTTAATGTTCCATATGGCCTCGCACAGGAACCAGTGTTGATTAGGATCTTCAGATCCATCTCCTCTAAATATAGGGAACCTCATCTCATCTAGCTGAAATGCTAGTAATAGTACTCTGCAGACTCTAGTGATTCGGAATGCTCTGATGGCTTAGTGTTTTTTAAACAACAGGAGGATTGATATTACTTACTTCAGTAGCCTACGCAGTTCCTAAGGTTTCTGGCTCATTTCGACGAATTTCTTCAACTTCTTCTTCCTATTCCCTAGGGGGTTCTGAGTGCTCTTCGTCTGTCAAATCTACCTCTTCTCCACCGTAGAAACCTTTTTCCCCGTAGTTTTTCTTAAATAGGTTCTCAAGGTGAACCCCTCTAAATAATCTTCCACTGCGCGTGTGTCCAGCTTCTGTGTCACTGTCATTATCTGAATTTCTGAACATTAGCCTTTTCAGATCCAGCCATTCTATTGTATCTTTAATATTTGGTTTTCATGCAAGAGCATCTTGATTCTTAACTTTAGAAAATGAAAAATTTTCCCTTGAGGTCCCTTGAAAAAATACCTCTTAGCTTGGTTGTACGATTCTATTCTGTCAACAGCAAATTCAGTGATATTCCCTCCAATGGTACTATCAAACCAGTGATATACAGCTCGAGATACGATGTTATTAACTCTCTTAACCTTTTGGATCAGCGCTGACATCCAAACCACAGAAGGTCTAGATCTGATCTTGAACTATGTGTCATCTAACCTAGATAACCACTCGTGTAGCTCCTGATGGATTCCTCCAAAGAAGATCTTGTGAATGTCATTGAAGATGTATATTTGTAGCCAATATCCAGTACTTAGCTTAGGGTTTTTGTTCTAGGCTTCAACAAAGTCCCTCTCTTGATCTTCTATCCACTTCTGAATCTCTATCTTCGATGGGAACCACCTTGACATTCCCTCACAAAGATTCATGTCCCAACAACGGAACCATTTTTTGGCACAAGGGTAGACCCAGGGTTCAATGCTTAAGAGCGTACCAACAAGCCCAAGCTACTGGCCCTTTTGGCAGCACCTATGAAGCAGATGTAGTCTCACACGAAGCAACTATGAGGGGGTTGCAGGATAGAGATGTCTACAACCAGAGGAATATCAAGTGGATCTAGTAGAACAACAACACATTATGCACCTATCACTTATCAAGCTACATCTACCCTGCGCAGTTATAGATCTGATCTAACACAGCAATGAAAATAACAAGATAACAACAATAGAGATCAAAACATCAATCACACATCCACAACACAAGGTATACATGGTTCACCCTCTCTCTAGGGCTACATCCATAGAACTGTGCTTATGATTTATTAAGGTAAAGCATACAGTTCTTGTCTGTGATCTTAGCTAGCAGATCTTTTTTATTCTCTCTCTTTCTCTCCCCTTTCCTGCACACCCAACTGTAGGACTTGATCTTCTCACACAGCTGAAGATCTTACAATACCAGAAGGCTCTCTCTCTTAGCACTTCTCTCTCTTAATACAGTAATTTCTCACACAATAATAGAACTAGATCAACACAATACTCAATGACCAACCTGACCCAGGTCCTCTTGATATTTATTTATACATTACAATACCTTATCAACAGCTTTAGGCTGAAACCTAGGTGCCAAAACCCTAAATACTGAAACCCTAGGTGTCTAAAACCCTATGTCAACTTGACCCTCTATTTTCGGGCTTCGCCAACCTGTTTTTCCTTCCTTCTCGCACGGTGCTCCAAAGCATCCAATGATGGATTTTTCCATTTTCTGAGTCTTTCTTAGTTCATATTCCTTGTTGATCTGTCATCCTTGATCTCCTCATCCAACGACTTGCTTTTCCGTACTTCGATCCATCTTTTCTACTCTTTTTCTCATGTCTACCCAGTGACAGTCACTGTGTCTCCCATGAAGCTCACTTTTTACCTTTTCTTCCTTGTACTTCGCTTCCTTCCATAACCAAGGGCCAATCGTATCTAACATGATTGTTCCTGGGTTACAAGTCTCCGTAGAGCCTAACGCAGTCAACAAGGCCTTTGTCTGAGCCGGGCAACTTTGGAGGACTTCCAAAGCGGACATAACACAAGGGGTTTGTGACAAATCTTCCACCATAGTGTAGTTCTGGGCGGCCCTTGCGTTTGGATTATGCGAAGCTCGTTTGAACGCACCTTTGGGGATGCGCGTCATTGTTTCACCCAACATCTTCTCGATCTGAAGAGGAAGAGATGGGGTCTCAGCTTCTTTGCCCTTATCAGAGGCACTCGTTTTTCTATAATCGTGAGCTCTGGTTGCTATGAAAGCATCACTCTTCATCATATATACGTTCGCGGATGATGAACCGTTTGGGGGAGGGCAGTTTTTGTGGCTGCCCCCCTCCATACTTGCAGAGGCTTGGGTCAAATTCTGCTTATGCTGAAAGGGATTAGTCAACACAGCTTGTTGTTGCTGCGTGACAAACTTCTGGGCCTCTGCAAGT
>JZKD02S0356112.1:635395-661657 GCA_000966675.3 Picea glauca | reverse complement strand
CAGTTAACTGACAAAAAGCCTCATGTCCCGGCGGAAACTTTCCTGATTTTTTGCTTTGTTAGGTACCCGCGGGCTGTTTTGGGTTAGCCTGCGGATGCCCGCGTGCAGTATGAGGGCAGCAAGCGGATGCCCATGCCCAGTGAGACGTTAGGGTATGGGTTTCTTGTTTTAAGTGGTTTTTTGAGGAATTTCTCAGCATGGCTTTGGTTAGGAAGAGGCATGAGTAGGCCTGATGCCAGGTAAGCAGGGATAGTGCAATTTAGGGTTATAACACTCTCTCAACAACAATAATCACTCATTACATAATCGAACCCATCCTATGTCTTCTTGACCTTTATTTATACATTACAATCACTCTTAGACAACCTTAGGCTAAAACCTAGGTGTCAAAACCCTAAAATGCCAAAACCCTAGGTTTCTAAAACCTGCTATAGTGGGAAAACCCCCTACAGACTACACTAGGGTTCTAAAGTGTAGGAAGAGCTAATCGTCTAAAGTCTCCTACTTTTTACTACTATCCCAACAGTACCCCACAATCATACACAAAATGCAAAGTATAGGGATCCGATAGGCTTACCTTAAACCCTGCGTCTGGTGTCGATCCCTTTGCGCTCCGTTGTTTCCTGACTGCAGATCTCCTCCCAAGGCCAACCTGCAATCACCAAAAGACAAAAAAGAAACTACGAGCATACATTCTATATATTAATTAGTAAGTTAGATATCATAACAAAAATATAAATAAATCATAAAGATTGAAGACATCATTTGGCGGGATGGAAAAAGTATTTCTTGATATTAATATCATAGAGTTACTTACAATATGAGACTGACAACTTATCCTTGAACTCGGTCCTGGGCTCCTCTTCACCAAGCTCCAACTTCTTCCATGTATTTCTCCTCTTCAATTCTCTCTAGGGAAATGGAAAGGCTTTGCAATGGAGGAAAAAGGGTTAGAATAAGGAATTCTGGCTCAAACTCACAATGTGGTGGCAAATAATTGGGGCAAGGGGGAATACTGAAATGGGAAGATTTTTTTTTTCTCTCATGCTTATTGTAGGAATGGGACCCCAACATCTTCTTTTATATGACAAAAAGATAGTTATTCGGTTGGGTGAGCGACTATGGGTGGTCAAATGGTTAGGAAACTACCCAAAATCATGTATCCCTTTGAAACTTTTTATTTTTTGCAATTTTTGTGAGCATGCATGGGATGTAATGGTGCATCTATCGTACATACATAAGGTGTAGAGGTGAAGCAATTATATGTACACAGGCAGTAGTGGTGCAGGGCACGTACATCTTCAAAAATATGTTTTTTTAGAAGAGTTATTCAATGATGGCTTTGGAAAAAATAGCAAGTACGATGGCCTGATGCTAGGTATGCATGTATGGTGAAATTTAGGGTTATAAAATATGGCCCCTAATGTGTGAGGTCAGAAGAGGATATGATGTCTGAAATACATTACAAATAGTCACCAACGTACGAAGTGAGTGAGCCCAGGGACCAAAGTTCGGGAAGTGCCATCTGCAAAATAATAATTTGTCTCAACGAGTCGAGCATACACATGCTCGGGATGAAATAAAATCATGGTTGCCAATCAAATACACTACAGATCCATGTCATATATAACTATATAAAGTGTAGCCATGAGCAATACACAACAGATCTACATCTCAAAATCGAAAGATATACATGTATAGTATCCATCTTCAAGAATCTAATGACGCTTGATGGCTGGATATGAAGCCTTCAGAACTCGAGAAAAAACTTCAATATATTCAAAAATTGGGTACGAATTCACTACCCAGAGGTCTTCGACAACTCGTCGGGAACAAACAAGAGGATATCAATGATCAAGCAGAGAGCTTCATTGATTTTGAACAAGGACTTGATTGTACTTTTGGGATGGTCAGGCATGAGGACAAGAGACAAACTACAGAATGGATGACTCAAGCTAGTTAAAAATTCCCTTGGAAAATAGCATGATGAATGATGAGACTCAGGTAGCATGGTGCTGACATAATTTCACGATGCAGGAGACAACGCAAACTCTCCATATGTTTGGAAGAATAACCAAATGGAGGAGGACACAACTCTATGTAACGAGAACAACTTCCTAAGGTCATATTAAATCCTAGAGATTGACGAACAAATGAAATCATGTGCTTTGTCCAAGGGTGACTCATTGTGTTTCCAACAAAAGAAAATACTTTCCCCTTCCTCTTTTTGGGGTATATTTGATTTTTTTGTCTTTTTCAATAATTTTGGAAAGCTTGAAAAAGAATAAAATAATGTTGCGTTACAAAGGAGGAACAAGTGTCGCAAACATACTAGTTCCAAGCACAAGGAACACATTCATGCTCAAATAAAGGAGACATATTTAGTAAAAGGAAACTCGGGAAAATTCCTCCATGGGTCAAGTTGTCAAGACGCAAAGGCAAAGTGCTACAGAGCTTGCGTATAAGGCATGGTTCAGATGGTTCAGTTGAGAGAAACATGGAGCCGACATTAAACCAAAGATGCAGAGATGCAAATGTGATTAATAGGACACAATGATAATGCCCTTCAATGTAATTTTAACGAGCCCAAAGAAGGTAAGCTAGACAATTTTTTATTTTTAGAGAGTTTGAAAAAACGAAAAAGAAGACTCCACTAGGGTACCTTTTTCAAAGGTAGTCTAGTCGGTTCAAAAAAGGGGTAAAATATCACCGAAAAGACATCTATTCAAAACCATTTTAAGAAGTGTGAAAAAGATAAGATCACTCAACAATATTTTCAATTTTAAGGAGTCTGAAAAGAGCTTAATTATGAACTCACTTCCTTTTTCTAGATTTAGTCTCCCTAGCTCGAAAAAGGTGTACCTTTTTCCTCCTTAATCTATAGGCCGAAAAAAGGGGTAAACTCATGCCAATAGATATTTTTCTGAACCAATTAATGAGTGTGAAGAAACAAGGTCACTCGATGATCTTTTTACTTTTAAGGAGTCTGAAAATAGCTTAACTACGGACTCCATAAGGGATGTTCTTCTGGACCAATTTAACAAGTGTGAAGAAACAAGGTCACTCAACCATGTTTTCAATTTTAGGGAGTCTGAAAAGAGCCTAACTATGGACTCCGTGGTGGTTCCTTTTCCATAAATTTAGTCCCCCAGGCCCGAAAAAGGGTTAAACCTATACCTAAGAATACTCTTCTAGCGAACCGAAGTTCCTAGAGTATACCTTTGTTCATACAATTGACCATCCAGACCGAAAAAGGGGTAAAATACCACCGGACAGATGTGCCTTCAAGTTTTAGTTTGGCGAGTGTGAAGGTCAACAAGATCTCTCAACAATCTTTTCATTTTTAAAGAGTCTGAAAAGGGATTAAAGAAGACTCATCATTTTTTGGGAGTCCTGTTGAGCCCTTCGTTTTGAGAAAAGAATTGCGCAAGTGTTGGTCGCGCAACCTCCATCGGAGGTTGGAAGGAAGAATAACAAAAAATAGTTGTGGAAGCCAGTGCAACACCAACTAAATAATAGAAAGTTGCAATAGGACAAGAAGATGTGCAAGCAGAACAAAAAGACATAACCCAACTAGATATGGAAAGGAAGATAATGGTAAAAGGGTTGGTCGGTTCAGTCAGTTGAAGAGTTTGCTCATTCATTTTGGTCATTAGCTGATATTTTTAGGTTGAGTAGTGTCTATCAGAGTCATGTATGTGGGAATTTCCCAAGGGTTTTGTGGAAAAGAAAGAAGAATAGAGTCTGTAATGAACACAACCTGATGGCTGGGAAATCAGGACTCTGTGGCTGAGGGCCAGAGCCAAGAGTCTAGACTATACTGTCTATGTAATGTTGAGTCTATAATGTAAGAAAGATCTTTAATGATGATATGAAGAAGGGTTAAATTTTCAAATCGGATGTGTATTTACATTGTTCCTTATGCATTTCAGTATTCCTATATAGCTTATGAGTTACAATTGTTGCTCTTATGGTTAACTGGTGCTCGCAATACCAGTAGGTTTGGTTCTTGCATTTAGATGTTTCTAATCTGATAATGTTTATTGCGCAATGACTGAAGTAAGTTCCAAACATTCCATGGATCTTCTGTAGTCTTATCCCTACCCTTCCCTATCTCTCTGTCTCAGCAGCACTTCAGGTGAGACTTCTTCTCTTCGGAGGAGATGAAAATGCCAACGCTCTAGACTACACGATGCATTTTATTGGTAACTTAAGAAGGACCCTGGTTTGAAAAAAATTGCGCCAACAAAATGGTTCCATTGTCGGGACCCATATTAAAAGGGAACTTGTAGGAAGAATGATACCACTGATCCATCGATCTAGCATCGATCAATGGTGGGAAATAAACTTTAACACCTTCATATGGAAAGAAGAAAAACTAAGAAGAAAATCAGTGGGAGTCACTCAGGAAGCGATCTTTTACTCAGAAATATCAAGTGACCAGTATGAAATCTTCTGGGTTAAATTCCCGAAATAAATTTTTCACTGGATCAAGAGACTCCAAGAAGCTCTAGCGTTCCACGGATGGATCAAGAAGATCTGCACCTGGGATATCGAAGAGATAATAGCACTCCAAATGCTGGACTGTCCAGTCACGAGGGCCATAGATTTCTAGGTTACCACCATGATAGAAGGATACATAATCGAATTTGCAGCTGAGAATGACCAGTATTTCTCGTGAGAAGAGGAAATTTTCAATAAAGGCGCAAGGGGAAGACTCGTAAGAGAGATCCCCCTATGGATTAAATATTTCTTGGTGGAGGAAGGGATGTTGATTATGTCCCCGACTAAGATGGAAGCGTAAACACCCTCGCTTGGGGTAGGGTGAGACGGGGTGAGAGTCACAGCATAAGGAGAGGGGAAGGATTCTTTGATAAATGGGGGGGAAATAGTAAGAAATGGATTCAAGAGATGAGCGAGACTTGAAGAGATCCACCATAGTTGAGAAGTGGTGGCATGACAAAATCAAGAAAGCCACAAGACAGTTTGAAAAGTTGAGGAAAGAAGGAGGATCGGGAGAAATAGAAGAAAGACAGATGGAAGAATTGTAGAGGATGAGAAGATAGGAATGACTGGCCAGTCAAAGGTTAAATGAGAGAGAAGAAAGGAGAGAAAGAAGTCCCTAGGAGGTGGAATGAGAAGGAGGAAGCATGGATATAAGTGAGGAGGAAACCGACATGAATCTTTAAGGAGAAAGAGAAGATTCAACCCCGATAACAGGAGAGATCAGGAATCCATCGGAAGAGATCATCCCAGTGGAAGCTAACGAGACCCCCTAGATCAAAGAAATCCTCCCCGAAGCCAGTGGCACCAGCCCCAAGTCACCCGTACCCAAAGTACCCTCAATACAAGAAGTAATTTCTATACTACCTTCTCATACAAGTTTTGTTTCAATACAATTAGTTAACCAGTCACAACTAGGAAGTGCAAGTACAGGGAGAATATTGGGATCCCTTGTTAGATCGCAAGTAGGATCATTAGGGTTCACATTGATATGAGAAACATGATCGACAATGGACAACCATGCAGGGGGATCGATTGCCCGATACCCATAATTTTGGGGTAAGGGAGATGAAGACGTTGAACAACACTGGTTCTTGTGCAAATCCATCTAGAGATCCAGAGGGACACCAGATGCAAACAAGTTGGTCAAATTCCAAACTACCTTGAGAGGTTGCACTCCCAAATGGTACATGAATATCATTGAACCAAGCGTGTTAGGGATGCAAGGTCAAGTGTTCACCCTTGGCTAGGTATAAAGGAGGTTTATAGCAGAGCTCAAACTACCCCAGTCAGAACAATAGGCTCTGTCTGAGCTGTGCGAAATCCAACAGAGAGAAGGTGAATCAGCCTGGGAATATAGCCAGAAGTTCAAAGATTCCATAGGGAGGTTGGCACACCCAATACATGAAGAACATCAAAGGGAATGGTACATTCACAGGCTACTACCTATGACTCATATTCCGCTAACACAACAACTGATAGCCATGTTGACAAACGCCTTGGAACAATCAATGAAGATTGAATCCATGGCAGGATACCCTGGAATATTGAGAGTAACCCGACCCCCAGTAGATGTGAATCTAGTGCAACTACAAGGATAGATATCATTCCTTACAGAAAAGATTCAAGAACTAACAATACCTAGACCAGGATGACCACAAGTTTGGTGCATTGGATGCTATACGGAAGGTCATTTGGTGAACAAATGCCCACGAGGGAGAGGGATGGGACATCCCCAGAATTCAATGGCAACCCCACCAAGACCCATAGGAGGATTTGTGCAAGTATTGATGAACCCACCATTTCACCATCCTGCCCCATATCACGTGTTCCCAGGAGGCCAAGAAACACCGACAGTGGAGTATTGTGAGATTTTCTAAAACCATGGGCATGGACCAAGACAATGCCCCATCATGCAGAAATATTCAACGGTATCAAACACAGTCCATTGTGAGTTTTGCGCATCTACCACACATACTACCAACCAATGTAGGGCATTGGATGCACTGGCGGACAGGCTAGACCGAACAACATTCAGGGTAAACGAAAACCCTAGGGACCAGGATGAGGCTGAGGAGGTGGAGCTAGCAGATATTTTAGAGGAGGAAGAACTAACAGAAGAGGACTGAGAAGATGTTATAACTGTGATGAATAGGGTCACTTGTCTATATACTATCCTCACCCAATGCGGCCATGGTGTTCTCATTGCAGAACCAACGAACACGCAACTGAAGACTGCTTGGAGCTAATTACGAAATGGGAAGATAGGGTAAGGAAAAGAGGAACTAAACTTGTTAGTTCAAAGATAAAAAGGATTTCTAAAGGACAATTTTCGAATCTTAACATCATCACTCGAGGAGGCACGAGGACAGGAGCTGATGTTGATGCTCTACCTCAGGTTCAGAAGGAAGCACCTAAGGGAGACAAGTACGACCCCCTAAAACAAAAAATGTTCTTTAAGGATGCCATAGAAGTCTTCTAGAGTATTCCTAGTTGTGAGACACAAGAACACCCCCCTCAGCCGGTTGTATACCCTAAGGTACAAAAAGTACCTGCATCACCCTCTCCACCCAGAAACCCTATAGGAATACCAAGACAATCTGAGGAGCATCAAAATGCAGTTGATCTCTGGTTTCAATTATTCTCTGACATTCTGGGGAATGATCAACTGATAGAGAAGTTGCACAATACATTGTACCTAGTCTCAGGGAATGAAGGAACCTCAAAAGAAAGGATTAGGGCTAACCTCCCTTAGAAGAGTACTCAAAGGGTGCAACGAAGAAAAGTAAGAACTGGAAAAGAATTCTGACTAGTATCCCAGTTAGATGACTTCAAAATTAAGGACTTCATTCTAGACCTAGGGTTATATGTGAAGATTCTACCAAGAAAACCTAGGAAGCCCTATGAAAACCAAGACTTACATACTCCCCAATTCAGCTAAGAATGCAAACCAATACTGTATCTTTCCCATAGGAAGACTGGAGAACGTGGAAATCAATGTAGCAGGAGTAAAAGTAGTGGATGACTTTGAAGTCATTGAGATCATGGGAGACAAGGACCCCTATCCTGCGCTACTTGGCATCAATTGGGCCTATGAAAATTATGTAGTAATTGACTTAAAGAAAGACACCATGACTTTTGAGTATGCGGGAGTCAAGGTAGTTCAACCTTTGGATCCATATGTAGGACCCAGGTACACAGAACCAACCGACAATAATATGGAAGGAGAAGACCTAGACCAGTTGTACACCATAATAGCCAGGACAACAAATGATTACATAAACCCTACTGCGGATGGATCAGTAAGCTGGAGAAGCATACAATCAGCATACGAAGACTCAGAATTGGCTTTTGATAGTTGGCAACAAATTTCACATGAACGATTCTCAAGAAGATGCGCAACTATCAGAATGACCAGATGGGTCGAGACTGAAGTCAGAGAACACCCAGTATATGATGACACCTCAGACCTAGGCAAATTCTTACAGAGCATGGAAGAAAATGTGAGAGAGGATTAATGAATCTCGGTACTAGATATTTCTTTCCAGAACAACCCCGCCATATGGTGGGCTATGCACAAAACTACACTTAAAACTTGAGATGAGGTGAAGCAAGCTCTCAAATATAGGTTCTGGAATAAGGAACAGCTAGAATCAGAGATACAGACGAAACCCCATGCTATGCAACTGTTCATCGGAGAATCAGACCCGAGAATACACATCAAACAGTGTGTGACATAATGGCAGGTTGCAGAGATACCCTCTCTCTTCTGGGTTCAGGTATTTCCCCATTCCCTAGGCCCAATTCCAAAATCTTGGTTTATACATGAGGAAACGAGAAGACAAACCAACGATTGGCGAACACTGGCAAATCAATTTTTCAAAGAATTCTCATTTACAAGTAAGTACCCTGAGCTTGAACCAATCCTACAAAAGATTAAATAACTTCTTTTCACAGCCAATAATGACAAGAGATCAAACTTTGTAGTATTTCCCAGGCATACCCAATAATTTTAGACCAAACTCCACTTACCTGTGACTAGAAATCCTATAGAATGCTATCAGATTAGCAAAGCCTCAGAAAGCCTAGACAAATTAGAAGAATTGAGAAACCTAGCCATCAAAGAGACTGAGGGAAATAGGGAAATCCAAAACACCATACCCATCCAGACCAATAGTTCCTACAATCACCCGTTAAAACTGCAGAGACTCAACATAGGGACTGAAGAGCAACCCAAGATAGCCTTGGTGGGCGATTATTGGGATGAGCAAACCAGACAAGAAATACAAGCCTTATTATGAGAATACGAATATTTGTTCCTGAAGACTTTTTCAGAATTAAAGGGAATCAAAGGAGTTTTGGGAGAAATGAAGATTGAGTTAAAACCAGGATCCAATCCTATCAGACATAGGCCATACCGTCTTAACCCGAGAGTAAAAGAAAAAGTTAAAAAGGAGATTGATAAGATGTTAGAGGCCAGTCTTAGTTTTCCAGTAGAAGAAAAAAAATGGGTCAGCCCGATAGTCATTCAAAACAAGAAATACACTGAAGACATTAGAGTATGTGTAGACTACAAGAGCCTAAACTCTGTCTGTGTTAACAACCCTTTCCCAACACCCTTTACCGTTGAGGTCCTAGAATAGGTTGCGAGGAAGGAAGCATATTCATTTACAGACAGATTCTCAGGATACCATCAAGTTAGGATTGCTGAAGAGGACAAGAGAAAAACCACCTTCATCACTAAATGGGGATCGTTTGCATACAATGTCATGCCATTTGGTCTAAAGAACGTCCCTGCAGTTTTCTCTAGGATCATGATAGCAGACTTTAGAGAGTTCATTCACAAGTTCATAGAAGTCTATATGGATGCTTGGAAAATATATATCCTACTCAAGGAACATGTAGCACTACTGAGGCTAATGTTCGACAGATGTAGAGAGTTACAAATCTCACTAAACCTCAGAAATTGTATTTTATGTGTGCCACACGAAAATTTGTTGGGCCACATAGTCTGTCGAGAAGGAGTATTAGTAGACCTAGCTAAAGTAGCGGTCATTTTGAATATGTTGCCACCCACGAGTGCTAAATAGTTGTGCTCCACACTTGGACACATAGGGTACTATCATCGGTTCATCTGAAGATATGCCAACATTACTACAACTATGGAAAACCTCCTGAAAAAGGCTGAAATGTTTTGATGGACTCTCGAGTGTGACAAAGCATTCGAAACACTTAAGGAAAAACTCATCACAGCACCGATTCTAATATTTCCAAATTGGGAGAAATAATTTCACATCCATGTGGATTCTTCAGGAATTGCCTTAGGAGCTATCTTAATGCAACCGACAGATGGAGCTATGGATCACCCCATATGTTTTGCAAGTCGGAAGCTATCACAAGCAGAGCGAAACTATACAACGACCAAACCGGAAGGCTTAGAAATGATCTACTCTTTATATAAATTTAGACATTATATGTTAGGATATCATTTCAAATTCTTTACTGATCATTCAACATTAAAATACCTAGTTAACAAACCTGTTTTGGAAGGAAGAATTTGCATATGGTTGTTTTTATTTCAAGAATTTTCTTTTGAAGTCATCATCAAGATAGGACGATGCAGTGTCAAAACCAACCATCTATCTAGACTAGAGTCAGGAGAAAGTGGCGGAGCAGTCGATGATCAGCTCCCAGATGCACACTTTTTCAGGATCGAGGCAATTCCAGAATACCTGGAGGACATAACAACCTTTCTCAGCATAGGGGCCTAGCCTGAAACATATTCCACAACTCAAAAACACCATATGGTTGTCAGAGAAATAGATTACTAGTTGATCGTCAGGAAACTGTATAAACTAGGACTAGACAATATTCCCAGGCGTTGTTTCCTAGAGAATGAAAGGCGGGATATACTCTAGGAATGCCATAATGGAATTGCAAGAGGACACGTAGGAGGAACTACAATGCCACAGAAAGTTTTGCAAGCAGGGCTTTGGTGGGAAACACTTTTCAAGGATGCAAAATCATACACTAGATCGTGTGACATTTGTCAACGAGTGGGAAAACCGTTACGCCGAGATGAATTACCACTTCAACTAGTTAGAGCTCTATAGGAATTTGAGAAATGGGCAGTTGACTTCATTGGGCCCATCAACCCCACAACCAAACATTCAAAGTCAAGGTACATCATTACCGCAACTGACTACCTTACTCACTGGGCCAAAGCAGCAGTGGTACGGGTCTATTCAATGGATATGGATGCTAGGTTCATTTTCGAGAATATCATTACCCGCTTCGGATGTTCAAGGAGACTAACTAGCGATCAGGGAGCTCACTTCATTAGTAGCACTATAACAACACTTACTACTGAATTTTTAATTCAGCATCACAAGAGTAGTACATATCACCCATAGGCCAATGGACCAATTGAAGCCTTCAACAAAATCCTGGAAAATGGACTAACAAAGGTCTGTTGTGAAAACCGAGAGGACTGGGATGAGATATTTCTAGTGGTATTATGGGCATATAGGACAACTACAAAGAAAATCCATAGATATACACCGTTCCAGTTGGTTTACAAAAAAAAGGCAGTGGCGCCTGCAGAGTTCATCACACCAAGTCTGTATATTGCACAAGACACATGTATGACAGACGAAGAATCAGTGGCATAGAGACTTGCAGAGTTACAAGAAATCAACGAAACCAGATTTCTAGCCGATTTCCATCAGTCGGTTGAAAAGGCAAGACAAAACGCTTGGCATGACCAACACATCAAGACCAAGGTATTTGCACAAGGAGACAAAGTGCTACTCTATGACATCTGATATGAGATGCACCCTCGCAAGTTGCGCATGCACTAGTTGGGACCCTTCATAGTGGCGGAAATCCGACCATCAGGAGTAGTCCGACTTGCACAACTGGATGGTATGCTATGATCGGGATGGGTGAATGGCACTCGCCTGAAGCCCTATATATCTCGAAACTGAGAAGAATAGGAGTCGCTCCAATCCGGCGGAGCTTGTACAATAGTTAGATTTGAGTTTTGTTTTCTTTCTAGAATTTTGTAAATTCAGTTAATAATGTCCATGTGCTCAGTGTTGCACCACAATACATAGTTTATCTATTTTGTTTAAGTGTTGGTTGATACAAAATTAACGACTCGGCAGTATAGAACCTGAAGCATGAGAAAGTCCAGTAATATCCGTCATTAAGGATGACAGGGACAACCCTTGTGGTTAGAGGTGCCCTAAATCCAAATCTAATCAGAGTTAAAGGCCACGCACACCCAGTCTAGTCACAACCTTTATTACCAATCCAATACCCTGACTGTTGCTCATTAAGCCATAAAGTTGCATTATACTAATATTCCATCAAACTTCATGCTGAGACACCCACCCATCAAGTAAAAAGGTCTCAATTAGGCGACATCCCTATTCCACTCAAACGAGTAAATACAAATATCACCCAATTGGATTTCCCTTGATTAAACCATCCCATCAGACAACTCACACCTTGTTGCATCCATGCAGTCATCATGAGGAGCAGTTATTGTTAAAAATTACCCATTAAATCTAGACAAAAGACTCTTAGAAATCAGTTGAGAATGTACTATTTCTAAAACTGAGCATAGTTATTTCCACACGCAACATTGTGAACCAATAGAGACCTTTGCAAAAGCTGAATACATAGCCTAGATTTTATCTACCATAGACTTGCGAATTCCGTGAGCTACAACAAGTTGAAGCACCATGCTGAAAGAAGCAGTACCAAATGAGATCTGTGACCCCCAGGTCAAGATCATAGGAGACCTCAAAGGAAATATAGAGCACGTCAAGTTGCTCGACCTTGACCTCACAGATTCAGCTTTGTTCCCACAGATGCACCCAGACATCTTTTGGGAGTTAACCCTGGATGGAACTGGAGATACACATTTTATACCGAAAAAGGAGTTTATTAATTTTTTTAACTCCACCATCATGAACCTTAGAGACTTATCAGTCTTCGACACCATAGACAACATTGCGTGCTGCACAAAAGTTTTGATAAGAAAAGTGCACGACCGAAGCCTATGGTTGGATAAGAGATATCCAATCCATGCATAGGACATCTAGAAACTTACTGGACTATCCTCCAAAGGTGAGGATGTGTCAAAAGGATTTTAGGGACTTGGTAAGCATGGGAAGAAGAAAGGCAAACTTATCTTGTACGAGAAGTTTAACACCAAGCGAGGCAGATGCACAATAGTCATCGAGCCAATATTACTTGAACTAGTCCAGACTGGATACCATGTCATAGCCAGCAAGGTTATGAGGTCCTACTATAAGGGAGAATGCACCCTAGATGCATTATCTGTTGCCGACTTTTGCAATCATGGAACAATATTCAACTGGTGTAGTTTCCTGTTGGAGGAACTACTCGTAGCTTGTGAGGAGGCATAAGAGAAAGGAGGCACCTTTACCTATGGATACCTACTTCTGGCATTCGCAATGCTCAAGTGGAATTCACCGGTGGGCCGACAACCAACAATACTAGACAAAGGGTGTCTGGCGAAGATGTTTGAGCCATGGCAGTCTAGACCAGACTCAGAAAATACTGTGCTCAACAACGAAACATTGTCAAATGGTATAATGCTAGGATCGACGCAACACAGAGGCCACGCATCCCACAAGATATCCTCAATAATAACACGCGGAATATTGCATTGGGCATGAACTGGCACAGTACATTCATCTGGCCAAGGCATGCTAGCCGGGAATGTTTTCACACACGGATGCTACCTTTTTATCTGGATGAAGAAGCTTTCGACAAGGAGGTCATGTCATGGCTAGAAGCTAAATGTGGCCCATGAAAAATATTCATGCATTATATTCTTCCATCCAAGTTTCTCAAGAAGAAAGACAAGGAAACAGGAGAGGGACCAAGCTTAGGCCTCGAATAGAAGAAGCTAGATGCATCAGTACAGACTGAATCCGAGGAGGAGGAAGAGGCATAGTTGTTGGTGTGGAAGGAAAGAGCGGCCCGTCGTAAGCTTCCAGACAATGCCATGTTGTCAGGAGCACAGGTTAACTAGATCCTGGGCGTTGTGTTTGGGACCAAACCATTACAGAAGAAGTAGAGAACAGGGGTCTCACCACACAAACCCCTAAACTCACAACCCCTTGTATCTGTCACTCCTCGCACCCCTTCCAATACAAAAATCACCCCTATCATTGATATCCAGTACGACCCAGAGCTTGAAACATTCCTGTCCACACCCATCATTGAGCAGCCTCCACCACCACTCCAACTACCAATTCTCCTCACCACCACCCCACATTAGACCACAACTTTAGAGATGATGCATTTTGACCACCCAAAGATAGAGGGATGACAAAGCCCACATAAAACCAGGGAATTCCCCAATCCCAGCTCAGAAATTTCCAACCATAACCCCAAATCCCTGGAGAAAAGTATGATAATAGATGTTCCGAACCCCATCACCCAGGAACAACAACATGAGTCATCAGCACAGGATGAAGCTGCTAGAAGCACAAAAGAGTCGGAAGCTAGCCGTGACTAGAAAATCACCTCACCACCTAAGGGTGAGGAGGATTCCCAAGAAACCATGATTCATGATGCAGAAGTACCAGAGGACACAGAGATACCAAATGTGCCAAAAGAACCAGACTCAACAATGGCACATGATACGACAACCACGCAAGAACAAATGGAGCAAGTCCTCTAGAACCCCCAACAATATGAAGAATTGATGCGGCTCTACATCACTAGAGTAGAGGTACTAACACTTATGCACGAAGATCTAACATTGAGGATCGCACCAGTGCCACATATAGAGGAGGAGGTAGAAACCCGTTCAGACCACTCAACGACCAATGGAATTCCTCTACAGATGAGAGCACCTATTGATGCAACTCCTCTAGCTATAAACCTAGTACAGTGGCCAACATCGCAATTATTTGGGCTAATTAGAGCCTCCATATATCAACTAGAGCAAAGACTCCAGGACATCGAGAGCTCAGCCAAGCTCGCCCAAAAATAATGGTTAGTAGAACAAGCATGTATAACAAAGGAAAAACATGACAGGATCCTAGCCTAGCGCAAAATGGAAAAGGTCTGGGAAAAAATTACAGAAGCCTGGCCTGAGATCCAGAATGTTGCGCCTAACTTACCAAAAGCCAACAAGATAACAGAACTAGAGAAAAAAATCGAGCTGATACAAATGGCATGGACACAGCTCAGGACACACACAAAGAAGATACAAGAAAAGTTACAAAAAGTCCAGCAAGAAGAAGAAAAACAGCCTCGACAACTATAGGAACAAATGCATTGGATAATATTGCAAGGTAACAATGCCCAAGCGACACTACACAAATAGACCGCAGACTGCACCATAATCTTTAAGGAAGTTAGCGACTAGATGGGTATCATCGCTCGATGAAATCAAGTCTTGGAGGAAGTGCACACAAATATCCATATGCTCAATGAATAAGTTTCGGTCACAATGGACCCCATGGAGCAGCAACAAAAGTTCGGCCAAATTTAGTAGGCCAACAATGAACTAAATTCCCTCTACGAAGCACATTCTGTAGCCAAGAAAGAGCTATGCGAGTTTTGACCAATGATTTAAACTGCCTATATGCAGATGCACCAGGTCAATGCAACAGCTGACTCCGAATGGAACTCGTTGGTTGCAGCCAAGCCAAAGGATTACAACAAAGAGATGACCCAACAATTCCTGGCCGAAGCATCACTCCTTGCCCGAAAATGGCAGGACAAAGTTGAAATCTTTCACGGAGTAAAGAACAGAGCATTAAAGCTCATTCCAGAATTGGGCCCTTCGTTTGAAGAAGTGAAAGAGGAAAACACACAAACAGAAGAGCTCAAAGAAGAAGAAAATCTGGATAAGGGAAAGCAACAGTTGCTTCTGGAGAATGTGAAGGAACCAGGTGCTTGACTCAAGGACTAGTCAAGGGTTGTTTTCGAAGCCTGTTGGGCCCTTCATTTTGAGAAAATAATTGTGCAAGTGTTGGTCGCACAACCTCCATCGGAGGCCGGAAGGAATAATAACAAAAAACAGTTGCGGAATCCAATGCAACGCCAGCTAAACAACAGACAGTTGCAATAGAACAAGAAGATGTGCAAGCAAAACAAAAATACATAACCCAGCTAGATATAGAAAGGAAGATAATGGTAAAAGGGTTGGTCGGTTCGGCTAGTTGAAGAGTTCACTCATTCATTTTGGTCATTAGTTGATATTGTTAGGTTGAGTAGTGTCTATCAAAGTCATGTCTGTGGGAATTTCCCAAGGGTTTTTTGGAAAAACAAGAAGAATAGAGTCTATAATGAATGCAACCTGCTGGCTGGGAAATTAGGACTCTATGGCTGAGGGTCAGAGCCAAGAGTCTGGACTGTACTGTCTATGTAATGTTGAGTCTGTAATGTAAGAAAGATCTTTAATGATGATATGAAGAAGGGTTAAATTTTCAAATATGATGTGTCTTTAAATTGTTTCTTATGCATTTCAGTCTTCCTGTATAGCTTATGAGTTACAATTTTTGCTCTTATGGTTAACTGACGCTCGCAATACTAGTAGGTTTGGTTCTTGCATTTAGATGTTTATGATCTGATAATGTTGATTGCACAAGGAATGAAGTAAGTTCTGAAAATTCCATGGATCTTTTGTAGTCTTCTCCCTACCCTTCCCTATTTCTCTGTCTCCACAGCACTTTGGGTGAGACTTCTTCTCTTCAGAGGAGATGAAAATGCTAGCACTCTATACTACACGGTGCCTTTTGTTAGTAACTTGAGAAGGACCCTAGTCTAAAAAAACTTGTGCCAACAAGTCTCGAGGGTGAGGTCAAGAGTAATGATGAATCATGCAAATGAGGCTCAAAATCGTAATCAGGACAAGAGTAATAAGGACTCCCGAGCCTAAAGTCATTAACAATGACATGGACACCAAAAGAAATGAGGATCTAACTAGGGTATCCATGTAGAGGCAAGATCTACCACTAAATTATGACACTTATAAAGAAGTAATAATGGTTCTGTGTCGCAACTCGGTGGGATCGATCCTATGGAAAATCGAAAAAGACAATGAAATGCAGAAAGTGGAGTTGAAATCCTAACTTAGATGAAAAAAGTTGGAAAAATGAATTTTCACCAAAGGACTTTTAAAAATGACCCAACTCTCAAAAAAATTCCCAAGACCAAAAGTGAAGTGTATCGTGACATCTCGTAAGAAACTCAAGAACTGCGCCAAACAATTTTCAAGGCAGAAAAAATGACAAAAGGGTCCAAAAAATGACAAAAGGGGCCAAAATGTCTATAAATAGAAGCTAGTAGCTCATTATACCATTATAAATTGAGAATTGACCAAGAAGTCAAAAACACCCCTTTGCTAAAAGAGTTGATTCTTGGAGCTTTAGAGGGTGAAACGAACTTCCGCTCAGACCAAGTAAGTACAAACTAGCTCCTCTTGCATTTCCATACTTTCCTTTTGCATTTAATTTGGTTTTTGGAAGGGAACGCACCTCTAAAAAGGTTGACCCTATGTGTACATGGGTTTTCAGAGGACAACCCACAAGCAAAAAATATTATGCCCGTATGCATACACGACTGTGTCCAATACAACCCACATACACCCTCAAAGATGTGGAAATTTTTTAGAAATGCAATATTTAATGCTCCATGAACTTGTCATTTTGGAGGATGTATGTCCACTGGAGAGAGAGGGAGCACAAGGAAATGGATATTTTGTCTATGAGGACCCCGCAGCTATGGCCACATTAAGGCAATGCAGTTTGTGGAAGTTATTCTGATGTCCGTTTATGAGGGAACAACCCAGGCTGCTGAATGCCTTGGTAGATTAATGACATCCTGACACTGAGGCATTTATGATCGAGGGGCACTCGTTGACTCCAATGACTGAATAAATTTACTTTCTGACTGATCTCTCGAGGAGAGGTGATCCATTCAAATTACGTACTTTCCCCCCCAGGCCTCACAACATTGAGGAGTTGATTGGACTCCATTGCGAGGATGGTACTAAGAAAGTAGGTTCTCAGGTGTCGATTAACAAGATCAACAATATATCACTAAAAGTGATATTTCTACTCATTGGGTGGATTACTAGATCCACAGCTTTACATCAAGCCTCCCGGGCACACATGCACTGTGCAGTGCAGTGCTTAAATGCACATATTTTTTATTAGAGTACAACCATGCTAGACTGCATGAAGAGACAACTCACCAAGTGTCACAGGTGAGAAAACAAAAACTTCGGGTTTGGGACCATTATGTTTTCTTTCTTCTTTGAGAGGGTACCCAGTCTTAGTCCACGAAAGACAGTGCAAGGGCATGAGGCCTCCCTCCCAGCATTATGTATATGGGCGGCATTATTGCCACGACGGAGGGGAGGAAGGACCATAGAGGCCTTCGATGATAAGTTTTTGACTGGTGGGCATGGCATATTCTAGCAATTGAGGACTACCCATATGTTAGGATCAACTTTTCCAGGGATTCAGACATGCCCGTACCTCCTGGAGGTGATCGAGGAGAGATAGGTATGTTTTTTTTTTTAAGTTATTTAATTTTTATTTATTTTTATATATATCATTTTTTATGTGTACCAGAGTATCTGACAACTATGTATATGTTATGTACAAATGTGGTACCAGTGCATCCAACAGACTTCTCGAGGACTAGGTAATGTCCTCAACCATATCCAAGACCAGCCACAACCATCGGACCAGTAGCAGCAATAGGGGGACCTCCATCCAGAGAGGATGAGAGAGGATTGAGATGGGTGGAGCAGAACCTCACCATGCTCACTCGTACAGTCCCTATGGAAGAGATCGAGGATCTCCCACTATCGATGAAACCTCACTTAGTTGGGGTACCATGGACCTAGGTCTAACTCTTACGGCATTTGACAAATGTCATTGTTCACTACGGCAGGGCCAACAGGACTCGCCTTTAGCTAGGTTGGAATACTTACGTGCTGAGGGTAACTTTTGTATATTTTTGAGGGCATAAGCCCCATGACTTTTACTGGACATATATTTTTGAGGCACTTGGGCCCACCTATGTACTCTGATACTTTTGATATATATATGTTTATTTACATATTTTCATGTCTTATGGATTACATTTATTTACAAATGTTTTTACATGTGTGTGTGTGTGTTGGCCCAAGTTTTGAAAGATCCTTGGTCAAGTTTGACCATTTTGGACTTCGAGAGTCTGTTGAAGGTGGAGCGCAAGATGAAGCAGATATCACGGGATCTAGGCCCCTTTTTGGGCCCTTTTTGGGATTTGGGAATATGTAACGGGTATGGGAATGTAGGCCCACGGGATTACCAATGCTTAGGCATATTTTGTAATATATAAATAGATGTCTAGGCGATGTAAGGAATATAGAAGAGGCATCTATGTGATGTTGTGCTAAGTGCAAGTGTGGCTTGTAAATGCTTTGTGCATACTATGAGAGACTTGCAGATCTAAGTGCAAGTGGTTGTAACAGACTTTGAAGGGCTTTGTGCTATAACGTAAGGAAGGAGGATCTAGAAAGGTGCGCAGATCTCTTGTCCTATGCAGAGTAAGGTTTTTGTGGCTCTGTGCATGTATCTGATTGAAGAAGATAATAAAGAAGAAGAGTTGGTGGACATAGCCCCAAGGTGGGGGTGAACCACGTATATGTTGTGTTGCTTTGATTTTTGTGATGTGTTGGTGTACTTATGTGTTATCTGCTAGGTGCTTGACATAGATAGATAGATAGATCTGTTTATACTTTGTGCTTATGATGAATCTGGATGCTAGATCTGACCTCTATGAACTTTCTTAGTTCTTGAATCTGCTAGATCTGATCTAATTCCTTATGCTAAGTGCTTAGCTACATTATATCTTAGTGAATGTTGTGATGCTCTGATTTATCTGCAGAGTAGATATTGGTTAAATATTGATGAAGGTTTACTGATGAGTGCTCTGTTAAATACTAGAATCACAGATCTATGTCCCAACTAAGGTTGTAGACATATGAGTCCTGCAACCACCCCTTCCTCTACGTTGGGTGAGACTTCATCATCTTCGCAGGTGTTGCTGAAAGGGCTGGTAGTTAGGGTTTTGTTGGTGCGTTTTTGTAGCATTGAACCCTAGGTCTTTCCCTGTGCCAACAAATGGTTTTGTTGCCAGGACCTAAAATTGTGATTGCTAGAAACTGAGGAAGAAGAAGCTTTGTGCAAAGATTTGACCTGAAACTGTGATTGTTGGGAACTGAGGAAGAAGAATCTTTGTGCAAAGATTCAACCTGAAACTGTGATTGCTGGGAACTGAGGAAGAAGAAGCTTTGTGAAAATATTCGACCTGAAACTGAGAAAGCTCCCTGCATATATTTGTTACCCTAGTGCGCAACATTCTACTTAACTTGTGAAGCTCTGTGCCAAGAAAAGAGGTCAAAACTGAAGAAAAGAGGTAATATTTGCAAGATTTGTGCTCTGATAAAGGTAAGAATAGTGAAAAGTTCTATATCTGGAATCTTTGTGCTCTGTAGAAGTAAGACAAGTGGAAATTTTTGTTTCTAAAGCATGGATCTAGGTATGTTTGATAGATTCTATCCTAGCTCAAAAACTAGGGTACTGGTAGATGAAAAAAGGTTTGACATGAGTAGATCTAATAAGAATAGTGAAAGATATGTTATACCTATGAATAGAAAGAATATTTGGACTAACACATGATGCAGAATCCTAGAAAGAATTTTTTACAGGTTAGCTCCTACGATCCTAGTGCATAGTACAAAAAGGGTTGGGGATCAGTTAAAAGAAAGAGAGGATTAACCCTCTGTTACAGTTGCAGAAAACCAGAAAATCTTGCTAAGGAATGCCCTGGGAGAATACCTAGTTGTCTTTGTTGTAAAGATATGGACCATGAAGTATTGGATTTCCATAGAATGATTGCTAAAGTTGAAAGAATGAATATGAACTAAGAAAACCCTAAGGCAGATCTAGAAACTAAGATTATGGAAGAATTCGAGAAAGAATTAGAGAAATTATTGCTACATATGAGAGAAACCCTGAATGACCACCGACATGTCAGATTATCAGAGATCTTCAAAGAAAAAGAATGCATTGAAGCAAGATTAGGAGACTTCGACGTTGACTATTTTCTAGATGAGGAAACACATGTGAATGTTATGACAGAAAGAACCTAGGAACTTTTAGGAAATCCTGCTATGGTTCCTTCACTGGGAGGAATAGGATTATTTAAAGGAAAATTGATAACCCTATGTGGGAAGCTCGCTCAGATACATATGAATGTCAATGGAACTTCGACAAAAGAAGATTTTGAGATAATTAAATTTATTGAGGACACCGCTCCATTTACAATGTTACTAGGAAGACCTTGGATTGAAAGAGATCAAGCCAAAAGGAAGCAAGAAGAAGAAGTCTTAGAGCAAAAGAAGCAAGAGTTAAAAGATTTTATAACTAAAAGGATCACACACTTGATTGAAGAACGGGAGAATAGATCACATCTATTTAACAACAATGACATAGATATCAAAGTTGCAAGAACACTAGAGGACCCACAAAAGACTGAAATACCTATCCCAGATAAGGAAGAAGTATTACCCTTGAATCCTAGGAAAGAATTTTAACAACGGGAAGTCACTATGTCAAAAGAAGATAAGAATCAGAATGGGAAAAGGAATACCGAGACAAAGCTCACTAGAAAGAAGGCTAGAAAACTAAGTAAGAAGAGAGCTAAGATTGAAAAGTTGTAGAAACATCTAGAAGGAACCTCGCAGAAGGAAATATTGAAAAATTGGAGCTTCGTCGGGATATCAACACAATGACACATGGAACTTTGCCATGGCGAAGCAATATAGTCATTGTGGAAATTATAACCATTAGACCAATGCTCCGAGTGGGTAGAAAGGCATATATGACCAGACAACTCGCCATCAGACCATTGGGACCACACCATAATGGACATAACAAAGTTCATGAAGGATTTATACCCATTGCAAGTGAACCGTTGTTGAGTTACCTATTTATCCCGCCGCACCATGCACCGAGAACACTTTTGCTAACTAAGAATTTGAGCCCCCAGACTAAGTTGATCTTGCACAGTGATCATCGCATTGTTTCCATATATTCCTTTGCATTATCTAAGTTAATTTGAACCCAATATAGTTAATCCTGAGTGCTTATGTCTGAGGAGCTCAACGCAATCGAAGAATATGTGACAAAAGTACTCCTTGACCTGATGACTGAAAGAGTCGCATTGGAGAGAGGATTATCTGTAGTTGTACAGGCTTCATCCACAAGAAAAGTGCAAGCATCTTCCTCGACTGCTCGCGGAGCTAGACCATCCAGACCATCATATGAAAAGAGAACTAAGCACAGGGATGATCTAGCGAATGCCAAATTGATCTTGACTATATTACCCACCTACATACCACCTCTGAGCGGCGCAGTAAATCGCGATAGCGTGCCCAAATATTTTGAGTACACCTTGGTCACTATGAACCTCCTGAAGGGGTTTTATAACCCTAATTTTCACTAGACATGCTTACCTGGCATCAGGCCATCTCATATTCCTTCTTTTCCAAGCCATTACTGAACAACTCTTCTTAAAAACACCTTTTTTAAAGGCACACGTGCCCTGCTCCACTACAGCCCGCGTGTACACTCTAGCTGACCCACTACAACCCGCATGCACATGCTAGTTGACTCACTACAACCCATGTGTACCTACAAAAGCACAAAAAATGGAAAGTTGCTAACAGAACACACAGTTTTGGGTAAGTTAGCTAAACTTTTTGGCCACTCATAGCCAGTCACTCGACCAAATACCTAGCCCTTTCTAGTCTATAAAATAAGGGGTAGGGGTCTTGTTGGCCCTTGACCAAGTTTTGAGGAATACTTGGTCATATTTTACCATTTTGGGGACTGCGAAAGCTAGTCAAAGATGGAGCGCAACGCGAAGTGGAAATTGGGGGAGCAAGACCTATTTTTAGGTCCTTTTAGGTTTTTTTGGGTTAATGTAACGAGAAAGGGATGTCAGCCCATGGGTTTACCCACACTTAGGCCCATTTTGTAATCTATAAATAGATACTTAGGCAATGTAAGTAGGAGGCGGTAATACATCTAAGTGATGTATAGCTAAAGGATTAGTGCTAGTAACTGGACCTGTGTGATAGGATGTATATTGCAAGTGCTCTATGCATGATTGTAAGAAGCTTGAAGAGCTCGGTACAATTTGTTGTAGTTTTGTGCTAAAGTGAAAGGAAGAAGGATCTAGCAAGCTACAAAGATCTTATGTCCTATGTGAAGTAAGGGTTATTGAAGTTCTTTGTTGTAGCTGCCTGTCCGAGATAATATAAGAAGAAGACTTTGTGGACGTAGCCCCAGGGTGGGGGTGAACCATGGTAACTTTGTGTGTTGTGCTATGTGCTTCGATCTTATGCTCTGTGCTTATGATATATGAATGAATGTTAGATCTGATATATAAGATGCTTAGTGCCTGATATGGTGAATCCAATCTATCTTGCTATGGATAAATGTTGAATCTTCTTGAATCTAAGTATATACTGTGATTCTCTGTGTTACTTGCGAAGTAAGATAAGGGTTAATTCTAAGTGAACTATGATGCTAAGTGCTTTGTTAAGTGTATAGTCACAGATCTTTGTCCCAGCTAAGGTTGCAGACATCTGAGTCCTGCAACCACCCCTGCCTCTACCTCAGGTGAGACTTCATCTGTTTCGCAGGTGTTTCTGAAAGGGTTGGTAGTTAGGGTTTTTTTGGTGTGCTCTTGAGCGTTGAACCCTGGGTTTGCCCTTGTGCCAACAAATGGTTTCGTTGCTGGGACCTGAAACTGTGATTGTTGGGAAATAAAGAAGAAGAAGCTTTGTGTAAAATAAGCTCTGTGCATAGATCTATTCCCTAGTGCACAACATTCTACTTAAAATTGGAAGCTCCGTGTGAGAAAAGAGATCATATCTGCAAGAAAAGAGATCATATCTAGGAGACAAGAGATTAGATATGAAGAAAGGAAGATTAGATCTGAAGAAAAGAAGTGAGATCTGAACGCTCTATGCTCTAAGAAAAGTAAAAGTGGAAATTTATGAAAGAAAGAGGTCAGATCTGCAGAAAAGAGGTAATATATGTAAGATCTATTCTCTAATAAAGGTAAGAATAGTTAAAAGTCTTATATTTGAAAGCTTTGTGCTCTATAGAAGTAATATAAGTGGAAATTGTTTTTCCTGAAGCATGAATTTAGGTATGCTTGATAGATTTTTTCCTAGATTGAAAATTAGGGCATTGTTAGATGAAAGAAAGTTTGATAGATCTGATAAGAATAATGATAGATATGTTATACCTATGCATAGAAATAATGTTTGGACTAACAAATGGATGCATGATCCTAGAAAGATTTTTTTGCAGACTAACTACCATGACCCTAGTGCGCAGTATAGAAGAGGTGGGGGATCATTTAAAAGAAATAGAGGATTGACCCTATGTTACAGTTGCAGAAAACCAAGACATATAGCTAAGGAGTGCCCTGGTGGTAGAACGAGTTGTCTCTATTTCAAGGCTTTGGACCATGAGGTATTGGATTGTCCTAGAATGATTGTTAGGCTTGAAAAAACGAATCTACACGAAGAAAACCCTAAGGTAGATCCATAAATAGCAGAAACACAGAAAGAATCAGAGAAGATGTTACTACAGATGAAAGAAACCTTGAATGATCACCGACATGTCAGGCTATCAGAGATCTTCAAAGAAAAAGAATGCATCGAAGTAAGAAAAGAAGACTTCGACATTGACTATGTTTTGGATGAGGAAACACAGGTGAATGTCATGATAGAAAGAACTTGGGAAGCTATAAGGAGACCTGCTATGACTCCATCCCTAAGTGGAATAGGGTTATTTAGAGGAAAAATGGTAAACCTATGTGGAAGACTCACTCAGATATCTATGAATGTCAATGGAACTTCGACAAAGGAAGATTTTGAAATCATCAAATTTATTGAGGACAACGCCCCATTTACTATGTTACTTGGAAATCCTTGGATTGAAAGAGATCAAGACAAAAAGAAGGAAGAAGAAAAAGTTTTAGAATAATAGAGACAATATTTAAAAGACTTCATGACCATAAAGATTGCGTAGTTGATTGAAGAATAGAAGAGCAGATCGAAGCCATTTCACACTAGGAACCCAGATTTCGAAGTTATCAGAATGCGAGAGGATTCACAAAAGACTAAAGTATATATCACAGATAAAGAAGAGATGTTATCTATGAACCCTAAGAAAGAACCTCAGTGGCGTGAAGTGACTATATCCAAGGAAAATAGAAATCAGAACGGGAAAAGAACAACTGAGACGAAGCTCACTGGAAAGAAAGCTAGAAAGTTAAGTAAGAAGAGGGCAATGTTACAGAAGATTCCAGACAGAACATTGCAGGAAGAAACTTTGCAGAATTCAATCTTCACTGAGATATCATAACAACGACATGGGTCACTTCACCATGGCGAAGCAATATATCCATTGGAAGCCAATATGTCTATTCGACTACTGCTCTGAATGGGTTGAAAAGAAATTATGTGTTAGCACTAGACCGTTGGACATCACCAGAATGGATAGAACGAAGTTCATGAAGGCTCCATGTCCATTGCAAGAAAACTGTTGTTGAGATTGCCTATTTATCTCATTGCACCATGCTCGAAGAACACTTTTTCCAATTAAGAAGTTCAAGCTCACAAACTAGCAAGTGTCTACAGTGATCATCACACCTTGGTTATTTATCCCAGTACAGTGCTTAAGACCAGTGTGACCCCGATTATTTTCCTTGAGCGTATATGTACGATGATCTCAGCGCAACTGAAGAATCTATAAGAGAGGTAATCTCTAGCCTCATAACTGAATGATTCATGTTGGAAAGAGGGTTGTCTACGGTTTTACAAGAATCATCGATGAGAGGAACGCAAGCCTCCCCATCGACTGCTCGAGTAGGAACATCTCGAGCTAGCGCAGAAAGAAGAACTAAGCATAAAGACAACATAACCAATGTGAAGTTAGTACCATCCATCCTACCTGTTATCACTGAAATTTCGTCCGCACAGGACGACAAGAACTCCGCATCGTCAACACAGAAAAACATTCATTCATGAAACAAGGATTAACTCCACAGCACAGCAAAAGGGTCAAAACTATGCAAAATGGCCAAAAAATTAAAAAGCGTTATGCACCCACTGGGCGCGCGCGCGCGCAACATCTTCATACCTGGAGCGCATATGCACGGCTGTGGGGTGAAAAACCCGCGCGCCTGACAAACGACGCATTTATGAAGCTGTTCGGCCTCCCAACCACTAATGGATCGGCTCCCAAGTCGACTTGACATCAAATCCGAGCTCAATCTGCGTGGGGAGGCTGATCAAAGACCTAAGGGTGTCCTAAAGAGCCCCTTTTCACATTCAAAAGAGGTTGCATACTAACCCAATGCTTGGCTATAAAAAACCATGAATGACCACCATTTTCTCAAGGAATTCTTCATACTGTTATGCTGCTGAGATTGCTAGAGACCCCTTCTTTGGTAATACACATTGTAAGCTGCATTTCATAAGCTATTCACCCCTCTCTTGTGTAAATAATCTTGGAGTTATTTCATCCACATTTCATCTTTTCTTGTAAGGAGAGCAAATCAGTTGAGGGCCTCAAAGAGCCTTCCATTGGAGAGGGAAGGGACCCAAGTCCTCTTTCT
>JZKD02S0356112.1:598950-630375 GCA_000966675.3 Picea glauca | reverse complement strand
CTCCATTGTGTATCTTTGGATTTCATCTATCAGACCAGCTAATACATTGGTGATATTGGTCCATTGTTATTTGTTTTTATTTTTATTTTCATGCTCATAGTTTTATTTAGTTTTTGTTTAATTCTTGTTAGTAGCTTAGTTGTTTTCTTTCTAACCTTTTACCATACAGCTGTCATGACTAGAAGAGACCAACTAGGCATGTAAGCACTCACTTTTTGCTCACACATCGACGAAAAGAGTGCAAACACTACCAACTTACATACCCCCTCTGAGTGGTGTGATTAACTGGGACAACGTCCCTAGAGACTTTGAATACAACCTAGTCACTTCTTATCTACCAAAAGGATTACGCACCTACTGCGTAGATCAAGACAAGGTTGCGGCATTGAAGTTTTGCGACTTCAACCTGGGAGATCATAAAGCTTACAACATGCTTGCCCTACACAAGTACTTAACCAGAACCAAGGGAAATAATTCCAAGATCATCCCTCAAAAAATGGGCGATGAACCTCAAGCAGTCTACTTTGCTCAGCGTTATGAAAATACCGCACTTCGACAGACACTAGGAGGTAAATGCTTGTGTAAAATTGCTTCTATCAAGTTACCATGGAGGATACCTATGGTTAAAACATTGCATAACTATTGATCCACCGTTGATCAATAGGATTAATGGGCTTAGTATGCGGACCGTGCTCTTTCAAAGAAAATTAAAGAATCTTATGGCAATGTCGAGAAGGGCACGCGAGGCTACAAGGTAGCCTCTATTGAGAGTGGCATAGTGCTCCTTGCATGCCAACTGATATCAGGAAAATTGGTATGTAAGAACAAACCAACGCAAGTATCAGGCTTTGTAGTTGACCTCGCATGAAAATGCGCAGAGGGACTACAAATGAACTAGGCGAAGTACCTGGTTAACTAGCTAGAGATTGACTGCAGAGAAGCCCGGGATCAGGGGCATGAATTCCATTTTAGCTGGCTTCTAATACTGATCACTTTTGTTGCATGGGAGCTACGGGAAGGTGCAACCTTCCCGGACCTCGACCCTTTTGATCCCTTAGCTGTGAAGTTCAGTACCATATGGTACTCAAACGATATGAACAAGCAATGGCAATCAAATGTTTTTTTTCATACATACTATAACTAACTGAAAGAAACCATAGGGGGTGAACCTCGCATAACCCTGAACACTTTACAAAGCTTCTGACCTCTGATAAATTTCAGCGCGGACCACCACTTTATATACCTAACTCTATGCGTTGATGAACACCAGGAAGAACTTTAGTCCTATTATAAGTTGATAGAAGAAGACCTGGAAGAAATCACCAAGGAATGGTCGGTGGACCTCCTTGTCTCAACAGATCCAACATATATGTCTAACATTGATAGCCCAGAAGCTATGCAGAATACATCTAGGCCCAGTAAGGCAAAGAAAACCAAGAAGATAAAGAAAGATGAGGAAATCCAGGACATTGACAGTAGATTTGTAAGGATGACTTCCACCACACTAGATCAAGGGGGTAATAACGAAGACTTCAAAGAATTTGAACAAAGGCTAGAGGATGAAGTAGAGATCATAAAGAAAAGAAAGGGTTCACCTCTAGAACCTTCCTCCAAGAAAATGTCGAAAGCATCCATGACTAAACTGACGACCACACTCACCCCAGATGACTTTAGTTTTCTCCTCGCAACTATGAATGAAGCTATCGAAGAGATAACAAAAAAACAAGTAGCCAAACAAGAGGCCATGTACAATAGAATTGAAATCGAGCTCCAAGGATTAAATGAAGCACTTCAATCAAGTTGCGTAGTTTCCACTGCACTCCTACCAGAAGGAACAATAGAAGTAGGAGATGAACCATTTCAACTTTGCAGGATTGTTGAAAAAGTTGAAGTACGCCTTCGAAAAGCAGAGGAAGCAACAACATAGACCACTCAGGCCCTAAAGCAAGCATAGGAGGATATCATAGAGAAATGTCGAGCTGCACAGTAAGAGAAGGATGCTCTCCAAGTGAAATTTGAAGACAGAGCGAAGATCCAAAAAGAGAAGGAGCAGCTACTCGCGAAGCAGAATGAGATTGAAGAAGCTATCAACATAGAATTTCACTCTATGATCAACTTAGAATAGAAGGAAGAAGAACCCTTAGATAAACAAGTGATGAAGCTTACTGAAGTTATTCAACAAATTCAACAAAGAGTCATGGACTTAGAGCTTCAAACCATCCCAAGAACCCCACAAGAAGTGCATGACCAGCGAGAAATAACTGTCCAGAGTATAGTAGAATGGATTAAATCACTCACTGAAAAATGAAAACAATTAAGTAGCAGAAGTGAGTAGATACATGAAAACCTAACTGAGAACCCGTAGTTGCATAAATTGGAGTCACATCTCCAGGAGGCGAAGCAAAATGTAGATAGACTGCAGATGTAGTTGAAGACCCTATCAACCATAGAGAAAAACGAAGTGATCCCACGAGCAGTGCATCGCACAACAACAGATCCACATGATCCAGCGCAAGGTAATTAAAGTGACTCAACAAATTCAACCTTTGCAAGATAAGGCATGTCAACTAGTCTTAGAGATTGAGAACCAAGGGGCAGAGATGGATCAGGTCATGATTACAATAGAAAAATTCCTAGAGGGACCAGTCAATAATGCACTCATCCAAGAGTTCACTGAGCAAGAGGCAATCGAAAAGCAGTAGGTCGAAGAGGCTCGAGCCAAAATCAAGGTGTTTGAAGCAGAATTGGTCAAACCTGAGTGACTTGGGATGAGTAACAGATGAGTGTTGGGGGCCTTCTGGCCCTTGACCAATTTTTGAGGAATACTTGGTCATATTTGACTATTTTTGGGACTGCGGCAACTAGTCAAAGATGGAGCACAACGCGAAGTGGAAATTGGGGGAGCAAGACCTATTTTTGGGTCCTTTTAGGTTTTTTTGGGTTAATGTAATGGGAAAGGGATGTCGGCCCGTGGGTTTACCCATGATTAAGCCCATTTTGTAATCTATAAATAGATACTTAGGCAATGTAAGTAGGAGACGATAATACATCTAAGTGATGTATAACTAAAGGCTTAGTTCTAGTAACTGGACCTATGTGATCGGATGTATATTGCAAGTGCTTTGTGCATGATTGTAAGAAGCTTGAAGAGCTCAGTGCAAGTTGTTGTAGTTTTGTGTTGAAGTGAAAGGAAGAAGGATCTAGAGAGCTGCACAGATCTTTTGTCCTGTGCAAAGTAAGGGTTATTGCAGCTTTGTGCTGTAACCGCTTGATTGAGATAATATAAGAAGAAGAATTTGTGGACGTAGCCCCAGGGTGGGGGTGAACCATGGTAACTTTGTGTGTTGTGCTATGTGCTTCGATCTGATGGTAAATGACTTGATGTGTTTAGATAGATCTAATTATGCTCTATGCTTATGATATATGAATGAATGTTAGATCTGATATATAAGATGCTTAGTGCCTAATCTGGTGAATCCAATCTATCTTGTTGTGGCTAAGTGTTGAATCTTCTTGAATCTAAGTATATACTGCGATGCTCTGTGTTACTTGCAAAGTAAGACAAGGGTTAGTTCTAAGTGAACTATCGATGCTAAGTGCTTTATTAAGTGTATAATCATAGATCTGTGTCCCAGCTAAGGTTGCAGACATCTAAGTCCTGCAATCACCCCTACCTCTACCTCGGGTGAGACTTCATCTGCTTTGCAGGTGTTCCTGAAAGGGATGGTAGTTAGGGTTTTTTTGGTGCGCTCTTGAGCGTTGAACCGTGGGTCTGCCCCTGTGCCAACAGGTCCCATTTGAAAGGAGGCAAATCATAGTAAAGAAGCTCTACCCGAATTAGCATTCCCCTTGCCTCAACCTTTTGCAACTATTGTGTTAAGAGAAGCATATACACAAGAAGTTGGAGCACGGTTGAAGAGGAGCCCAGGACCAAATTCGAGGAGCAGTGGCCGATCTCACTATTGTAAGGTTACTCTTGTGAGATTAATAAAAGAAGTAATTTTCCTGTCCCGCTATATGAGATTGTCAATATTTAAATTTGATCATGTTTTGATAGAATCTCTAACCCATTAGTTTATAGATCATATGCATGTGGAGTTATGTGTTTGTCTTGTATGAATGCAGGTCGACATTGGGAGGAGATTTCTAGTCAAGGAGCAACCAAGTGTTAAAGGGATTGACATCAAACACAAACACTATGGTACAATAACTTGATCTTTTTTAACCTTGTATCTGCATATGAATAATGGGGTTTATGATTGGGATTTTGGTAAGAAGTAGGAGAATTTAGGTCATTTCTTCATGCATGTTAAAACCCTTAATGCTAGTCTGTAGGATGGATTTCCCACCCACAACAGAATTGGCGAACATACTGGGGAATCTCAAGGGTTTTCTTGGGAAACTTTTTGGGTATTTTTAAATTGGTTTCATCACCTTTTTTCTAAGTTTCTACAAGAGTCTGAGCTAGTAGGGATTTTGGTCTTCCATACCAATATTCCCTGCTTTCTTTTCTTGGCTACATTTTATTTTCGGGAAGTCACATAGGTACACGCAGCCTGTATAAGGCTTTCATGTGTGTACACATGCCCTACCTTCACACAGCCCGCATGCAGATGCTAGCTAATGAAGTGTCAATCACGTGTCTGAGTTTAGAATCTTTTTTTTTTTAGAGAGGCAGTCATCCTCTTCCCTGTCAGAAGTGATCCTTCTGAGGGTGTTTCTGGATCTCATTCTGGTCTCTATTTTTGTAGTTTGTAGCTAAGGTACCACCTCAGATTAGCTTTCCTCTATAAAAATTTCCTTGAATTTTTTTTTCTTTTCTGTCAAAGTAAGTTTCTGAGTCTTCAAGAGATTCTAGTTCTCAATACCAGTAGTCTCTGCCAATGTTTGATTGCTTGTTTTTTCATTTTTGAAGAGCTGCAGAGGTACACGCGACCTGCATAAAGCCTGCATGCGTGTACACGTGCTCTGACCTTACACAGCTCGCGTGCACACGTTGGTTGTTGAACTATTAGCAGCATGCCTGTTGAGAAAATTTTTGTTTAAGGAGAGGTAGTCATCCTCTTTATTATCAAGATTTATACCTCTCAGGGATTTCCTTGATTTAGTCTTGGTATTTGTCATAACAGTCGACAACTTAGGTTTGATTACAACAATAACTTTCTTTTTCATTAAAGTTTTTTCCTCAAATTTTTCTTTCATAGGGTTTTTAGACAAGTGTGAGAGTCTTATTTAATCAGCTTGTGTGTTATTGTCAATGACTCTTTGTGATCTGCACTCAGGCCAAAAATTTTCTTGGTCTTTACTTGTCATCATTTTTCCTTTTTTCTTTGTGAGCATTAAATAAAAAAACAAATCTTTCACTTTGTTTGATTGAGTAGTTGGTTGTTTGCATTAATAATCAAGGAAAAGTTTTTCTTTCATAAGTTATTAGTTGTTTAATTAGGACAATAAGTAGCTCATAGTTGAGCGAAATCCTATTTTGAGTTGGTTGTTCAAAGATCTTAGGAAAAATTTAGTTTGAAAAGTTGGTTAAAGAATTTAAAAATGCAAATCTAAATTTGTCAAGAAGAAGTTATTTTGTTTCCATCTTTTTGTTTATCTTTTCTTTCGTCTCTAAAAATATCACTAGTTTCACTTTCACAACCTTTGACTTAAGACAAGCCATAAAAAATTAACAATTAATTAAAATCAACTAGACTTTATGTTTGTAGGGTCCATCAACTAGTCTAGGCTAGAGCCTTGATTTAGGTTAGAGAGTGTTAAAAGTCCAGTATCATAAAATTTATCCGGGACCCCCCTCTAACATAGGGGATAATCATGAGGTCATGTGCGGAAAGGTAGTGGAGATAACCTCTCCAAAGTTGGACTAAGCGTAGTGGGGAACACATATAGAGGGCTTGTCTTGGGATTCCATCGATAGCATTTGCCATGGAGCTTCGTGGGTCTCTAATCCATTCGAGGTCCTCATTTGTCTTTCAGACCAATTTCTTTCGATACCCTTGACAGGTTTTGGTCTTGATACCCTGCTTATTTTGGTCCACCTGACTGTTGACTGTACCCGCCTGGTGACTGTTCATGTGTTGGTAACCTAGTTGCCATTATTTTAGGGACTTACACAGGTGACTGCGGGGTTATAATATGGTACCTAGGATAGACATCGAGCCACACTTTGCAGAGTATACCCAGAGGGTGATTCTATATTCGAGTTGCACTTGCATCGGTAAGTTTCTCTAGTGTTGGTTGTTGTAACTGTTCTTCCAACTAGTTTTAGTAATTCCTTGTTTTATCTCGTTGGGAGTTGTTCTAGTGTGTGTTGCTTTTTTGAACGAATAGAAATCCCTAGTGTGTCGTTGATATTCTCACACAGTGGAGGATCACGAGCTCTACCAGTCATGAAGGCCTCTTGGCCTACCACCAGTTACATTGGAGAAACCCCCGCCACTGCTAAGGCGAAATCTAGACCAACAAGGGTCTTTTGAAGCGACTGGGTCACAGGAAACTGTGCCCGACCAACATCTGGAGGAACCAACCATTTCATACCTTGGAGTGGAATCTCTTGGTCCATATAAAACTCTGACCACTGATATTTTGACGCCCTTCATTGTACAAAATTATTCTTACGAGCGCCATACAGTGTCAATCGCAGCAATGGAAACAAATGCTAGCACTTCTTCCGGGAATTCTCCTATTCCCACTATGGTTGTCACTACAGGGGGTGTTCCACTCCCTAACCCACCATTTTCGGTCCGAGCCACCATGGTCTCAAATGACTCTACCTCGAGTAGTGGTCTAATATCGTCTTTGGCAGCGGCCACTGCTCCTTTCACACAGAGTGCGACAGGCCCTCCATTCTCATACGGGATGCCTAGCTCAAGTACAAGCCCTGTACTTTCCTACTCCACTTTACAGACTTTAGGTCTAGGGGCAGGGAGCTCTAATGCTCCTCTGCAAGGATCCATGGGGGGGGATTCAACTTCCTTTAACACTTTACCTTATGGAGGAGTTCATATCCCTCCTTCGTCCCCTTCGCTCGGCAGTGCTCACCAACATTCCACCAGACCAAATGCACACCTTAGTTCGATTGGAGTAGGGAATCAAGGACTACCTTCTCATAGCATGCCGATAGGTTTGACACCATTTTCTTTGTTTGAAGCATTTGGTAACAATTCTTTCTCGTCAGTTGCTTGCTCGACTAGAGTTAATCCCGGTTATGGACAACCAAATCCTATGTAGGGTACTATTCCTACACAGGGGGAAAACCTAGGAATTCCTTCCACACTAGGACCTTGGAATTCTTGGCAGGGATCAGTTCCCTCATCAGGAATTTCGATCAAGGGAAACCCCTTTCATAGCCAATGGAACCCCAGGCAGGGCACAGGACCTATGCCCATAGGATCGACATGGGGTATCCCTTCCCAAAGTCCTTCAAATGTAATGCATGCCCAACCATCTATGTCCTATTTTGGAAATCAGCCGATGATGTCTCTACAAATGTAGAATCTGTACGTTGTTCATGGCCATGGTTTTTACCAGAACCCTGACTAGCAACCTAAATTTTCCTGGCAACCTGGTGCCAGTCAAACTCCAGGTCTGTTTTTCCATGGTTATCACCCAAAACCCAAACTACCTTTCCTGGAAACCTTACATTTGCCAGACTTGACAAGGTTGTTGAATGACCCTATCTATCACGATCCACGTTGGCGCCCTATGACAATTAAGTTTCCTTCAGGCATACCAAAGTTCTAAGACAAGCCTAACAAAGATCCAGGAGATCATGTGACTACCTTTCACCTTTGGTGCTCATCTAATTCGTTGAAAGATGACTCCGTACAGTTGCGATTGTTTCAACGCACTCTCATTGGGAGTGATGCAAAATGGTACATTGAGCTCGACCGCTCAAGATATTCTTCCTTCAGTGAATTGGCAATGGCTTTCCTAAACCATTTCCAATTACCTATGAGATATGATGCCAACACAGAATTGTTGGCCAATTTCAAATAGACAAAGGTGGACCATATCTCTGACCATATCCGAGAATGGAGATGCCCGAAGAGTTTGATTAAGGTGCCAGTCCCACTAGCATTCATGCTTGAGTGGTTACTTAAGTGTTTGGTCCCACAGTTATCCAAATAGGATGCAATGTCGGGAGTGTTTTCCGAAGAGGATGAAATCATGAGAGCTCAACAACTTGAGCTGATTTATTCTCAGTCTCGTCTACTGTATGAAATCTTTTCGGATGCGCCACAATCAATACTTGATAAAACCAGATAGAGATTTGGACCACATGCCGATGGTATTGTTGGTTCAACACAAACAGAGCCCATCGAACAACTAACAAAACAATTGCAGCAACTGTATATACAACACACAGTGACCAACCATACCACTGGTCCGACTACTCTCCCTACCCAAACATCGGATGTACACAGTGTGCAATCGACAAATCCAAAGGCCACCCAACAGCCTGACGGAAAGAAGAAAAAATGTAATAAGGGTAAGGGGGATAAGAAACCCACCAATAATGCTAGAGGGGGAAACACCGAAAAAAGGAAGTCGAAGTATCTGTGTAACCTATGAGTGAAAGATCACCTGACTCACTAGTGCCCTCAGCTTGCGGAGGCCCAAAAGTTATTGTCACATCAACAGCCTGCTATGTTAACGAACCCATTTCAACATGGGAAAAATCTAACCCCAGCCTCTACAAGTGTGGAAGGGGATAGTCAAGTACCCCCTCCCTCTTCGAGCAATCCTGCATCTATGAATGTGTATATGATGAAAGGTGATACCTATATATTGACTAGAGCACATGACTACAACAAGACACACACCTATGAGAAAGACAAAGAAGATGAAATCCCATATCTTCCTCTCCATATCGAGAAGACGTTGGGAGAAACCATGACACACATCCCAAAAGGTGTGTTCAAGAAATATTCTCATAACCTAAACACAAGGGTTGCCCAAAACTACTCAGTGATGGAGGATTTGTCTCAAACCCCTTGTGGAATATCTGTTTTGGAGGTCCTCCAAAGTTTCCCTTCCCAGCGAAAGGATATGTTAGTTGCTTTAGGATCTGTCGAGACATGTAATCTGGGTACAATCATGCTTGATATGACCGACTTAAAACCTCATCTCCCTTACCACGTAGCATTCCAAATAGTAGTGGCTTACACCATGAAAACTTTTACTCGGAACATTTTCTGCATGGTGGTTGATGAGGGTGCCTCAACATGTGTAATGTCTTTGGCGTGTTGGAAGGCCATTGGCCAACCGACTTTTTCTCTGTAACCTACTCTTCTTACTACTTTCAATGGTCATTCATTCTGACCACATGGCATCATACCCTCTTTTCCCATGCAGTTAGGAGGGAAGATCGTGTGTGTCAAGGTTGAAGAGGTCGATGCATCTCTCGACTACAATCTCTTGTTAGGAAGGAGTTGGACCTATTCCATGCAAGTAGTGGTCGCTACATTTTTCTGGGTCTTGTTGTTTCCATACGAGGGTCGGATCACGACCATTGATCAGTTGTCTTTCTCCAGTCCTGACCCTTCATTGGGGGCATATGTGGTCCCGATGATTGATAATCCTCAACCTAGCATCATCAACATAGGGGTTTGTTTGTGCCCACCTTTGATGGGTACTTTTGATTACCCACCTCCTCAAGGCGATGTTAAGTTCATATCAAACCACCATAAGGTTGAGATTTTCCAAGTTTCATCATTTTGCATGACCTACTTCAATGATCCTTGGATTATTCCTTCCCCATCAACCACGATGGAAGGGACAGGGCACCATGGTATGTACATTCCCTTGTCTGCGGCAGAAGTGGCATACCCTTTAGTCCAGCATGCTTCCATTGACCCCGATCTGAATCCTGCACAAGAGTTAGATCTGATTCTAGAGCTATTTGGGCTCAAGGTTCCCTCACTGATACAGATTCTTTATACTTAGCCTTTCCCTCAGACGAAGCGATCATTGAAGCAATGAATAGTGTAGACAAACCCTGGGATTATCTCCATCACATATCTTACTTCCTCCCAGATTTAAGTAGAATTGATGCAGGGGAATTCACTTCGACTATGACTAGAGATAGGTCTTTTCCTATCAATCCCTTGGATACACATGCAGTTTATGCCGAGGGTAATATGGAAACCATTTCTGAAACTATACCTATTAATATCTCCAGAACCCCTGACATCATGGAGAATGTTTTCGTCGGAGATGATTGTTCCCCCGAAGAGATTCAAATATACATGGATTTATTTAATGAATTTCGCAACGTGTTTTCTTGGTCTTATGAGGAAATGCTAGGCATCGATCCAAAAATTGTCGAACACGAAATCACAACTTATCCTGACACTAAGTCGGTGCGGCATAAGCTTTGTCCAGTTAATCCTAAGAAAGCAGTTGTTATTAAGGTTGAAGTAGAGAAACTGCTCAAAGAAGGTTTTATCTACCCCATCCATTTGACCCATTGGGTGTCAAATCCTATGACGATCGACAAAAAACAAGATACGATTCACGTATGTACGGACTTCCATGATTTGAACAAAGCCTGTCCAAAAGATAATTTCCCCACACCATTTATTGACCAAATAGTCGATGAATGCGTAGGTTGCGAGGATTTTTCTTTCATGGATGGTTTTTCAGGATATAATCATATACAAATCAAACCCAAAGACCAACAAAAAACAACCTACGTATCGTAAGATGCCTTTTGGTCTGAAAAATGATGGAGCTACTTTTCAACGGGCCATGTCTTTTTCATTCCATGATCTCAAACATATCGTCGAATCCTACCTAGATGATTTAGCATCACGATATCGTAAGAGAACTGATCATCCCACACACCTCCGACTTATCTTTCAGCGATGTCGCTACCTCTGAATTCTCTTGAATCCTAACAAGTGTAGTTTTTGTGTGATGTCAGGTCATCTATTAGGTTTTATAGTTTCAACAACAGAGATCATGGTCGATCCTCTCAAAGTTGAGGCAATAGTTCAATTGCCTCCACCATGCACGATCCTTCAGCTTCAGATCTTATAGGCTAAAGAGAACTTCTTACGACGTTTCATCAAAAACTATGCCAAGATCACAAAGGGATTTATGTGTTTACTAAATAAGGACGTTCATTTTCATTGGGATGAAGCTTCTCAACATTCTTTCACGGTGTTGAAACACGCCCTCATGACTGACCCTCTACTTCAGCCACCCAATTATAATAAAGATTTATTATTGTATTTGGCCATGGTAGAGTCAACCATCGGTATGGTCTTGGTTCAGGAAGACAATTTACTTTTCAAATATGTGATTGACTACCTGAGCCAAGGACTGGTTGGACCTGAACTCAATTATTCCCACATTGAAAAACTTGCGTTGGTAGCAGTCCATGTTGTCCAACTGTTCTGTCATTATATCTTGTTTCACAAGACCACCATCATTGTCATTGTGAATCCATTTTAATATGTGTTGACATGATGTGTAATCAGCGAAAAGATTAGTAGATGGATAGTTGTCCTCCAGAAATTTGACTTATATTTTGTTTCGGAAAAATCCAAAAAGTCGTTGGTCTTTGTGGAACTCATCTCAGAACTTCTATTCGAGTCAGGTGATGTTATGCCCTAAGAGTCACTGATAAAAGGGGACATATTTTTTATCGCATCTTAGACCCCTAGTATGGAGATATACTTGTCTATCTCCATACTTTGAAGTGCCCTGCTGCTGCTTCTCATGATGAGCATCGCCATATACGCCATCAGGACAAGAAATTTCTCATACTTGAGGACACTTTGTATCATCGAGGTGTTGATTGCATCCTTCGTTGGTGCCTCACTCATGAATAAGCAAAGATCGTGCTTAACGATTTCCATACTGGAGCATGTGGTGGTCATTTGTCTGGGTTGGAAACAACCCAAAAGATTTTACAATTTGGTTACTTCTGGCTGATATTAATTAAGGATTGTATCGAATCAGTCAATAAGTGCCACCCGTGTTAGATGTTCTCTCAGAATATGAGGGCACACCCCGCTCCCATGTTTCCCATTATCACTGTTGGTCCCTTCACCATGTGGGGGATTGATTACACTACATGAAAACCTCCTTCAGCAAGGGGGCACCATTATATCATTGTAGCCATAGAATACTTCATGAAGTGGGTCAAAGCTATGCCAATGTTCAAGGATGATGGAGAGACTGCAGCTCTCTTTTTGTTCAACCAGATAATAGCAAGGTTTGATGTCCTGAGAGAGATTGTCACTGACCATGGAAGTCACTTTCATAACCAAATGATGACCGAGTTAACATCAAAGCTTGGGTTGCAGCAAGAACATTTGTCACCCTACTACCCACAAGCGAATGGTCAGGTGGAAGCTGTCAATAAATCTCTTAAGACCATCCTACAACGAACAATCAATTCGGCCAAGTCAAATTGGAATTTGATGTTATACTCGACATTATGATCTTATCAAATGTCTATTAAGACTACAACTAGTTTCTCACATTTTCAACTCGTTTATGGGCTGGAAGTAGTCTTGCCTATAGAGTGTCAGATCTTGTCTTTAAAGTTGGTAGTACAGTTATTTCTGGACACTTCACCGCTTGGATATTGTTTATTATACCTCGAGAAGCTCAATGAGAAACATCGTGATGCAGCCTTGGCTAATGAGGCTCACAAACAAAAAGTCAAGTGTCAGTATGATCGGTCCATTCGTCCTCAGATTTTCTCTGAAGGTGACCTTGTCCTGGTATATGACCAAGATAAGGACTCCCTGGGAGCAGGCAAATTCAAACCCATGTGGTTCAGACCTTTCATCATAAAAGAGGTTCTAAAAAAGGGTGCTTATCATCTGGTATACTTTTAGGGAAATTCTTTGGTAGAGCCTAGAAATGGGCTCCACCTAAAGAAGTATTACTCATAGGTAGGTCACCTTGGGTACTTTTGTAACATATGTATAGTTTGTATACATTTGAGTTTTTAGTTTTTGTCTTTTTGGTTTTGGAGACGTGTGGTTTTTAATGTCATCTTTTTCACTGTAGCAGATGTCAAGTGAATTAGAGGTGTTCATTGGGTTTGTAGATGGCACTAGCCGACACACTCGGAGGCTTGCTTCCGTGGCTTGGGTGATTTTCACACCTCAAGGCCAGCTTCTATCTTCAGGAGGTATCTGTTTAGGTGATACCATAAACAATGTTGTCAAATACAATGCAGTTTTAGAGTTGCTTCGTGACGCTTTGTCACAGGGTATCTCTAACCTCCGGGTTTATTTAGACACCCAGCTGGTTGTGTCTCAGTTAAATGGAGTTTACCACGTTTATGATCCTACTTTACACTGACGGTTCCTTAGGGTATGTCTCCTAGAACGAAGATTTGATTACATTACGTATATCCATGTTCCTAAGAGATTGAATAAAGTTACAGACGCTGTAACGTCCCCCGACCCCACACACACGCACACACGCACGCACGCATGTGCGCACCCACTAACTCACTCACTTGGGCCAGGATACATCACACACAATATAAATCACCAGGTAACACCCTCGTTACCTCACTACAGAACTTACAGTACATACCTAGTATTCTACTGAGTTATACTACATAATATTTACATATAAAAAAACATATACTCGTATGCACATATATAAATCGAACTGCATGTAATTACTCATTCAAATACAACCCTCTAGCGGAAGCTTTACATGTAACATGACAGATAATACATATGGTAACATACCATTTCATAACGAAATAACGACAACCTCTATAATGTACTATGTACAGGAATATCCATAAACACACAGACAATTATAAAGCATGAATTCTAGGTAACCCATAATCAAACACATTAAATAACAATGTGACATGTCATTTTAATACAAAATCGGTACTTATCTTTGGTATGAACGTCACCAAATGCGTGCAGACTTTCCACGAACCTCCTAGCCTTAGACTACACCATTCATCACTCTCAACAGTGAGTCACCCCCGAGCTGGGACTGAACTCCACCCAGGTAAAGGGATTCCTAACTAGGCTATGGCTCATGGACAACAAGAAATATTCCTTGATGGTGCTCTCTCAACCAACAGCTTACATTCCTTCATTCCCCACATGCATGTCCCACCTAAGGAAGTGTGCACCTTCTCTGCTCAATAGTCCCTTGGCTACATCACTTCCTTTCCAGGGCTTCAGCAACAAGCCAGACCGGAAGTCTCTAGGCACTGTAACTGTAGTTTATCACCTTCAAGAAGTCGATCCACAACAATCCTCCCACTTAAAGAATTTCTCACAGGCCTGACAACCTTCTTCTTAAATCTCGCTCCCATGCTAACCAGCTACACGAATAGGAATAGTCATGGACACGGGTTTTGGTATAGTGAAATGAATGTTCGTAGCTATAGGAATTTGAAAACGGAAAAATGGTCATGGAATCCTGGTTGAATGATTTACAGAATGAAGGTAAGAAATTCGCCCCCAAAAACAATGATGGTCTAGAAGATGGAAAAAGTATCCCCAACTAAGTTGAGTCCCGACGATAAGTATGCATGTCCCCAATTGGACACCTGTCACGCTGGAAGTTACTTTTGGCCACTTGTCCCCGATTCCAGGACTTAGGATAAAATAATTATCCTTACTTTATGTCTTAAGGAAATATTAATATAATATTCCCTTTTTGGCTCTCCCTTTCCCTAACCAGTGGAATTCAGTCCCCCTTCTCTTTTATCGTGGTCGGTCTGCACGCAACGATATATTTTATATTAATCATGAGACATATACAAAATATGCGCACTGGCCTTTCACATCTAGGCGTTCTAGCCTAATTCCAAAACATAAGCATCCAATTTATAATACCGGCTCACCAGCCTATAAATGCATATTATATACATAAAGGTTCACTGACCTAAATAATACACGCACTTTAGTTACTGCACCGATTCACTGACCTCAAGGATGCACTCTCTTTAGTTACTATGCGCGTACCTAGAAATGTGCACATTACAACACTTTACTATGCAGTACGTTCGTGCACTATGCCCTGGTAGATGCATTACCAAAATGATGTCAAAACAGCTCAGCAGCTTAAGTATGATTGTTTATATTTACAATTGGGTTCGGCTAAGGGATTTTACAGTCCCCTCCCCTTATTTATGCACTGTCCTTAGTGCCTCATGTACACTTATACAACAAAATTCTATGAATTCTGAAACAGATGCGGATATTCTGCACGCATCGCATCCTCATGTTCCCAAGTAGCGTCCTCAGGACTGTACCAAGTCCATTGGACCTTTACAAGCCCTATGGCTCAATTTTGGAGCTGTTTGGTTTTCCAGTCTAGAATGTGCACTGGTTTCACTTTGTAAGCACCTTCTTGCTCCACCTGAATCATATTTCAATCAATAACATGATTAGCATCAGGTATATATTTCTTTAGCAATGATACATGGAATACACTATGACCAAACATAGATGTAGGAAATGCAATCATATAAGCAACTGAACCAATCCTCTCTAGGATTTCAAATGGCCCACAAAATCTGGTTGCCAACTTGGTGTAACTTCCCAGTTTTAGGGAACTCCTGTTAGCTTTTACTTTCAGGAAAACATGATCACCCACTTTGAATTCTCTATGGATTTTGTTTTTATAAGCATAACTTTTCTGCCTATCTTGGGTAGCTTTCAAATTCTGCTTAATTTTTATCATTTGATTCTCCATCTCCCTGAGCAACTCTCGCCCAACTATTTTTCTATCAGCTGGATTATCCTAGCTTACTGGAGTATTGCACTTTCTGCCATAAAGTGCTTCAAATGGGCTCATCTTCCATGATGCTTTATACCCATTATTGTAAGAGAATTCTACCAAGTGTAGGTAGTCTTCCCATTTCGATGGTTTTTCCATCACATACATTCTCAATATGTCCTCTATCACTCTTTTCACCCTCTTTGTCTGTCCATAAGACTCAGGATGATAAGTTGTACTAAAGTTTAGATTCGTTTTGAATCCTTTGAACAATCCCTTCAAAAAATTTGAGGTGAATTTTGGGTCTCTGTCTGACACAATTGTTTTAGGAAGTCTATGCAATCAAGCCACTTCTTCTATGAACATCTCAACAACATCGATTTCCTTATGAGTAGTTTTTAGTGGAATGAAATGGGCATCTTTTGTAAGCTTGTCCACCACTACCATGATTGAATCATGTAGTTTACCTGTTCTGGGTAATCCTGTAATAAAATTCATTGTTACTACTTACCACTTCCATTTAGGAATGGTTAAGGGTTGCACAAACCCTGCTGGGTGCCTATGCTTATCTTTAACTTTCTAGTACTCCATACATCGAGCGATGTATTCATCAATTTCTTTCGTCATACCTGGCAAAAAGTATTGGCTTTTTACTGTTGCTACGGTTTTCTAATATCTGGGGTGCCCTGCATAAGGGACATTATGCATCTCATGCCAAATCAGATGTTTCAAGTCCTGAGCATTTGGTACAAAAATCCTATTCTTGTACAACAATATTCCATCTACTCCCAACTTATAACTATCTAATTTATGTGGTATCTCACCTTGCTTTATCTTTTCTACCAATTCTTTGTAATGCAAGTCTGCATTTGCAGCTTCCTGAATTTTGATTTTAATATCAGTTTGATACATGCTAATGGTTGTAGCGTGTATTTCATGCACCCTCCTATTGAGTGCATCAACCACTTTATTCTCGCTTCCCTTGATATGCTTTATATCAAAATCATATTCGCTTAGTAACTCCAACCACCTGCTTTGCCTAGCATTTAGATTTGGCTGATCAAATAAATATTTCAGACCATTGTGGTCTGTTCTTAACTCGAACCTTCTTCCCATGAGGTAATGTCTCCATTTCCTCAAGGCATGCACTATGGAGGCAAACTCCAAATCATGCGTGGCATAGTTTCTTTCATGTTACTTTAACTTCCTGGATTCATAACATATCACAAATCCATTTTGACTGAGGACTCCTCCAAGTCCTTCCTTACATGAATCTATGCATACGATAAATCATTGGTTTGGATCTGCAATCCTTAAAATTGGAGCACTTGTCAATAATTGTTTCAAGTCTTGGAAACTATTTTCACAATCCAATGTCCACTGAAACTTCACACCTTTTCTTTGAAAGGAAGTAATTGGGTGTGCTATCTTTGAGAATCCTCTAATGAATCTCCTATAGTATCTTGCAAGGCCCATGAATGATCTGACCTCAATCACATTCCTTGGTACTGACCATTCCCTAATGGCTTCAATATTTTCAGGGTCCACGGATATCCCATCCATGGAAATGATATGCCCCAAATAATGAATTTGTTCCTGATAAAATGAGCACTTTCTCAATTTGGCATACAACTGATGCTCTGTTAATACTTGAAACACCATCCTCGAATGATGTTCATGCTCTTCTTCTGATTTAGAATATATAAGAATGTCATTCAAAAAGACAATGACAAACTTATCCAAATATTCTCGGAAAACACCATTCATTAAGCACATGAAAACAATTGGTGCATTTGACAACCCAAATGGCACCACTGTGAACTCATAATGATGATACATTTTCCTGAAGGTGGTCTTTTTTATATATTCCTCTTTAATTCTTACCTAGTGGTATCCTGATCTGAGATCTATTTTTGAAAATATCTTTTCATCCTTCAATTGATCAAAAAGATCATCAATCCTAGGAAGAGGATACTTGTTCTTAACAGTCACTTTATTCAACTGTTTGAAATCAATGCACAATATTAATGTTCCATATTTCTTTTTTACAAATAAGACTGGTGCACCCCAAGGTGATACACTTGGGCATATATATCCCTTTTTCAGAATTTCTTCAAGTTGCATTTGCAACTCCTTCAATTCTGGTATACTCATTCTGTAGGGAGTCTTTGACACTGGTGTTATCGGATAAATCGGTAGGTGCGAACACTAATAGATATCCCTAGGTCCACTTGGATCTAGAACAAAATAGGACAAGACACGATTCTTTCCCTAAGTTGTAGTCATTGAATCTACTAATAAGAAGGAATGAGTGACATACCTTTATATCGCTTCCTTAGGTCTTTGTTGTTCCTGCTTCACTCTGGTGCTCTTGTGAAGTCAGGTCCAAGAAAACACAAACCAACCAAAGTGAATATAGAAAAGTATATTCGATGTCAACCTATGCATATGATCAAGGAGTTATGCTATAAAATAAGAGTGATTTTATGGGAAAGGGACATGTCGCTATATTATATTAAATGAAAGTAGAAGATACAACCTAATCACCTTGATGTCACAAGCTTCCTTTTTAGTGACCCTTGGTTCCAACAAACACACTTTCTCTGCACTTGCATGAAGAAGATCCAATACCTCTTGATAGACCAAATAGAGTCTTCAAGCTTCTGTCTAAGAAGGGTTCTTCATACAATACTTTCACCAATTCTTCATTCAATCTTGCTTAACCTTTTCCATGAGAAACCTTTCAATATATAGGATAAAGAGGGATGGTTACATGGATGAGGATGATCTCACCAAATCTGAGAAGTCAGTAGGATGCCAACCATGTGAATTCCAACTCATTTTGTAGAAGATCCCCTTCTAGAACTTTCATGACCTCTTCTCCTTTCCAAGCTTAAAAACAGGTTTGCACCCTATCTATGGAGTAGACTGCGAACAGTTTGCACCCTAAGTGTGGGTGGCCTGTGAGAATGAGGGATTGTCGCACTCTATAACATAGGAAGCCTGCAAACTCATCTTAAAAATGTGTTTTTTGGAAGAAGACAATAGTCACTTTTCTCAGGAAAGAAGTCCTTGTGGGAGCTTGAATACAACACTGTAGAGACATCACCAGTGTGACCAAAATAATGTGTAACTGAGTGCCTCCCAAAGCATGAGGCTGGAATCTGTGATAGCCGAAATACTTTTTAAATTGTGTGTGTGTGTCAGAAACTAGGAGCACACCTAATCTGAAACCTGTAAACAACCAAGCATCTGTAGAATATAATACTAGTTCTGAGGTAGGCATTCCCATGCTCAGATAAAAAATGAATGGAATCATAAACATAAGTCATGGCCACCAATCATACACCGTGGATCCATGCCATCAAAATGCTACATAGCCACCAGGAATACACTATGGATCTATGTGAGAAGACTTGAATTAAGACGACATAGCCATGTGACATACACAATGGATCTATGCACTGACATAAATCATACATACTCCATAGCAGCCTGGATAAAAAAGATTAGACCCAGGGTCTTCAATCCCATCACCTGAAAGTATGGATCTAGCCATGTGATTACACATGCTAAAGTTGAACATGGTAGAAACCACTTTATTACCGGTCATTGATGAAAACCATTAACAAGTGCAAGGGAAATCACCATTGATGTCAATGACTCCCAAGGTACCGACGTACAATTCGAACGAATGCGAATGAATGATATGAAGTCGAGCACTCGATGGAATCTCTCGATCAGGGATCAATGATGTGAAACCTCTGTCGAAAGTGAAGAGACCTGCCATTAAGGCATGTAGGTTCCAAGGTACTAAATGATTTCTAAGTCTCATTTCCAGATAATGAGTTGGAGTCGATGGAACAAGACTCGTCACAGGAGGGCCTTGATGTATCCCCCATCAATGACACGAAATAAGTAATAGATTTTGAGAATGAGACAAAGTATGAATATGAGTCGAAACAGACACAGGGAAGGTCGACATAGTAAGAATGGACAACTACAGATGGCCAACTCAATAGAGGGCTCATGTGAACTTCTCTTAAACATATGAATGGCACGACCAAGGACTTGGCAGCACTAACTCAAAGAAGACCCAAGATATGACCTTGTATCAAGTCGAGTGAGAGACAAATGGATTTCCCAACCCGGATTCAAATGACGAATAAGGGGTGTCATGTTCAAGAGCGATGCTTACTGCCATTAATATGAATATGAAAACACATCCCTTTCCCAAAATTTCCCCCACCATTTCTGGCGAGTACCTTTTTATTTTTACGCAAGCTTAAGGAGGATAACATATGCTTGTTTATGTAAGCTCATCCTTCAGATGAGTCCCTTGGAGTATATTTAACGAACCCTAGGAAGGAGTGGCTCGATCCCATTATGGGTCTGTTGATGTTTGTTTAACAAGTCCAAGGATAAAAAACTTGGGGGTTTTTCATGTTTTGAGAGTCTAAAAAACACTTAAAGAGAACTCTCCTAGTTCCTTTTTTGTAAATATGTTCGATGAGACCAAAAAAGTGATAAAATATCGCATGTCAAACATTTCATTTAGATACTTTAACAAGCGTGAAGAGAATAGGATCGCTCAACAATCTTTTCATTTTTATGGAGCATGAAAAGAGATTAAAGGATACTCCCTTAGGTTCGTCGTTTTCGTGTTACCATAACAAGTACGAAAATATGAGAAAAAGTATACTAGGTTATGTTCTCATATATTTTCGAGCGCGAGAACGAATGAAGACTGAGATTGATTTTTTTCCTACCAAAACCCTAAAAAAGTAATTGTACATGCAACAGAAAGAAAAAATACCCGTACCCCCTTGTTTGGACTTCGAAGTTACCATATCTGCGGAAAACCATACTCACAAGGCTATTAAGGCATTACGTTTTATAAGAAAAACAATAAAAATAATATAAAAAATCAATAAAAAATAGTAAAAAGTGAATAAATATGGGAAAAAAGGGTTTTTTACCATTTCATTGTGATTTTGCCAAAAACTTGCCCAACACACCTCATTTTCCCCCAAATTTCTTTGCTCGATTGAGGGAGGCACAAGAGATCATTTGGCAAACCGTTTCAGCCAACGAGGTAAGCTCTTGATCCTTCAACTTTTCCATGGTTTAGTTTTGGTTTTTATTAGCAATTTTTAGGGTTTTAAATCCATTTTAAGGTCACACCATGCGCTCGATCATTCTCGCAGACGGGCCTTGCAGGACCTATGAGAATCTAATATTATCGCAGGTGGCCTTTAGGGCACCTGCGAGAATCTCGCACTGTGCCAAAGTGTCACATACCCACTACGGAAAAATAAAATGTTCGCCTCTTTACTTCAAGGGACAGAATCCTCGAATTCCTATAGGGGCCTAGCGCAGGCTAGATCTCCCCTTATCCACCTCCATGTGATCGTTGGTTATGACCACGTGCCAAGCCAAGAGGCTCCTTTTTCATTTTGTGACTCAGCGATGCAGGAGAGTCAAGTCTTTCGACTCTTCAAACCCTGAAACCCGAAATCTTACCTTCACTGAGATCGACGGCTGCGAATCTTCCCTTGATCCGACGATCCTGACCGTATCGGGATTTCGATAACCAGGAGTTAGAAATGCAATAGAGTCAAGTATTTCAACTCTTCAAACCCTGAAACCCGATACGCGAGTTCATGTATGAGATCCGACGGCTCTCAATGATTTGGATCCAACGGTCCAGATTTTTTCGGAGTTTCGTGAACCGAGAGTTCGCGATGCAACGATTCCAAAACTCTTGTCACTCCAATCCCCAAATTCCGATATGGGGATTCGTTTAGGATATCAATGACCCTCGTTGATCTGGATCTGATGGTCACTATCCCTCCTGAGCTTAAGGGTGTTGAAAGACACTCAGTCTTAATCCCTTCGTTGTTCTACAAGATCCAATGGCCCACGGGATTGCAGAGCTTTCCCTGAACTCTAAATGCTCACCACGCGTCTCCTCTGATGGATGGTCCAGATCCTTTCGGGACTCCTCCTTTCTAGCACAGAGCACGTCAGGGTTTTGGGTACCAGGATTTCACAACTTGCGAAAATGAAGGGTCTTTCCCCTTTGGTTTCCTGGGTGCTGAAATGTCGACCGACAGCCACTTGTCCCTCCGATTGATGGTTGTGACCTTTAGCCATGATCAATGGTTTTGATCTTTTCGGGATGATCAATGGTCGTGATCAAATCCTGGATTTCTTGAACTTATTCATACTAAACCAATTCGGGCTTTCATATATCGGGGTTTCATGACTTGCGAAGATGAGGGGTCTTGCCCTTTGGTTTCCCGGGTGTCGAAACGTTGAAGCCTATTCATTCTAAGTGATTTGGGGTTTCGTATACCAAGATTTCGTGACTTGCGAAGATAAGGGTTCTTTCCCTTTGGTTTCTCGGGTGTCAAAATGCTGACTGGCAGCCACGTGTCCCTCCGATGGATGGCTTGATTTCCTCTTCGAGGAGTTCGGGATTTCATGACTTGCACCTTGTAAGGTCCTTTCCTTCAAACCCCCGACTCCCGAAACATCGAAATGTTCCTTTGGGCACGAAGCGTTAATATTAGCGCTACTTCTATAGATTTGATGGTTGTCCATCCTCGTCTCTGCATTCCTCCAATATCGATCGCTTTTCCTCTGGAACCTTCATTGCTTCCAGTCCTTGAATAATTTTAGTCTCCAAAGGTTTAGAACCTTTGTCCCTTCCTCTGCAATCCACCTTGGTTTAAGGAACACTCTGCAAGTGTTATCCCTCCTAAGCTTCATCAGCTATGAAGGACTTAAGGGTTCTGGGTTCGGTTTGCCTCGCAGAGAGCCTGTACGTATCTACACTACCTCTCTTGAGCTTAATAGGCTTTGTCCTCCAAGGGACTCAAAAGGATTAGGAACGTTTACATGCGTACATGAAACTATGTCCACGGTCGATGAACGCACAATTCGTGACTTGGGATTATGCCACCACAGGACACACGTATTTACGAGTATAAAACATATCCTAACCATATGCTTTCTTACTGGCCTAATTATAAAACCAAGTAGTGATATAAGGAATACAGTATATCCATTAAGACATATGCATGATTCCTGCAACATACAAAGTATAGCCAGTTCATACACAGTTACAGATAAATTACACAGGGTAAGAAATCACTTATCTATTACAAGTTGCCGCTAACCAACTGACTGTGGGTGTTCATCCTTCCACCCAACCATAGGCACAGAGGCTTTCATTATTAACACTCTTTCCAACCCCATTCCAAGCCATGATATCACTACGGAACTCTCACCCTTCTCGAGGGTTATTCCTCTATTTCCACTTCTATTTGGGTCTTGTTCTTTGTAACTCACAGCTTTCTCTCTTGGTTATGGCCTTGGTGAGGTTTCTCAGATGCTCCTCGACATCAATCTTGTGGCCTTCATCTCGTGACTTGCTGGAGAGCTCTGTGCATCTCCCTTGTGAGATTACGCTCCTCTTGTCTGTTGTCCCCTCTGCCCGTCTCTCCCCTCCCATGTGTATCCCTCTTACCTTGGAAGGTTTGTTGACCTATCCCGTTCCTTCTGTCAGAAGGAAGCTCAGGTCTACAGGTCCCTACGGTACCTTGGGTTGACAGCCCATGTTTCCATTCATGGGGGTGGTTGGTAATTCAACCACCGGTCCTTTCTTCATTGACTGATTTTCTTTCCTTGGGATTCGAAGGAGGTTTGTCATCCTTATCAAGGGAGACTTGGGGTTATTTGATAGATGAACCCTCTTGTATAGTTTTCACATTCTTCCTCTAGTGATCTCATGGCTAGTACTTTCAAGGCTTCACCCCCACAGTCAGTTATTGGCAGCTCAAACGATAATACATTTACATTTTCCTCATGCATTAGCATGGTAATTCCTATTTTATGATTAATTACAAATTGGGGGAAATAGGGTGTTACAATTCCCTCCCCCTTAAAGGAACATCTTCCTCGATGTTCTTTCTCAAAACACCTATCATGCCTTTCTAATTTGCTACTTCAGAAGTCTTGAACTTCATCCTCGGTCAGGTCCTTTTTCAAGATCTTAGTCTTCATCATCAGTCTTCAATGATTCTTGGACAACAAGCACATTAATTCACAAGTTTGTGCAAAAACCTCTTACAGTTGTTCAAAATTCAAAAGGAAAATTTCATAATCTTAGCACAATACTTATCTGTGTAGTTTGTGGATCTGTATCCATATGGAAGTTTTTTTATCCATTCTCATCACTTTCCTTTATGTACCCATTGGGTGCATGATTCCAATTCAATAGTTCATAAGAGCTATCATGATTTCATCTTCCTTTCCAAGGTTTTTTTGCACGGAAAACCACCCACTGTGTGCATGATCCCAATAGTTTACAAGAATTATTAAGGTATCCTCTTCCTTCCAGTGACTCATCCTTCAAGCCCAGGCTTAGGCATCCCCTTCACTGTTATACAGTCCCTCGGGTGATCCATCTTTCCCGGCCGAGGTTTTCTCGCACAGGAAAATTTTAAAGACTCTATCGAGTCTTACAGTCAAGGCGTACCTCAAACTTGCTCTGTCGAGGCATCCTTCTGGCTTGTGTTACCTCAACATAATTTATTTCAGGTGATCATGACTTATCACAGGGTTCTCATGGCTCAGCAGTAGCCCTTTTTCATCATCTTCAGCTTTGACAGCCTTCATCTGTTCCTTTCTGGACATGTCTTTTCTTCTCACCTATATCACAGGTATACAAAATTCATGAGACATCATTATAAATTTTAACTTTCAGAATGTTATTGCAAATCTGTCACCCACAGATTTTCCAATCTCGCAATTTGTTCTCATATTTGTTTTGCACAGGAACCAGATTCATAATTATGGGACTTTCTTTCCCATAATGGTTTTGCTCAGCAGGCAATCGGCCTTCCTTATGGGCTTACAATGATGCCATATCCAAGACCCCTTTGCAACATCGTCACAACAATTTCAGAATTGTACATACTTAACAATTAAATTACTTTCTCAAAAGGAAATACCATTCCTCGTAGTTTGGCTCATCAGGAAATCGATCTTTCTTATGGACTTACAAAACTGCCGTATCCAAGACTCTTTGCTTCTTGCAATTCATTCTTTCCACACCCAAACAAACTGTTAGTCTCATCTCAACATACCAAATTTTTCAAAACGCAATTCAACATTTTAAAAGGGTTTTAACAATTGTGCCAATATCCATGGCCACATTCATACCCAATGAATTCTTGCATTGTTTTTCAAGTTTGTCACAATTTATGACCGGTTCTTGGCCATGGGGTGCTGGAATTTAACCAACCTTTTCCTCATATGGTTTATTCATTTTCTTCCATTCTTCCAGTAGGACCATACTGCCTACTATAGGCCAATCACAATCCCAAATCAATACATATGAGCTCAAAATTTTCACATGAATGCCTTTACGCATTCATTGATTGTTAATGCATTCATGACATATCAATTCATGAATTCTTCCAAGGCTTACAAACAATGTTTACTACCAGAGGTTCATACCTCCATTATTCAGGTTCTTCATCCTGAGTGATACCTTACTTGGGTATCCAAGGCATACAACTACCTTTCAAAGTTCATGCATAACTCTAAGATAATAAAATATCTCAGAAGGGGTTCTTACCAAATCCCTTCATACCTTGTGCCACATAGGCACAAATATATTTATACTGGTTCTTGGCTGCTAGCACTCTCCTTTTGATCTCTACCTCATCAACAATGCTTTATGGGGACTTTTATAGCCCTATAATCAATCTTTCACTCGCAGCCTTCTCCTGGTCATTCTCTATTTGAGGTCGTTCATTATTGGCAATTGTCTTTCTCAACAGTTCTAATCTTATTTCTTTCTACACATGACATACACCATAGGCACATTAGTCCTCATGTAAATTAAAATGCAAGTACCATAACATTTAAATTAATAAAATATTTTCAGACATGTCCCAACATGTCCGTATGTACTTCATCACACTATCCTTAATATTTTCATTAGTGCAACACAACAGTCCTCAATCGTTTTCATAGTATTACAACCATCATCACTATGGTGTCAAAACATTTTCGTTCATCAATGTACTAGCTTTCTCATCCCATAGAAACATAATGCACAGCAAGGAAAGAATTGAGGGCTCTCCCCTTCTTTAAATTCTTTCTACATCGCCTGGGGATTTTCATCCCAGTCGAGTTATCTCTAAGGTCTCACTTCCTTTTCTTAATCACAGCTTCAACCAAGCCTTATCAGTTAAATGTACTCATTTATTCATTTAATCACACTCAGGGGATTTACTTGCCTCTTATCAACTATATTGGTTTCCACAAATGCTCTTTTTCTGAGCAGCCCTGGGTTAGGCTCATCCTAAATTCTTAGGATACTTCAATATGATTTAGTAGCAACTCTTTGCTCATAATGAATCATGAACATGTGCATCCTACACACTTCCATTCGGTTATCAGGATGGTCAATATCCAGTTGTTAGTCTTCTATTAATTACATTATTCTTTCAAAATGTAATCCAGGATTTATATATATGGACAGACCTTGTAGCCCATTGTCCAACCTTCAACAATTATTAGGGTTGTGACTCTGTTCTTCTGAAAAATTCCTTACACAGTTCCTCCATCGGGAACTCCTTCAGCATGAACTTCCTTGTTGCATATCCATCACCATTCCTGATGGCCTCAACCTTGAGTTAGCTTTAGCTTTTTACTAAATATCCCCCTTAAGGAATATAAACATGCATATTTGTTAACTTACATCTATGACGTGCTTAACCATTTTCATAATCCTAAGCCTCCATGTAGTTGTCATGGTTATACGGTGAAAACCCCCTTTCTTTCCCAAGGTTGCGTGACCTCTTAGTTTTCGGATCTTCTTAAGACCAAATTGAAACAGTTTTTGATTCCCTGCTGGAATCTATAAGAAACAATCCATGGGTCTTCACAATTTTCATCCCACGTGTACAAGCGCTTAAATGCAAGTCTCTTCCATGTGACCACACCTTGTGACCACACACTAACCCAAAAAGGTGCGTTGTGATTTTGCGTATCGGTGATACGAGTCAATTCACTCTCCGTCCTTCAAAATATCGATACCCAAAATGTTGAAACTTTTGATCAGATCAGTAGTCACCAATAGATATCCAACCAACGGTTATGATTATGTCGCAATTTCACATTTCACGACTTTGGGACTTCTGTTATGAAGCACCTTGAATCCTTCGATCCCTGAAATTGCAAAATTTCAGAGTTCTCGATATGACGGTCCTAATTCTTCCACGATCTGACGACCCAGATCTCGTCGGGGTTTTGCGTATTGGGATTTCATGATTTTGCATGTCACGAAGTCGAAATACCTTTCACCTCCATTCTCCTGATCCCCAAAATTGCGAAATTCTCTCTGGATGATCAATGGTCCAGATCACTCCTTGATCAACGACTATGATATTTTCACAAATTTCTCATTTCTCCTTCTAGGCCCTTTCATCTAATTATATTGGTACTTCATGAGGAAATGGAATACATTCCCCTTAGGCTATTATTTGGAACAAAACTTTCATGACTCCCCAGAATGGAGTTAGCTATGCCTCCATAGTCTTCATTTAATCTGAACAAGAGCAATACTTGCTTCACATTTCACTCATCGGGGAAATCATATTGGGCCTCTAGTATACTTACACTCTTACATCGTACATGCGCATTACTTGCACGTTTAATATCATTCATACCTTACCGGTATTAATATCAGGATTCCTATTATGAAGCTTCACAATGCATTAAACTCATGCACTCAAGTAAAATTGAACACAACTAAGTATTCATCATACTAGTTCATGCCTTCTCCACACGTGACCACCGGTGGTGACCACGATCCGAACAAAAAGGTGCTTCGCATTTCATGATTTCAGGATTCCTGTTGCAAGGGACTCTGGTTCCTCGATCCCCGAAATCCGAAAACCTGAAAGACCGAGGCTAAGGTTTTCTCGGCTCTTTTATTCACATGACCCTTCGCTTGGAACCTGGGGTCAACTCCTAGACACGCTTTGGGATCCCGTGTTTTGGCAAATCTGTGGACAACGCTCCACCGTTTCCCAATAGCCAAAACCTTAAAGCTCTAGATCAACGACTCTTGTTGATTCCAATCTAATGGATAATATTCCTCCTAAGCTTGTGAGTGATGAGAGGTTATCAGCCTTATCTTCTCCGTTGATCTACTAGATCTAATGACTCACGAAATTTTGGTATTCCTCCCTCCGAGAATTCCACCATCCATTCAGATTTTCAATGACTTCCAGCCATGAACTTGGCATCAACTCTTATGTAATTCAACCTCTACGTTCAACCTCCAGAGTTTTCAAACTTTAACACAAGCTTTATTCTTATACACATGTTCGGAAAAAATTCCCCGCTATCTCTTCTAAGATTTTAAGTTACTTACAGGACTAATATCATAGTCATAACTCATACGGATGTTACCCTCTCTTTATGGGAACAACCAACAAGGGTCACTCTTGGGAATTAGCAACAATCCCAAAGGACTTCCTTTAATCTTGCTTAAACAGATTATCCTTGTTGTCGATTCTAACCATTATAGGTCAGGTAATCTAACCCTACATATTTCCATCAGTCCTCTTAATCATGAGGAGTTATATGATCAAGGTTTAGTCTTTTAATAATGCAGTAATTATAACTTTCTAAGGATCCTACCAGTCCTTACCATATTTCCCAAATCATGAAGGAGTTCTTCATTTGGATCTTAATTCTTACCTAACCAGCCATCTCAATTGCAAGAGACTCTACCTGCTTTAGTAGGTAGCCATCGTCACACTTGTAACAGAACAACTCAATTCATGTCCCTTTTTCTGGCTCATGCATCTCCATAGAACAATTTATTCCACCTCTGTTATTCACACTCAGGTATTATTAGTAATATTGATCAGTGCATCCTTACTCTTATAAGAGTAGTTACCATTTTAACATAGGGGTTAAAGAAATTCCCAAATTACAGTTTCATTATGCGGTCCTTCTTCTTAAAGAGAAAAATGTAGATAAAATTATCTCCTTACACGGCTCGTACATGAGCCCAAGCAAGCCAAGTGTTGTAACCATGCTCTGATACCAATTTGTCACATACCCACTATGGCAAAATAAAATTTTCACCTCTTTACTTCGAGGGATAGAATCCTCGAATTCCTATAGGGGCCTAGTGTAGGCTATCTCTCCCCTTATCCATATCCATGTGATCGTTGGTTACGACCACGGGCCAAGCTGAGAGGTGCCTTTCGCATTTCAAAACTCAATGATGCAAGAGAGTTAAGTATTTCGACTCTTCAAACCTCGAAACCCAAAATCTTACCTTCGCTGAGATCGATGGATTTGAATCTTCCCTTGATCTGAAGGTCCTGACTGTATCAGGATTTTGGTAACTGGGAGTTCAAAATGCAAGAGAGTTAATTCTTTCGACTCTTCAAACCCTGAAACCCGATATGGGAGTTCTTGTACAAGATTCGATGGATCTTGATGATTTGGATCTAATGGTCCATATCTTTTCAGAGTTCCGTGAACTGGGAGTTCACGATGCAACGATTCCAAAACTCTTGTCACTCCAATCCCTGAATTCTGATATGGGGATTCGTGTAGGAGATCAACGACCCTCATTGATCTGGATCTAACGGTCACTATCCCTCTTGAGCTTAAGGGTGTTGAAAGACACTCAGTCTTAATCCCTTCACTATTCTACGAGATCCAATGGCCCACAGGATTGTGGAGCTTTCCCTGAACTCTAACGACTCACCATGTGTCTCCTCTGATGGACGGTCCAGATCCTTTTGGGACTCCTCCTTTATACCATAGAGCACATTGGGGTTTCGGGTACTTTCACGACTTGTGAAAATGAAGGGTCTTTCCCCTTTGGTTTCCCGAGTGTCAAAATGTCGACCGACAGCCACGTGTCCCTCCGATTGACGGCTGTGACCTTTAGCCATGATCAATGGTTGTGATCTTTTTGGGATGATCAATGGTCGCGATCAAATCCTGGATTTCTCGAACTTATTCATACTAAACTGATTTGGGGTTTCGTATACCAGGGTTTCGCGACTTGCGAAGATGAGGGGTCTGTTGGACAACTGAGAGGGGGGGGTGAATCAGTTGTTCCCGTGCTTAAACAATTATGGTTCTTTTAAACTCTTTGCAGAAGCACTGAATGATGAACACAATAATGAAGAGAAATAAACTAATGGCACATTCAACATTAGTCACATATATGAGAAACACAGAGACAGATATTTCCCGAGGAAACCCATACAGGGTAAAAACCTATTTTTCTTTATATGATAAGTAATAGTTACATTATTTACATTATCATACATATGAGCACCAACTCATAATGAGGCTACAAACTCAGTTTTGCAAGCTGCTACTTGCTGAGAGCACTAACTCTCTGTTTTCTCTAGCACCCACTAGAAGGAAGCACCAACTCCTTGGCTTCTCTAGCACCAACTAGAAGGAAGCATCAACTCCCTGGTTTCTCTAGCACCACCTAGAAGCAAGCCCCAACTCCCTGAGTGTTTCCAGCACCAACTGGATGGAAGCACCAACTGGATGGAAGCACCAACTTCCAATCATACAAGCACCAACCTGTATAACAAAGAACAAGAGTTCTCCCTTACACCACCCTGCCACCCTGTTTTCTCTGGCTGCAACCAGATGGAAGCTACAACTTCCTGTGTTCAAGCACCCACTTGAACCTATGAGGACAACAGTCCTCCCTAGAACCTCCCAACCTCCCTGAAATATAAATCTTTTCTACTGAAACTTATTATAGTGATATAATGTTCAACAATGGCTTACAAGACTCATCACTATTTTGTTGCATTTTGTTGCTCTGTCTGCCTCACTGCCTTCCTGCACACATCACTTGCGCTGTCTATTCTTCTTCTTTTTATCCTCTGTGCACCATGTCCATTCACTGCACAGTTCCTCTTCTCTCCCATTCAGCTGCTACAATCTCCTCCTTCTTTACGCATGAATTCACCTTCAACAACAACAACCTCATATCCTCTTCGTCCCGTCTACATATAGGTTCTGTGCTATTTGTGCATGCAATGCGCGCAAAGCCTCTGCATGCTCACTCCATGCCAAATTCCTCCACAACTCGAGTGCTCTGTCTGATCATCATCATGACTCTTCAACTTCTCTGGTGATTCAACCCATGTGTCCCACATCACTGAGTGTTCTGCTAAGAATCCTCAGCCTCTCTAGCAATTGAGACTCCTCGTCTTCTCTGGCATAGTCGAGCTTATGCCTTATGTTTCAGTTACAGGCTTCAACGCTCATCCATCTGTCAATCCCTTCTAAGAATAGTCTTCCTTCTTTGGACGAAGCTTGGAGACTCTTCATCTCCTATGGTGATCACACAGAGGTCTCTTTGAATTCTCTGGAAGACGCCATTAATGGTTTTTGGCAGTTTCACTGTGTCGTGCATCAGTAGCCCTCCAATTTCCTTCATGTTTATCTATGTCGTTGGAGATGCAGCGAGAAAATCTGGACGGCCAGAATCTATGCTCCCAGATCTACGGTCGGGATTGGATTCTGGAACCCCCTTGCCATTCTACCTTTAAGCAGAGGGGGGGGGGTCCGGAATTGGGCACGCATCTCTCGAGCAGC
>JZKD02S0356112.1:553739-595407 GCA_000966675.3 Picea glauca | reverse complement strand
AAATGATGCTTCTCTAGAGGTGGGTTTATCTGTAACTATCCTCATCTCATATGCAGTCAACGTTCCTAGAAGTTGATCAAAGGACAAAGTATTTATATCATTAAGTTCTTCTATAACTGAGACCTTTGGGTTGAACTTATCTGGCATAGATCTCAAAATTTTCTGAACTAAAGAGGGTTCCTCAATTTTTTCACCAAGTGCTTTCATTGCATTTACTAGTTCTTCAACTCTTAGAAAATAATTCCCAATGGTTTCATCTTCTTTCATCTATAGCTTTTCAAACTGTACTCTGTAGGTTTGAAGCTTGACATCTTTCACCTTCTCATTACCTTCATAAGTGTTAATGAGTTTGTCCCACATTTCCTTAGCAGTTTGAAGATGCATCACCTTCACAAACTCAGCTTCTGCAAGTCCATTCAAGATAGCGTTCATTCCCTTAGCATGAAAGATAAATTCTAACTTATCATCTTTGGAAGCTAGCACAACAAGCTTTATGTATCCAGTCTCTACTACATACCAGACATTAGCTCCTAAGGCCATTAGGTATGTTCTCATTCTAACCTTCCAGAAGGAAAATTTCGTTCCATCAAATAGAGGAGGCCTAGTGATTGAAGTCCCTTCATGGCTTGTCATGTTTAAGCTCTAGGATCTACCCTTAGATAAAAAGGGGGCCGACTCTGATACCAATTGTTGGACAACTGAGAGGGGGGGGTGAATCAGTTGTTCCCGTGCTTAAACAATTATGGTTCTTTTAAACTCTTTGCAGAAGCACTGAATGATGAACACAATAATGCAGAGAAATAAACTAATGGCACATTCAGCATCAGTCACATATATGAGAAACACAGAGACAGATATTTCCTGAGGAAACCCACATAGGGTAAAAACCTCTTTTTATTTATATGATAAGTAATAGTTACATTCTTTACATTATCATACATATGAGAACGAACTCATAATGAGGCTACAACCTCAGTTTTGCAAGCTGCTACTTACTGAGAGCACCAACTCTCTATTTTCTCTAGCACCCACTAGAAGGAAGCACAAACTCCCTGGTTTCTCTAGCACCAACTAGAAGGAAGCATCAACTCCCTGGTTTCTCTAGCACCAACTAGAAGCAAGCACCAACTCCCTAAGTGTTTCCAGCACCAACTGGACGGAAGCACTAACTTCCAATCATACAGGCACCAACCTGTATAATAGAGAACAAGAGTTCTCCCTTGCACCACCCTGCCACCTTGTTTTCTCTGGCTGCAACCAGATGGAAGCTACAACTTCCTATGTTCAAGCACCCACTTGAACCTCTGAGGACAACAATCCTCTTCAGCACCTCCCAACCTCCCTAAAATATAAATCTTTGCTACTGAAACTTATTGCAGTGATATAATGTTCAACAATGGCTTACCAAACTCATCATTGTTCTGCTGCATTTTGTTGCTCTGTCTGCCTCACTGCCTTCTTGCACACATCACTTGCACTGTCTGTTCTTCTTCGTTTTATCCTCTGTGCGCCATGTCCATTCACTGCACAGTTCCTCTTCTCTCCCATTCAGCTACTGTACTCTCCTCCTTCTTTACGCATGAATTCACCTTCAAGAACAACAACCTCATCTCCTCTCCGTCCCGTCTACATATAGCTTCTGTGCTATTTGTGCATGCAATGCACGCAAATCCTTTGCATGCTCACTCCGCGCCAAATTCCTCCACAACTCGAGTGATTTGTCTGATCATCATTGTGACTCTTCAGCTTCTCTGGTGGTTCAACCCATGTGTCCCGCATCACTGAGTGTTCTGCTAAGAATCCTCAGCCTCTCTGGCAGTTGAGACTCCTTGTCTTCTCTAGCATAGTCGAGCTTATGCCTTCTGTTTTAGTTACAGGCTTCAATGCTCATCCATCTATCAATCCCTTCTAAGAATAGTCTTCCTTCTTTAGACGAGGCTTGGAGACTCTTCATCTCCTCTGGCGTTCACATAGAGGTCTCTTCAAATTCTCTGGCAGATGCCATCAATGGTTTCTGGCAGTTTCACTGTGTCGTGCATCAGTAGCCCTCCGATTTCCTTCAGGTTTATCTGCGTCGTTGGATATGCAGTGAGAAAATCTGGACAGCCAAAATCTGTGCTCCCAGATCTACGGTCGGGATTGGATTTTGGAAACCCCTTTCCATTCTACCTTTAAGGGGAGGGGGGGGGTCCAGAATTGGGCATACATCTCTCGAGTGGCTAGGATTAGAGTGCCCAGATCAACGACGCTCAAGCGATTCCGGAACCCCCTTGCCTTTCTGCCTTTAATACGGGGGGGGAGGGGGGGGTCCGGAATGGTGGAGTATTGATGACGGGCCCCACTCCTCTCGTGTCACCTTTTGTATCGTTCTTCACCTGGCCGTGTGACAAGGATCATTCCCTTTAGCCCCTCCTCATCCTCCGACATCTGTCCATCTCCCGAGTGGTGTAAATATGCTAACATCACATGTGGATTGACACGTGTTGAATACTGCCACGTGTCACTCTGATTTGTTACTTACATGTGCCTGAAATGTTGAATCAGTCTGACACTTGTCATTACCTGGTTGTGCGATGTGTTCTTAGCTGACGTGGTATGCTGACGTGAGTCGAGTCGACAATCCAGATCTCATCTTGATCTAACGGTTCAGATTAAGTCGAGATTTCACACATCGCGATTTCGACACTCTTGTCGTTCTTGTGTTTTTGTCACTTCAAAGTTCCGATCCATGAAACGTCATAATAGAGTCGTATCAATGGTCCAGATCACATCTTGATCTAACGGTTGCAATTAAGTCATGATTTCGCATATCGCGATATCAAGATTCTTGATGTTAATATTCTTTGACATCTTCAACACTCGATCCACGAAACCCCGAAATGGTCTTGGATCAATGGTCCAGATCTGATCTTGATTCAATGACTACGATTGAATCACGATTTTGTGATTTCGACATTCTTTTTGCATTGTTTCTTTGACATCTTCATTACGCGATCCTCAACACTCCGACAAGGACTGGAATAAACTGTCTAGCTCAAACCTTTGATCTGACGGCTCACCTTACATCGCGATTTCGAGAAGTTAAGGAACCCTATTCCTTTGACTCTCCAATCAGTAAACTTACGATCTTTCCCCACGTGTCCTTCCTGATGATGGACGGTCCTCCTTCTTTTGGGATTTTCTGAGCCCCTTTTCTCCTTGCACTTTAAAGAACGTGCAGGTTCTCCTCGTTCCAACGGTGGTTGGACCCTGCGCTTAGATCTAATGTCCAAGATCTATCCTCCATATCTGCGTGCTCCTCTTGTCTACATTGCGATCTGACGGTCATCGAGAATTCGGGATGGGATCCAACGATCACTGACGCTTCTCCTCCAAGCTTACGCATCCTCCTTACTTGGAATAATTTCTAAGTGTCAAAGGCCTCGACCTTTGATCTTCCTATACTCATGCCATCTTCACTGTTTTACTTGCCATCAATGACAAGCATACACTACCTGTAAAACATACCAAACATCCTCTGCACTATCTCTTCTGATCTTATCGAGGTTGCTCTGCAAATTCTTCCCAAACTACTTTTGATGCTCGTCTGTTACATTCTTCCTATACTCATGCCATCTTCACTGTTGTACTTTCCATCAATGACAAGAATATGCTACCTGTTAAACATTTTCCAACAGAGTCTTTCCCTTTGGTTTCCTGGGTGCCGAAATGCCAAAGCCTATTCACGCTAACTGATTCAGGGTTTCGTATACCAGGATTTCATGACTTGCGAAGACAAAGGTTCTTTCCCTTTGGTTTCTCGGGTGCCAAAATGCCGATTGGTAGCCACGTGTCCCTCCGATGGATGGCTTGATTTCCTCTTCGAGGAGTTCATGATTTCGTGACTTGCACGTTGTAAGGTACATTCCTTCAAACCCCCGACTCCTGAAACACTGAAATCTTCCTTTGGGCACGAAGCGTTAAGGTTAGCACTACTTCTATAGATCTGACGGTTTTCCTTCCTCATCTCTGTGTTCCTCCAATATCGATCACTTTTCCTTTGGAACCTTCGTTGCTTCCATTCCTTGAATAATTTCGGTCTCCAAAGGTTTCGAACCTTTGTCCCTTCCTCTACAATCCACCTTGGTTTAAGGAACACTCTGCAAGTGTTATCCCTCCTGAGCTTCGTCAGCTATGAAGGACTTAAGGGTTATAGGTTCGGTTTGCCTCTCCTGAGCTTAATAGGCTTTTTCCTCCAAAGGACTCAAAAGGATTGGGAAGTTTTACATGCATACATGAAACTGTGTCCATAGTCGACGAACACACAGTTCGTGACTCGGGCTTATGCCACCACAGGACACAAGTATTTACGAGTGTAAAACATATACTAACCATATTCTTTCTTACTGGCCTAATTATACAACCAAGTAGTGATAGAAGGAATATAGTGTATCCATTAAGACATATGCACAATTCTTGCAACATACATAGTATAGGCAGTTCATACACAGTTACAAAAAAATTACACAGGGTAAGAAATCACTTATCTATTACAGGTTGCCACCAACCAACAAACTGTGGGTGTTCATCCTTCCACCTGACCATAGGCACAGAGGCTTTCATTCTTAACACTCTGGCCACCCTCTTTCCAAGCCATGATATCACCAGGGAAATCTCACCCTTCTCAAGGTTTATTCCTCTGTTTCCGCTTCTATTTGTGTCATGTTCTCTGTAACTCACAACTTTCTCTCTCGGTTATGGCCTCGGCAAGGTTTCTCATATGCTCCTTGGCATCAATCTCTCAACCTCCATCTCGTGACTCGCTGGAGAGATTTTCACATCTCCCTTGTGAGCTTATGCTCCTCTTGTCTGTTGTCCCCTCTCCTCGTCTCTCCCCTCCCGTGTGTATCCCTCTTACCTTGGAAGGTTTGGTGACCTATCCTGTTCCTTCTGTCAAAAGGAAGCTCAGGTCTATAGGTCCCTACGACACCTCGGGCTGACAACCCATGTTTCCATTCATGGGGGTGGTTGGTAATTCAACCACCAGTCCTTTATTCATTGACTGATTTTCTTTCCTTGGGATTCGGAGGAGGTTTGTCATCCTTATCAAGGGAGACTTGGGTTTATTTGATATATGAACCCTCTTGTATAGTTTTCACATTCTTCCTCTAGTGATATCATAGCTAGTACTTTCAAGGCTTCACCCCCACAATCAGTTATTGGCAACTCAAACAATAATACATTTACATTTTCCTCATGCATTATCATGGTAATTCCTATTTTATGATTAATTGCAAATTGGGGGAAACAGGGTGTTACACAAAGGCTCACCTACAAGGGCCGAAACATGGATTTTAAAGTTAAATTTTGCTCAATAAAAATTATGCAAAAGTTTGAAACAAGTTGCTGACTCTTCTCTCATGGCTCTTGTGCAGGTGTTTGACCATCACAATGATGGAGTTGTGAGAAAGAGAACATGAGGAGGATGATTCCATTGTCATGAATGACTTGGGCATAGTTTCTACCCTCTGGGACTGTGGGCTATTGAAATTCTTCAGGATTCTGGGCATGAGAGCCCAACTCAAATTATTGGAATACCTGGTCCACATGTGGGATGTGGACCAACAATTATTTCATGTGGGAGTCCATACGCTGACTCTAGATATCGAGGATATGTATTTTATAATGAGGTTGTCATGGCATGGATACCATGCTATCTTGACCGGTGGCTAAGGCGGCAGACTCCCTATGAGTGAGTATTGTCGCCAGTATTGTGTTATTGAGGTAGAAAGAAGCAAGGGTAAGGTTGTTATTTTGGGGGTCCAAGATTTGACCCTGCAGACCATCTTGTTCACTATTGCATGCATGGTTGGGAGCACAGCTCCACACATGTCTCTCCAGAGATACTTCCAATATGCCATAGAGTGTATAGAGCCTCGGGTCTTCAACTGGTCGGATGCAGTTCTCCGCAGTATGAAAAGACAATTGACGAAGTGCAGAAAGGGTGACTTGAAGTAGTTTGGGTATGGATCACTTTTGGTGTCATTCTTCCTTGAGAGGGTCCCACTGCTGTGACTACAAGTTGATTGGGGTTTACCGGGCCAACAGTATCCGAGGATGTTGAGGTGGTGCAGCCTCATGGCTCAACACGTAGCTAGGCCTATAATCAAGTACAATGATTCATTTTTTGACTGGTTAAGGCCCCAGATGTTGATGATTGACGACTACGCATACGCTGGTTTGGATTTCCGAGGGGATCCAGATTTGGCCCTGCCTGAGGATGCTCAGTGGGGTGATTTAGGTAAGAAGTACACATTTTGTTCTTTTTAAATGTTTTTGCAAGTTTTATCATATGAAATGTTTTTACGTTTTTCCAAGAACTAATCAAAAAATCTCTTTTTGATGACACAGATGTGGGGCCATATTGACCTCCAAGAATGTCTCCTATTCAAAGGCAAGGAGAGGTGGCTCCAGTGGTGAGATGGGATGTCGAAGACTATGAGGCAGTGGAGCAGAACTTGGAGGGGTTGATCATGGACATCCTGGATATTGCTATTGGGGAGATCCCTAGACGTTACCAACACCATACTATGGGTGTGTCTGAGTCTATCAGTTGATTGCTTCGTAGGGTGGCCCGAACAGTTGTGTGTTATCGTGAGCGTCATCCGTGATGCTATTTTGTAGAAGCTATGGGCTTCATATTTTGAGATTTTGGTCCTTAGACAAAAACTTTTTGAAAAAACTTTTGATCGTTATATACATATATACGGCTTCTACCAGCTTATTTTGTGTTGTGTGATACATGTGATGTGTGATTGGTTTATAAATGGCCCAAATGTCTGTCTAACACATAGTTAGCTAATGCATCAGTCAATGTATTTAGACATCTATGAATGTGTTGATACTCAATATAATCAAAATAACGTTCCAAGAGGAGAATTCGTAAATATACTTGTAATAAAGTAGGACTTTGAATAGCATAGACATTACTTAGTTGTAGTACTACTAGCTGCGAATCGAGTCGTATAACCAGGTGGCGGATACCAAGAAAAATGGAATAAATCAACAATTCGATGACGGTGCTATACTCTGCAATATTATTGGTCGCACGACCAAGACACACACCTCATAGACTGATAAGTTCGTTTTTAGGTGCGTAAATTGCCCATGCAACAAAAGCAAGGTTCTGAGTACTATGGCTAGCGCCATCAGTGAAGCCAATGTGTGGTAGTGAAGACTCCGACATCTGGAAACCAAGCACAATGTAACATAAGCAGTCAAGGGCAGAGACTAAATAACGAAAAAGCATACTACAGTAACACACAAAAAGTATGATACAATAAAATACAAGCACTCATACGAGGTGATCTTAGGAATAGTGCTTCTTTAAGTACAACCCATTTCTGGGTTCACTCAAAGAGATATCGTCATAGTCCACCAACTCGTAATATCCTTTCTCCAAAACTCGTCTGATGATATAAGGACCTCGCCACATAGCTTCAAATTTTTCGTTTCCTAGCATATCTCGATCTTGTTTGTAAAGGAGAACCAGATCACCTTCGGAGAAAACGCGTGGCCTGACATGTTTGTCATATTGGGATTTGATGGATTTCTTCTGGGCTTCTATAACTAGGGTGGCATCGCGACAGGTTTTGTCTAATTGCATGAGATACAATAGACATTCTTTTTCGACAGAAGTGTTTGGGAGAAGTTTGACGACTAGTTTTAGGGAGGGTATCTCACATTCAATCGGCAAGATGGCTTCTAGACCATAAACTAACTGGAATGGTGTAAACCCGGTCGCAAACTTAACGGATGTCCGGTAAGCCCACAATGCTGAAAACAACATCATGTGCCAACTCATTTTGTGAATCCCTATCATTTGTCGAAGCATGGTAATGAGGACCTTGTTTATTGCTTCAACTTGGCCGTTGGATTGTGGGTAATAGGGTGTTGAGTTTTCATGCCGAAGACCCAAATTTTCAGTGAGTTCGGACATCATGAAGTTTTTAAAGTGGCTACCATGATCAGTAATGATAGCCTGAGGAACACCAAAATGAGCAATGATGTGATTGAATATGAATAATGTTGCAGTCCTTCCGGTATTGTCGAATGTTGGCATCGCCTCGACCCATTTCGTAAAATAATCTACGAAATGTATCCATAATCTACAATAATGTATCCATGCCCCCCAGTCGAGTGAGGGTGACATGTCATGAAATCGATACCCCATTTCACAAAAGGACCAACGGAGACCACAGGGTGTAGAGGAGCAGGGTGTGATCGTATTTTATTGTTGTAGGTTTTGCAAGCATGGCATTTTTGGACTGAAATTATACAATCGTTGAATAAAGAAGGCCAAAAATACCCTGCTCATAAGATATTCTAGGCAGTAGCATACCCAGACATGTGACCACCACAAGCTCTAGAATGGTAGTCATTTAGGGCTTTTTCGGCTTCGTCAAATGTGAGGCAGTGTCGAAAAACGGAGTCAATCCCATGACGATAAAGACTATCACTGAGGATAATATACTGACGGGGGTAGCGTATTTGACGGTGGTCAATGCTGGACAAAGTGGGCTGGAAAGTCTGGGTCTGGAGATATATGATGACATCTCCATACCAAAGGTCATCAGAACTAATCAGGAAAAGGGATTCATCGAGTAATGAATCGGTTGCTACATTTTCTGTCTCAGATCAGGGAAGGTCGCATATCAAATCAAAAAACACCAAGGATTTCTTGGACTTAGAACGTTCGAATTATAAGTCAAACTCCTGGAATATTACGATCCATTTGGAGTATTTCCCCCCTAGCAATTGGTGTGTAAGAATGTGTTGTATAGGATTGCAGTTAGAAATTACCATAGTCTTTCGAGAGAGGATATAGTGCCAAAAACATTGAACAGCTTGGACGGCTTCCAAGGCTATTTTTTCAACATGTAAATACTTGGTTTCGGTAGTCGTGAGACTCCGACTCAAGTAATAAATGACATTTTCGTCATGAGAATCATCCTCCTGGACGAGAACCATAGTGATGGTATAGTCCGAGACTGTGAGGTAAAGGAAATAATCCCAACTATAATCAGGTGGGAAGAGTAGTGCGGTACGTGTCAAAGACAGTTTCAAAGCTTCAAAATATATTTTGGCAGTGGTATCCCATATGAAATCAGAACCTTTCTTGAGTAGTCGAGTAAATCTAAGAGTTAGCTCAACATAGTTTGGGATGAAACGACGGAGAAAGTTTGCCTTCCCTTGCAAAATTTGTAACTGGTGAAGTGAGGAAGGAGGAGGGAGATTGAGAATTGCCTCGACCTTCAAAGGATATAACCCAATCCCTTGACGTGAAACAATAAATCCTAGAAGTCGGTCGGATTTTACGCAAGCATATATGGTAAAACCGACATCAAAGGAAAATTGCGCGGAGGTGTAATGGATGATCTACACAGTGCATGGAATGAGTGGGTAAGTCATCGAGATATGGTTGCATGATGTTCTTTATATTGTGGAAGGTGTAAGACATAGCACGCTGAAAAGTTGTGCCAGCATTATTTAAACTGAATGGAAGTTTCCAATAGGCGAAAGTTCCCAAAGTCAGATAAAAGTGGTCTTGTGTTGGTCCGCGGGACCGATATTGATTTGATTATATCCGGAGAAACCATCCATCAGAAAGAATATTTCACTTCTGGCACAATCATCGACAACCTGGTCAACAAAGGGGATAGGAAAGTTGCCTTTAGGACAAGATTTGTTAATGTTCCTATAATCAACACACACGTGGATTGTGCCTTGTTTCTTGTCGATTGGGACAAGATTGGAAACCCAGTCAATTAGAGCCACAGGGTAAATAAAGCCAGCTATGAGAATTTTCTCAACTTCAAGCTTGATAGTGGCCACTTTATGTGGGTGGACTAGATGAAGTCATTTCCAGATGGGTTTAGCATCTGGGTATGTCTTAATATCATGTATCACAATGTAGGGGTCAATACCCAGAATTTCTTCATATCTCCAAGTGAAGACATCATGAAATTCTTGGAAAAGAGACTTGTAGGTGACAACTTTGTCATGCAAACACGAATCTATGATATGCACATTTTTGACAATTCCAGGTTTTATGGATATGTTGAGGGGGATGGTGGGTGAGATATTACTTAATTTCTCTTCGTAGAACAGATCATGTGTAGACTCAGGAATGGTACAAATGATGACAACGGTTGACGGGGTCGAGCTCCATTGATAACCCTCGATGGTGTGTTGTTCCAGGAAGAGGATGGAACAATGATGTTCATTGTCCCAAGGGGTGTCTTCCATGGACATAACAAACATAATCATCTTGTTTGTGGGAAAAATTACATGGAATGGATCTGGAGATAAATCACCAAGAGATGGGGCATAAGGGGTTGTTGATTGAATGGCTTGATAAGCGAATTCGACTGGACTCAAAGGCATTTCATCGCCATAATGAAGATGATAGTCGGGGTTGGGTATCATCCATGGGTCATAATACACAGGGGTTCCATGAACAGAGGTGGATATCATGTTGATCGAGGAAACAAATGGATGTGGAACATCGGGTGGTGGGATGGGGAAATTACCCATTAATAAGGAATATTTAAGAAGACCCACACTGACGTTCTCGTATCTGGGCGGGGGTTTTGCAATGAATGGTACGTTGTTGGTACATGCATCAGAGTGAAATAAGGCCAATTGGTTGATGATAACTACTTTTCCTTGATGTGGGAAACGCACGACATGGAAAAGAGTCGACACAACTACACGCATGGAATAAATCCAGCTACAGCCAAGTAGAAGGTTGTAATCGAGAGGAGCGTCAAAGACCTCCACTTCAACTTGGACCGTTTGGCCTTCTAACATAATAGGCAACGAAGGGAGGACACTGTAAGGCTTAAAACCGGAGCCATTGAAGGCTTGAGCATGTTGTGGGATGCAGTAAAAGGAGGAGAGTCGATGGTTTTCTAGTAGGTAATAGACATGACACAAGTCGAGGTACCCTCATCAATAACCGTTCTACAAATTTATTTGTTGGAGACAATAACTTGTATTTGGAATGCGAGTTGAGGGGGTAACCTTCGAATGTGATCTTCCAAGTCAAAAATTATTAAATTCGTATCCATGGGGTCGATTCCACCAATATTTTTCAACAGTTCCTTTCATTGTATAGGAAAACTCTGAAGGACTTCGAGGGATAACATTGCAGACAGTTCTTGGGCCAGATATTCGACAATACTGTAGTTTTGGGTAGCACATGCATGGGGATTGAAAGATGGTTTTCAAACAACACCCTTTGGAGGAGGGAAAAGAACTGTATCTAGGCTCGGTCGTTTGAGATGAAGAGGACCATTGGTAGGTGGAGTCGTGGGAGATGGTTGGACCAATGAAGGAGGTATTGCATCAACCTTCTCTTTGGAGGAAGGATAATCTTTGTCTTGAGTGGTAAGTGTGATGCCATTCTTCTTTGAATCGCCTATACACATTAAGACATAGGATGTATTGGAGGGGGAAGGTTGGTCATGAATGACCAATTGGGCCTGTTGTTGAGAAGGGAAGGGTTGTGACAATACGGCCAGAGTGGGGGGTTTCGTGGTCCCTTGAAGGAACTTAGTAACCTCGGCTCGTCGTGGAAAATCCTTAGTGTAGTGATCATAACCACAGATAAGACAAGGGTATTGGGGTTTGTGCTTATCCCTATCATCAACAGGTGGTGTTTTGGTTTTCTCAGTTTGTGGATTATTTTTATCTTCCTTGGTCTTAACCTTTCCTTTTTTGGATTTATTTTTTTCGGTGGGTGTGGATTGAACATAATTTACCTCAGAAGTCTTGTTAGTGGGAGGGGTAGGAGACAAAGCATTTTGAACATTAGAAGAAATGGATTTGGGGTTGTTTCTAGAGGTTTGGACGGAATGAGGTTGGGCATGGAAGGTGCCAATCCCACCATCAGTTGCATGAGAAGAAGCAGGAGTGGTTGAAGTAGTAGAAGTAGAAGGACGAGGTGCATCAGGGAGTAATTCATAAAGAGTACATATTTGTGAGTAAACGAGGTCTAGGTATTGGGCACAACTGATTGCCTATTATTCTGTGACAACTCCACCCATGGCGATGTCACGAGCGATGTCATTCATGAATGACTTCTTGAACCATTCTGCCAGCAACTGATCGAGAAGTTCTAGTTTGATGAGACGTCGTCTCCGTCACCACTCATGAATGTGATCAGAGATATGAGTGGATTTGGTTTGTTTGAAAGAACTCAAAATATCAGTTCCTATTTTGTAGAGAATCAATAACTGGTAGTGGGTGAGGAAAGCCATAGCGAGGGTGTTAAAGTTGGTGAATTAGCCTTGTGGTAATTCGATATACTACTTCACTATGGAAGCTGTAAGGGTTCACTGAAAAAGGTGTAAAATAATAGAGTCATCCATCAAGGAGTTGGATGAGCACCAAAGGTGAAAAGTCATTACATGATTGTTTGAGTCCTCTCCTGGTTTACCATCGAATTTAGGGATGTCAGATGGTAGTTTGGCTGGTATGGTGGGCCATTGAGGAGAGTGACGGATCAGATCATTTAAAATCCTCGACAGATCCAGGAGCTCCAGGGTGGATAAGAAAGGTAATTGTCTATTCACATGTTGGTAATGGTGACTTTGGGGAGGGAGTCCCGTCGGTAAACCAATGGGACCATAAGCAGTCTGCATATAATGCAAAGATCCAGGCAGATTCGATTGCTAGTGTGGAGGCAAGTAATTCATAGGGTTGTACCCTTGAACAGGGCCATGGGGTGGAGTGTTCAAGCCCCAAATAGGATTAGACATGCCTGGATATGGTTGGTTTGTACTAGGGGAAATGACGGAGTTAGCTTGAGGTTGTTTCCCCCTAGTCGATTGAGGATTATGTTGTATAAGATAATTCCAATACTAGGCCAAGGATAGAGGTATATTTTGTCCATAGGGTGGGGTCGGTGGGGGTTGCGTCCCAATTGGGATTTGTCCTGCAAAAGGGAGTTGAGTTTGGCCTCCTTGGTGAAATCGTCCACCAACAAGAATCTAGTAATTAGGTGTGAAATATTGGATGGTGCCACTAGGATCAGTGGCTCCGATAGAGGATGGAAGAGGTCCTATAAAATGGGGTGGAGGAAGTGTCGGAATGAAACTGGGAAGATGGTTCTCAGAAGGAGTGGGACCACCAAGAGTCCCGAATGTGATTTGTGTAGGAGTGGGAATAGAAGCATTCAATGCATGATATCTGGGCGGAAGTGTTGGGGTAAACCTAGGTGAAAGTGGTGTGTCAACGGGGGCTTGGCTAGCCACAATAATCTCAGTGTGAGGACTCATAGTATCTGGGACCATTGTGTAATGGACCGTTTGTAGAGGGGTAGTCAAGATGTGGTTAGTTGGCGGAGCGTCTGTACCAGGGAAATAATAGGTAGTAGTAAAAGGTACTGCATCTGGATCGGATGTTTTGGGTCGCTCAGGTGCGACAGTGATATAAATGCCTGCTCCTGAGCCAAAGAGATCCCATCTAAAAATGCCAGTAGTCCAAAAAGGATCTTGACCCTCAAGTCCTATGAAAGGTTCGGTTGGTGATCCAGAAGACTGAACAACTAGATCTCCAGAAGAATTCACTCGAACAATACGTCTCTCAGAGTTAGTAGGAAGTTGGAATTCCTCTCGAGAATTGGTAATTCAGAACCATTTTAAAGAGTTAGTTCTTTCCACTTGTGGAGTGGCAACATTTTGGACTTCACTCTATTGAGGAGAGCCCTCCGGTGAGTTGGTAGGCAAGGTTTGAGAACCTTCCAGATCTTCTGGGGGTAAGCCCTGCATCCTATATGAACAACATGGAGGGTCAATTGTGATCGAGTTAGAAACTTATGAAATAAATTCTATGGCCAACTTGGGTAAACAAACAACATGTGCTAGTAGAATCTAGGAAGCAAAACCAAGAAAACAAGACCTTCCAATTATGAAGTCACTAGTTGGTGATGAAATCCAACGTCATGACGATGAGACAAGAAGGGGCTAGGGGAGGGTGGAAAAGTTACGTTGACGACCTACTTAACGGACTTACACCTTGGTGCAAGCTCCCACAAATAATCGTGGGTATACCCTCCAAGGAGCTCGAGTGAGTTTGGCCAACGTCAATTCCAGGTACTGTGAAGACTTACCCCTTCACAGTCACCTTGTGTAAGACCCTAAGAAGGTAGGCTACTAAGGTTACCACCAACAACAATGGTGCCTGGGGGAACAATCGACAATCTGATCCTGTTGACGGGCGAAATTGACCGTCCATCAACTGAGAGAGTGGAACCGGTCCGGGGTTGTCTAATAACCCAAACCGTTTGGAATGAACCACCCTGACGGGTTTAGTGGCTCCGTTATCCAATCTAAGGTCCTAAGAAAAAAAAAAAGAAAACTAATCTACAATAACTAATCTAACTAAAACATAAATAAAACTAACTAAACTAAAACTAACTAAAACAAACTAAACTAAAACTAACTATTCTATATATACAATCTACTAATGACTACTATACTAACTACTTACTGAAATATAACTTATTCACAAAATGTACAGTAATCTACAATTTACAGATTTAAATAAAACCTGAAAAACTCTTGAATATTCTGTCCTAAAACAGAAAGAGATATTTTTTGTTGATTTTATAATTTTATGAAAATAAATAAAATAGGAACTAACTAAACTAAACTACTAATATACTAATTCTAATTGCTAATCTAAACTAAAACATATATCTAACTAATCTACTAATAAATATACTTAAACAAATAAATGACAAGCTGACCTGGAAACGCTCCAGGTTTGTCTTGTGTATGATGACTTTTTAGCAGATCGGAGGAAGGAAACTCACACGGAATAATCCAGAAACTTCTCGTAAACGATAGTTGCAATGCTCTTCAAGTGTGTTTGTAAGACAAACAAGACATAAAAATCACAACAATCATATAATTTATAAATCTTGACAATTAGGTAAACCTGTATGCAAAGACTTATACATGATAGTTCAATTGATGAAGAAGAGAAATCTGTCATTCATTAACTGAACTAAGTAATTGCTGCATTCTTTAAATTAGTGAAAGGAATCAGGAATGTATCACATTAATTCAATCATATCATTCTGCAAAAGACTGTGATAGCTAAAGTAGTCACTAATCAAATACAAATTGATAAGCATAAACATGAAACAAAAGATTGATATTATGAAAAGCTAAAGCTGTAGCAAAACATCAACTTATGTCTCAGTTTGTATTAAAAATCCATAATCCTGGTTCTCCCACAAGCAAGGATGATCCTTATTACAAAAATAATAAGTATTTATAAGTTTTTCCACAGGGTAAAACCTCCCTGTGGAAGTTATAAAACTGTTTACATAAAATCTAGGAAGATATCCCAAGTTCAACTAAACTAGGAAAAAAAAACTATAAAACTAGAAACACAAATATCCTCTAAACTGTCCATCAAATCCCATGCAATTCGAATTCACCTAAAAAGGACCAGAAATGAACAAGTTAGAAGGATATTTTATTAATAAAATAATAAAAATTTAATTCTATAGACTAGCTACAGAATCATGCGATTCTGTAGCTAGTCTAAATGAGATACAAAATCAGCATCAGAATCGATTAAAAATCTTTTAAAAGGATTAAATCCAATTATCTTCCAATAACCATTTAAAAACAAATCATTGAGATTGGAATGCTTATATCATTCAAAATTAAATAGGATAAAAAATGATTCAACCGAATATAGAGATAAGAATACTCTGTTCTTTTGTAACCATAAAATCGGGTCCACAGAGTCATAATCAAATAGTAGTAAGATTGTTTCAAATCCAATTGAAAATGATAATCAAACAAATCGTATGTGATTGCTAAAGAAGAGATACGATCGAATCCAACTAAATTATTTTTCAATCGTTATAGTCGTAACGATATAGAAAAAGATTCATACCATAAACGAATTAAACCAGTACTGGTGCGTAACTGTCTATAAACGAAATCGTGATGAAATCACTCAGCTGGCAACAGGGTTCAAAAGAATTATATGATCATTTGTTTTTAGTAAACTGGATAGACAATATTGATTTCCTTTGATCGAAATTATTTGTTTAAAACGCATTATTATCGGATTCGATAGAGACAACAAATATTGACCAATTCGTTTGCAAGTTAAAAAAACAAATAGAGCAACATTTCACGATGTGAATCTAACTCATGAGAGCAATCGAATCAACTGAATTTGATTTAAGCGAATCAAAAAGCAAGGAGTCTTAACATAATCATCGTGAATCGAAAATGTCCCATGATTTAGGCATGAATATTACTTGCATCAGCTTACATGAGCATATTGTTTTTACAAAAACAGAGTCGTTTTTTCCCAAATTAAAACCGGACAGAGAAATATTCACGATCTTTGAAAATCATATGAAAGAGCATATCGTAACCAACAAACTCATTGAAATAGTTTACCAATCAGAGCATCCGAACTATAACGAAATCGAATCCAACATGATCGTATTCATGAAAACTTATTCTTCATAGTAGATACCAAACCAATTCAATTGAAAGCACAATGTCTATTTCGTTAACTCAATCAGACACACGATCAAATAAAACCAAACGAAAATAAACCAAATCGAAATGAGAATCTATCGGTGTCTAAACTCGGGATGATCAAATCGTATATTCAAAATGAAACTCGATTTAATTTTAGTAAAGCGAAACAATATACAGGATATACACATCATTACAAAGCCATTTCGAAATATACACAGGGCTATTCGAAAACATAATTTAACTCATTATATCAACCCTGATCATTCACACAACTAGAACGATATTAAAATCCATACCTGTATGGCGACGGGATGGCTTGATCATGTCAATTTGGAATTGATAACTGCCATAGCCGATTCAACGTTTTTGAAAAGGATCGAGCCTGTCGTCTTCTGCTTTTTATCAACTTCTTGGAGCTGGTCTCGTTGATTGGTTAATACCGCAATTCGATCTTCTAGCGATTGAATCTTAGATTGGATTAGGGGGACATCAACGTAGTATCACTCCAACCATAACTCGCATTGGTCACATGATGGTTGTGTGGGGTTTGAAAGAGCAGGCAAGGGTTTGGGCACATCGCTGAGGGTTTCACTAGACAATTTAATACCAGGGTAGCTAGGGTCGTTTCTTAGGCAGGGAGGAAGATTAGTCACAAAATCGTGAGGTGGCTCGGGGCATAAACCCTATGAGTAAGGGTACTCAGTGGCTAGAAAAAGTTCAACATCAGAGTCAGAGTCCTCACTTAGAATGATAGGGTCTCGTTCAACAGAGGGTTTAGGCTTGTTCCTTGCCATTCTCGAAATGAGCCGGGCATTCCTCTTCCCTTTGGCATTAGCAATAGGGTTTGCCTTGGGATTTTTGCTCGTAGGCTTCTTAATAGTCTCGGCATTCTCATTTCCAATGTCAGGTAAGTAAATAGGAGGGTCAGCCAAGGGTTTAGGCAGTAGGACATGTAAGGGTATAGGTGGTTCGGCCTTGGTTTCAACTACCACAGGCTTGTCAACCGGGACAGGGTCTAAATCCTCAAAACCATTACAAGCGATGAAATCTCTCTCTCCAGCTATCACCATGCAAACTCAAATGATAAACAATGATAATATTAATGATCCCATGATGGAACAGGCTACTGTCATCCTTCTACCTTTTAAATCTTTTCGACATCTTATATAAGCTGCGTTGAAAATAGAAAGGCATGTTTAAAGGATACCCTATAAAAATCATCAGCAAACGTAGGTGGTAGAGAAACACAAGCCCGTATCGACCTTCACAGGTCACGAACTGCTTGACTAGAATTAATAGGTCATGCCATCGTGGTTTGAGCATAGATATGGGCATACCTCTGTCACACGAGGTGACTCTACACGAGAGGAACAACAGTGTCCATGGTACTTCCTCGACCTTACAATTCTTAAACCAACGTTGTCCCGAGGCAGGTAGACCTGTAGCAGAGCTAATAAAATTCTCATCAATATCCAACTGTATGTCGCCCACCTTGGCTCTACAGCCATTGAAGGTCATGGAAAACTTCCATTCTACACAGAGGTTAAAACCCTCGAATCGTTGTATAAAGGCGAGCCAACAATTCTCTTCCAAATCCTTCCGGGCATTGTCAAACATTAACAGGGCCTGGTTTCCATTTGGCTCGATCTGCATGACTGGTGCCATGGAGTCGAGCACATGGTAAGCTGAGGGTTTGGGTCGAAACACACACAGGAACAGAGTGCACGGAGGCTTCCCGAGCTAACAGAGGTGAACGATGAATATGGGACAGGCATAAATGCCAGTGTGCGAAGGTGATGGAGTTATTCACTGCCATGAAAAACAATTATGGTCAAAGTACAACCGTTGATTTACATAGTAATTCAACCCATTATAGCATAGTCAACAGTCATATCACTTGGCCGACTAATGAACAATGGCAAGTGCATGCGCAATCAACATTATACCAAAGTTTTTGAATCCACCAACAGTCAAATTGAAATCAATACCAAACTCAACTATGCTCCAATGTATCAACCGATATCAATAGTTTAACCAATGTGTAGATATGTTTTAATATAACCAACATACCAATCATTATGAAAACATAGTCATAGGCATGATATTAAAAAGATATATATGAGAGATTTAATCATAAACCCTATGTATTTTCATGAAACCAATGATCAAGTAGGTCAAACAACATATAAATCTAGATGTCAAGGTATTACAAACTCAATGAAACCAAGTCACAAAAAATCGAAGTATGAGTACCGATCAAAGGATGCTGCCAGCTGCATAACGATAAGCGAAATGTAAGTGTAAATAGGCATACTGACAAGAAAGATAACGATTGTTCGAATAGTGATTTCAATGCAACTTCGAAAGACTAATGTTTTCATGCTTACAGTCGTGAAAACAAAATGAAAGGAAATATGTAAAAAGGCATAAAGAATAAAAGTGTCGTTTATTTAGAAATTGCGACGAAAAAATTGATGTTTGTAGAACATTGGTGTAGGCAGCTTATAATGTAAAAAGTGAATTGGCTGCCAACAATGGAGACACACTGGTTGAATCAGTTATCTCTGCCAAAAGGAACAAATTCATATTAGGACAGCAAAGAAAATTCAAACTCAAAAATAACAACCAAAAAATCGTATAAACATCATCATTAACCAATCATTCCAGCAGTGTTTCAAAAGAAGAAAACTGATAACAATCTTAAGATCAGCAAGTCACGGTATTAAAGATAAAATATTCAATACTTTTGGCATAGCCACTGCTGCCAGCAGGTGTTCATAGCCTCGACAAGGTTGCCACTTAACCCACTCTGACATCTGTATCCTGCCAAGAAGTTCTGGATGAAAATAAAGGACTTTAAAGAGGTTTCTTTTTTGTAAATTTTCATATACCTGACATTGCTTCGCTGCGAGCGGGCCTATTCAGTACCTCGATGAAGTTGCCTTGGTGCCATGCATGCATTTACCCACTGCCAGCAGACCTGTTCAGTATCCCGGTGGGTTTACAAGCACTTCCCACAACTCTTATTCATAATTTTTGTTTTGTTTTTTTATAGATATATAGCTGAGTGGGGTGACACTGAAAATCATGATATTTTAACATAATTTTTTCAGACCTCATCAGGATTTTTAGAGCTGTCCTTTATTTAGATTCAGAAATGTTTTATTTACAAAAAAAACTTCCTAAGACAGGGAGACATCTTTTGAGTCATTCCTTTACGGAAAAGGGACAACGTAAAAAGATAATAGATGATCATGATGAACTTTACTCAGAGATCGAAATCGGTAAAATTCTTTCAAACACAGATTTTTCCAACACAGATATAAATTTCAGAAATATATCATTGATGTTTGTACATATTTTTCAGAAGTTATTTCAGCGAAGGAAATTTCTTTCATCTTTTTCTGAAAAGCTCAGTGTACAGGTACGCGTATTTCAAAGCAAGCAGAAACTAATAAATTCAAATCAAAATAAAAAACAAAAAGAAAAATAAAAAACAAACCAAAGAAAAATATGTACATAAAATACAAAGGTTGTAATCAAGCAAAGTATCTTTTCAGGGCTCGGCCATTCACCAGATAGGTGTCAAGCTTCCCTTTAAGATTCTGCAGTCGAAAAGAACTAGGACCCAACTTTTCAGCAATTAAAAATGGTCCAAGCCATAAGTTTTGAAATTTAGTGTGTTCTCCCTTTCCCTCGTGGGGTTTGTCCCATTTGAGGACGAGATCACCTACTTCAAAATTCCTATCAGAAGTAGAATTACAATCGAACCATATTTTAACAAATTGTTGATGTTGATCTAACTTACGCTTAGCTTGGGCTCTTACCTCTTCTAGCTTCATCAAAGCGTTAATCCGGTTTTCTAGAGGGGGACAATCTTCCTCTTGAACTTTCTGTGACAACTGAAGCGAAGGAAGAAGAATGTGAGGTGGCAGAATTGCTTCTCTACCATAAATGAGAAAAAAGGGGGAGTTACCTATAGCATCTTTTGGCGTAACCCTATCATCCCACAACGCATTTAGCAGCGCATTGTGCCAATTCTTGTGATTTTCAACCACCGTTCTCTTGATGATTTTGATCAAGTTCTTGTTTGTTGATTCTGCTAATTCGTTGCCCTAGGGGTAATAACTAGCGGAATACATCAAATTAATTCCTTTTTCCAAAGCGAACTCGCTCATATCAAGAGAGGAAAAGTAAGAAGCATTATCGAAGACCAAATAGTCAGGGACACCGCAACGAGTGATGATATTCGAGTTTAGAAAGGCAATAACCTGACTGGTGTTGATAGTTCTTAGTGCAGCCGCTTCAGACCATCATGTAAAATAATCTGTGGCTGTCACGATAAACTTGTGTTGTTGCGAGGATGGAGGGTTAATAGGACCTATGATATCAAGGCCCCATTGCTGAAAAGGAGAATCTACCGTAACGAGTTGCAAGGAGAAGGCTGATTTTTGCAATCACCCTGACGCTTTCTGACAGATGATACATTTACGACACAAGGCATGGGTTTCTCTAAAAAGTGTGGGCTAGTAATAAATGGCTCATAAAAACTTATGAAAAGTGGTGTCACCACCGAAATGGCCACCAGCTTATCCTGCATGCAACTCTAGCAAGACCTTCTCTGCTTCATCTTTTTCAAGACAACGCATCAGTACGCCATCAAAACTTTGACGAAATAGGATACCATTAACCAGATGAAAGGAGGTAGACTTTAGTCTCAATGCTCTTCTTTTGGCGGGGTCTAGGTGACGGGGGGCTGACCCATGTTCAAGACATAATCTTATATCATCGTACCAAGGACTAACAAGGTTATGTGCACAACAAATTAGACTTTGTTCGCTTTGCCCTAGGTTTGATGTATCACTTTCTTCTTGCTGTCTTGATTCCGAATCAGCAACCAACTTACATAACCCTTGGCCTCTCACTATCTGAGCTGGGGTGATTTCTAAGTCGTACTCCTACAAGGAGGTGACCCAGTCGGCTCTCTTTTCTCCTAGTTCCTTTTGCACTAACAGGTTCCTCACAGCTGGGTAAGGGACAATGAATTTCGTCCTTGACTTCAAAAGATAGGACCGGAAGTGTTTAACTTCTTTGAACACAGCATAGGCTTGTTGATCTATCATTGGGTAATTAAGTTCAGTGCCTTTGAAAGAGGAGCTCATAAAGGCGATGGGGACTTCGTTGTTCTGGGCATTCTTTTGGGTTAGGACGGCGGCATAGGAATGGTCAGAAGAAAAAATGTAGAGTGTAAAGTCTCGAGAAAAATCTGGGCTCATGAGAGACGGAGCGTCTATTATGGCCTTCTTTATCACGTTAAAGGATTGATTTTCTAGGGGTCCCTAGTGATATTGGGTGTCTTTCTTAATCAAGTTCTGTAAAGGCCTGACCATTTCAGAGAAACTGGGGACAAATCTTCTCACGAAGTTAATCTGGCCTAAGAAAGACTGCATGGATTTTTTGGATGTAGGAGGGGGAAGTTTTGCGATGACTTGAGTCCTTTCGGGGTCAATAATCATCCCTTCACTAGACATAATGAATCCTAGGAGTTTACCCTGTTCTACTGGAAAGATGGAATTTTTGGGGTTCAAGAAGATGTCGTATTTACGACATCACAGTAAGACGGCTCGTAAGTGAGCTAGATGATCATTTTTGTTCCTAGAAAATACAGTCACATCATCTAAGTAAATTACAATGGATTGATTGATTAAGCCTCGGAAAGCAATATCCATTGCTCTCTGAAAGGTGGCTCTGGCATTAATCAATCCAAAAGGCATTTTGCGATAAGCATAAGTGCCCCACAGAGTACGGAAGGTAGTTTTGAGTTGGTCTGGCGGGGACATCAGGACTTGGTTGTATCCAGAGAAACCATCTAGTAAGGATAGCCTCTCGGAACCAGATACCTGTAGAAGGATCTGTTCCATGGGCGGGACAGGATAGTTGTCTTTATCAGACGCCCTATTAAGGTTGCGGAAATCGACGCAAAGTCAAATTTCCCCATTTTTCTTCCGGACTGGGACAAGGTTAGAAACCCACTGAGTGTGTCTGACAGGGAAAATTATTTTAGCATTAAGGAGTTTAGTCAATTCTTTCTGAACGGTCGGTTCTATATTGGGGTGCATTTTCCTCAGTTTTTGTTGGAAAGGTAAGGTTTGGGGCTTCATCAGGATGACATGCTGTATGATATTCAGATCGAAAGTCTTAAGATGATCATACGTCCATGCAAAGACATCTTTAAATTCTTTAAATAATTTAATGAATGCAGCTTTTTCTTGTCGAGAACATCCCAAGCCTAGATTAATGCACTAAGGACTTTCATCAGTTCCTAAATTTACTTTTTCATAGGATAACGAGGAACTATTGGTTTTATAGTTGACCGTCTTTTTAAATTTATCTTGAAAATCATAAAACTTCTCCAATCTAATTACAGATTTTGGGATCGAGTTTACCATATCCGATAGAGCTTCAAGAGTTTTCGGATTAGGTATTACCATGAAATCACGCAAATTATCTATCACCATGCCTTGAAATGTTTCTTCCATGTGCAGGAAGTTAATAATCTGCTGATCATCGTCAAATACTCTCCAGTTCGTGATGTTGTCGGGAATGGATGGCCGAAACAACAGCTCAACGGAGAATGCGTCTGGGGACAAGCCTTATGCAGGAAGAAGTTTAGAAGCTACATTAGCTAATAAATCTGCTTCAGAGTTATTCAATCTAGGAATGAAATTTATATTGAAAGCAGAAAATTTACTCATTAAGTTCCATACCTCAGACTGGTATCTTTTGAGATGCGGAGAAAGACAATGGATAGAATCTCTTACCTGTCTAACCACTATTTCAAAGTCGCCAAAGATGGTTAAATTTTGAATGTTCATATCCAAATCTTTTCTGAGACCTTACAGTAAAGCCTCATATTCTGCGGTATTGTTAGTACATTCAAATTCCAACCTACATGCTATCAATGTTTTGTTACCTACCGGATCGATAATGACGCAGCCTGCTCCGGCTCCTTCTTTGGACTTTGACCCGTCAAAATACAGAGACTAAATTTGATTTGCATCGGGTTCATGAGATTGTTGTGTGGAAGGTGCAGGCTGCATAAATGCTACAATATCGGATTGTTGTTCTGGATTGATGATAGGTGAAACCTCATCCATGAAGTTGCCGAAGAAGGTGTCCATCCATTTTACTTCAGGTGAATCAACAGGGGGTGTGTACGGTTCATTAGGATCATTCAAATCAGTGACCATGAACTTGAGGTAGCGCTCACAATTTACTCTGATTTTATTAGGCTTGTCGTTCTTTGGAAGCCATAGATGAGACCAATCTGTTGCGAAATAATCATGTAGTTGCTCCAACCAGTCCCTGCTTAAAAACATGCCATACACTTCCAGAATATCCACAACAATTATATCAATAACTTGATGAACCTTGGGGTTAGACGACAATCTAATAAGCACATTCTTTAGTTCGCCTATAACATTGACATTTGTCCGATCAAGTTGTATGATTTTTAAAGTCGATGGTTCAACTTCAGCGTTAATTTTCTGGCATACAGACCATGGCATCACATTGGATGATGCCCCTGAGTCTGCCATACAATTATGCACGTTTCTATTGAAAATATCGAAAGTTAATAGGAAAGGAGGTACATTCTTGCGAGTACTAAGAGTAGTGACTTGTGGCTTTTTACTCACAGTTTCTAAGGTTACTTTATCTACGTTATTTACATTATTTACATTATTTACATTACTTACAGGAGTACTTCCTTTATCTTGAGGATCAGGATTGTTTTTAGTGGAAGTCTTCTGGGGAGTTTTACTTTGCACAACCTTGTTACCATTAGAATTACCATTCTTGCCATTTTCTAAAATATTTTGCAACATTTTTTGTAACAAAAACGGAAACTTCAATAACTCGTAAATAGAAATGTTAGCCCTTAACTTTTTAAGATCTTCAACAACATCATAATCTAATTTAGGGTTCACATTACTCTGTTTTGGCTCAATTGATTTAGATTGCTTTGGAGGCGAAGTTGTAGTGTTTTCGGAAGAAGGTTTGTTTGTAGTCTTACTCCTAGTGTTATAAGGGTGAACTGTCTCGAAGTTGGCTTGGAAGATGCTATCCGAGAAATGTCAAAAAATGTTTGGGGAAGACTCTTCTTCTTGAACTGTCTCTTGTTCAACTACCTCCTCGGGAATATCAGGAGGCATCAAGTTATCTTGGGCTTCTAGAATTGTTTGAAGAGCACATTGCAAACTTTCTAGATTAAGGCCTTCGGTGGTTGGATTAGGTCGGTTGGTAGGAAAAGGCTTTCGGAAAGGAGGTTTGTAGGGCCCTTTACTTGAGGAAGCTTCTTCAGTCGACCTCTTTAAGTCTATAACTTGATTTGATATTTTTTGTACAACTTTGGTTAAGTTTTCCAAATCAGAGTTTTGAGGTTGTGTTTTACTTTGAGTGGGTCTAGGGAGTATTTCAATCTTCTTTTTGGAAGTAAGAACAGTCTCAGTTTCGTTTCTAGAGGAATATTTAAGACTAAGTATGTCTTTTTCTATCTGGCTGGCCTCCTCAAAGGCTTCTAACAACGTCACTTTCTTAGATCATTTAACCCAAATAGCTATACTTTGATTCAAAGCTTTAGTGTAGTAAGCTATTATAAGACTCTCAACAAGCATAGAATCTACAGGAATTCGGATTTTAAGTGTTAAGAATATCTGATTAAAATCTTTAACTTTTTCCTTTGGATTCATTTTCAAGCTAGAAAGATCCATAACTAAGACTTCCGGAGGCTTACCATCTCCGAACTTTTCCAAAAAGCATGACTCAAACTTTTCCCAAGACACGATAATATGGGGTTGTTGGGAAAAGTAACATGTGGATGCATTACCCTTGAAAGTATATGGGAACAACCTACAGACAACATCTTCATGTTCAACATTGCGGAGTCTTATGGCTAACATAAATTTTTTGATATGATCTTCAGCTATCTGTTTTGAGTCAGGATCAAACTTGGGAAGCCATTTATCTGGGTTTTTTGGTAAAGGATGATGAGCTCTAGGTACGGCTACGGCATCCTTGTCCAACTAGGGTCTAGCAGGGTTGTTCTGATTTGCCATTGGGGTAGTGGGTGTGGAAGGCTGAGAAGGTGAATTGCCTTCGTTAGAGGAATCTCCTCCAGAAAAGGAAGGAGATGATGGAGGTGGCGAAGGAGGTATCCCAGATCCTCCTGCAGCAGGATTTAAGTTTGGATCTGTAGGATTCACAGTGAGGTTAGTGTCACCTAATTATTCTCTGATATCAGAGAAGTCCAAAGGTCGACCCCACAGACGGTTTGGTTGCCTCAAATGGGCTAAGGCACTATGTGTTTTAATAAGAGATTGGCGGACAATCTCTTGTATGTCACCACCTGTAGGATTAGGGGTTGTTGGCTCAACTGTGATCTGTGGATCTTCGGTTGAAGTAGTTGCTATTTGAAGGGGAATATTATCGTGTGAATGGATTCTATTCACTATAGGTGAGCGATTAGGGGGTGGAGGAGTCTTGCGACCACCTCGTGCCATCAATTAAGTTTAGGCCCTCCTTCTAGCGTCATTTGTTGATGGGCGAAATCGACCGTCCATCAACTGAGAGAGTGGAACCGGTCTGGGGTTGTCTAATAACCCAAGCCATTTGGAATGAACCACCCTGACGGGTTTAGCGGCTCCATTAGCCGATCTAAGGTCCTAAGAAAACAAAAAAGAAAACTAATCTACAATAACCAATCTAACTAAAACATAAATAAAACTAACTAAACTAAAACTAACTAAAACAAACTAAACTAAAACTAACTATTCTATATATACAATCTACTAACGACTACTATACTAACTACTTACTGAAATATAACTTATTCAAAAAATTTACAGTAATCTACAATTTACAGATTTAAATAAAACCTGAAAAACTCTTGAATATTCTGCCCTAAAACAGAAAGAGATATTTTTTGTTGATTTTATAATTTTATGAAAAGAAATAAAACAGGAACTAACTAAACTAAACTACTAATATACTAATTCTAATTTCTAATCTAAACTAAAACATATATCTAACTAAGCTACTAATAAATATACTTAAACAAATAAATGACAAGCTGACCTGGAAACGCTCCAGGTTTGTCCTGTGTATGATGACTTTTTAGCAGATCGGAGGAAGGAAACTCGCACCGAATAATCCAGAAACTTCTCGTAAACGATAGTTGCAATGCTCTTCAAGTGTGTTTGCATGAAAAAAAACACATAAAAATCACAACAATCATATAATTTATAAATCTTGACAATTAGGTAAAACTGTATGCAAAGACTTATACATGATAGTTCAATTGATGAAGAAGAGAAATATGTCATTCATTAACTGAACTAAGTAACTGTTGCATTCTTTAAATTAGTGAAAGAATTAGGCATGTATCACATTAATTCAATCATATCATTCTGCAAAATACTGTGATAGCTAAAGTAGTCACTAATCAAATACAAATTGATAAACATAAACATGAAACAAAAGATTGATATTATGAAAAGCTAAAGTTGTAGCAGAACATCAACTTCTGTCTCAGTTTGTATTAAAAATCCATAATCTTGGTTCTCCCACAAGCAAGGATGATCCTTATTAAAAAAATAATAAGTATTTATAAGTTTTTCCACAGGGTAAACCTCCCTGTTGAAGTTATAAAACTGTTTACATAAAATTTGGGAAGATATCCCAAGTTCAACTAAACTAGGAAAAAAAAACTATAAAACTAGAAACACAAATATCCTCTAAACTGTCCATCAAATCCCATGCAATTCGAATTCACCTGAAAAGGACCAGAAATGAACAAGTTAGAATGATCTTTTATTAACAAAATAAAAAAAAATTAATTCTATAGACTAGCTACAGAATCATGCGATTCTGTAGCTAGTCTAAATGAGATACAGAATCAACATCAGAATCGATTAAAAATCTTTTAAAAGGATTAAATCCAATTATCTTCCAATAACCATTTAAAAACAAATCATTGAGATTGGAATGGTTATATCATTCAAAATTAAACAGGATAAAAAATGATTCAACCAAATACAGAGATAAGAATACTCAGTTCTTTTGTTACCATAAAATCGGGTCCACAGAGTCATAATCGAACAGTAGTAAGATAGTTTCAAATCCAATTGAAACCGATAATCAAACAAATCATATGCGATTGTTAAACAAGAGATACGATCGAATCCAACTAAATTATTTTTCAATCGTTATAGCCGTAACGATATAGAAAAAGATTCATACCATAAACGAATTAAACCAGTACTGGTGCGTAACTTTCTATAAACGAAATCGTGATGAAATAACTCAGCTGGCAACAGGGTTCAAAAGAATTATATGATCATTTGTTTTTAGTAAACTGGATAGACAGGATTGATTTCCTTTGATCGAAATTATTTGTTTAAAACGCATTATTACCGAATTCGATAGAGACAACAAATATTGACCAATTCATTTGCAAGTTAAAAAAACAAATAGAGCAGCATTTAACGATGTGAATCTAACTCATGAGAGCAATCGAATCAACTGAATTCAATTTAAGCGAATCAAACAGCAAGGAGTCTTAACATAATCATCGTGAATCGAAACTGTCCCATGATTCATGCATGAATATTACTTGCATCAGCTTACATGAGCATATTGTTTTTATAAAAACAGAGTCATTTTTTCCCAAATTAAAACCGAAAAAAGCAATATTCACGATCTTTGAAAATCATATGACAGAGCATATCATAACCAACAAACTCATTGAAATAGTTTACCAATCAGAGCATCCGAACTATAACGAAATCGAATCCAACATGATTGTATTCATGAAAACTTATTGTTCAGAGTAGATACCAAACCAATTCAATTGAAAGCACAACGTCCATTTCGTTAACTCAATCAGACACACGATCAAATCAAACCAAACGAAAATCAACCAAATCGAAATGAGAATCTATCGGTGTCTAAATTGGGGATGATCAAATCGTATATTCAAAATGAAACTCGATTTAATTTTAGTAAAGTGAAACAATATATAGGATATACACATCATTACAGAGCCATTTCGAAATATACACAGGGCTATTCGAAAATAGAATTTAACTCATTATATCAACCCCGATCATTCACACAACTAGAACGATATTAAAATCCATACCTGTATGGCGATGGGACGGCTTGATCATGTCAATTTGGAATTGATAACTGCCATAGCCGATTCAACGTTTTTGAAAAGGATCGAGCCTGTCATCTTTTTCTTTTTATAAACTACTTGGAGTTGGTCTCGTTGATTGGTTAATACTGCAATTCGATCTTCCAGCGATTGAATCTTAGATTGGAGTAGGGGGACATCAACGTAGTATCACTCCAACCATAACTCACATTGGTCACATGATGGCTGTGTGGGGTTTGAAAGAGAAGGCAAGGGTTTGGGCACATCGTTGAGGGTTTCACTAGACAATTTAATACCAGGGTAGCTAGGGTCATTTCTTAGGCAGGGAGGAAGATTAGTCACGAAATCGTGAGGTGGCTCAGGGCATAAAACCTGCGAGTAAGGGTACTCGCTGGCTAGAAAACGTTCAACATCAGAGTCAGATTCCTCACTTAGAACGATAGGGTCTCGTTCAACAGAGGGTTTAGGCTTGTTCCTTGCCATTCTCGAAATGAGCCAGGCATTCCTCTTCCCTTTGGCATTAGCAGTAGGGTTTTCCTTGGGATTTTTTCTCGTAGGCTTCTTAATAGTCTCAACATTCTCATTTCCAATGTTAGGTAAGTCAATAGGAGGGTTGGCCGAGGGTTTAGGCAGTAGGACATGTAAGGGTACAGGTGGTTCGACCTTGGTTTCAACTACCACAGGCTTGTCAACCGGGACAGGGTCTAAATCCTCAAAACCATTACGAGAAATGAAATCTCTCCAACTATCACCATGCAAACTCAAATGATAAACAACGATAAGATTAATGAGCCCATGATGGAACAGTCTACTATCATCCTTCTACCTTTTAAATATTTTTGACATCTTATATAAGCTGCGTTGAAAATAGAAAGGCATGTTTAAAGGATACCCTATAAAAATCATCAGCAAACGCAGGTGGTAGAGAAACACAAGCCCATATTGACCTTCACAGGTCATGAACTACTTGACTAGCATTAATAGTTCATGCCATCATGGTTTGAGCATAGATGTGGGCATACCTCTGTCAGACGAGGTGACTTTGCACGAGAGGAACATCAGTGTCCATGGTACTTCCTCGACCTTACAGTTATTAAGCCAACGCTGTCCCGAGGCAAGTAGACCTGTAGCAGAGCTAATAAAATTCTCATCAATCTTCAACTATATGTCGCCCACCTTGGCTCTACAGCCATCAAAGGTCATGGAAAAATGTCATGCTACACAGAGGTTAAAACCCTCAAATCGTTGTATAAAGGCGAGCCAACAGTTCTCTTCCAAATCCTTCCGGGCATTGTCAAACATTAACAGGGCCTGGTTGCCATTTGTCTTGATCTGCACAACTGGTTCCATGGAGCCGAGCACATGGTAAGCCAAGGGTTTGGGTCTAAACACACATAGGAATAGAGTGCACGGAGGCTTCCTGAGCTAACTGAGGTGAACGATGAATATGGGACAGGCATAAATGCCAGTGTGCGAAGGTGGTGGAGTTATTCACTGCCATGCAAAACAATTATGGTCAAAGTAAAACCACCGATTTACATAGTAATTCAACCCATTATAGCATAGTCAACAGTCATATCACTTGGCTGACTAATCAACAATGGCAAGTGCATGCGCAATCAACGTTATACCAAAGTTTTTTAATACACCAATAGTCAAATTGAAATCAATACCAAACTCAACTATGCGCCAATGTATCAACCGATATCAATAGTTTAACCAATGTGTAGATATGTTTTAATATAACCAACATACCAATCGTTATGAAAACATTGTCATAGGCATGATATTAAAAAGATATATATGAGAGATTTAATCATAAACCCTATGTATTTTCATGAAACCAATGATCAAGTAGGTCAAACAACATATAAATCCATATGTCAAGGTATTACAAACTCAATTAAACCAAGTCACAAAAAATTGAAGTATGAGTACCAATCAAAGGATGTTTCCAGCTGCATAACGATAAGCGAAATGTAAGTGTAAATAGGCATACTGACAAGAAAGATAACAACTGTTCGAATAGTGATTTCAATGCGAATTCGAAAGACTAATGTTTTCACACTTATAGTCGTGAAAACAAAACGAAAGGAAATATGTAAAAAGGCGCAAAGAATAAAAGTGTCATTTATTTAGAAATTGCGACAAAAAAATTGATGTTTGTAGAACATTGGTGTAGGCAGCTTATAATGTAAAAAGTGAATTGGCTGCCAACAAATCCACACACAAGGGCAGGGTATCTAGCCTGAAATCAACTTGAGAGACTTCCACTCATCATTGTGGGTATACCTTCAAGTGACCCTCGTAATACATGCAATCTCTACACCGATATCAATAATGCAGGGTGAGTAACTCTGTCAATCTCGATGCGACCTCAGGTTTGACCCTTGTGTGAGAAGGGATTCCTAGGACAAAATGATGCAAATGGAATTTGACACTCCTTATCACAAGATGCTATTGTGTGTTTTATTCTTTGGAAAGTGTGCCTCACTACCTATTCCAAATCTCTAGCCTAGTTATTGTTGGTGTAAAAGAGCCCTAGAAAAAATTACTAGTTGAATTTTAAAATTGCATAATATTATTAAAGGTTGTTGTTACCCAAAAGGAGACGGAAACAAAACCGATGTTGTGTGAGACTCTTACCCAACAATGCATAAATAGGAATGAATGATACAAATTTTTTGTTCGATGAATCCTATTTACAGGAAGGAAAGAGGAGTTTTCAGGAACAATACGAACTACGATGTATGATCTTTTCTTAAATTCAATATCAAACAACCATGAACAATGCAAATTCCCTATTCGTTCTCTTTCAATACTTGAATGACAATATTTTTGAATAAAAAGTTTCTTAAAAATGAAAATGTCTTTAATTTTTATTAGAAACCAAACAACAGGGGTGGAACTAAGAAAAAACAAGCAACCAACGAAAAAGAAATACAGAACAAACACCCAAACCAATCTTTCAATGAAGACAAAAATAACAAACTGACAAGACATGTCTCTTCAAATGCACATGGGTAAAAAATTTCCAAGTAATAAGCAATTGAAAAGAACAATTGATCTCAACTTTTAAACCAATCAAAGGCTCCCAACCAAACAAGCACTCGGATTTCAAAACCGGAGATTATACCCTTGCTGCAAAAAGGTCAAGAGGTAAAAATTGAGAAAACATGATCAAGAAGAGATTTTGATTTCTGGAAACCTATCATTCACGATATTTGAAGTCAAGAAACATTCAATCACTGGCCAGAGAAGTTCTTCCTAGACACACAAATAAATCTGGGCATCTGAGCACATAAAAGACTTAATCCAAAAATTTTGCAAGTGGGTTCCCAGGCTGGCAGTGGGATACAGTGCGAGAATCAAGGATTCTCGCAGGCTACACACAGGAAGAATGCGAGAAGTTCACACTAAATTGAACAACATGGTGTGAACTTTAGTGGTTTTCGTAGGCTACATAAGGGTGCAGTGTGAGAAGGTCTATAATCAAGCAAATTTTGGAAAAAAGACAAAACTTTTGAGGGAACTTCTGGATCCAGGGAGTTTGTAAGGGTCTCCTCAAGACTCAGAGATTGATGGGAATGAAAAATGGTAGGTTAAGAGAAAATGGCCAAGAAAAAACCACCAAAAATGGGTTATATCCCCAGTGGAGTCGCCATTTTTGTTATCGGATAAATCGGTAGGTGCGGACACTAATAGATCTCTCTAGATCCACCTGGATCTAGAAAAAAACAGGATAGGACATGACTCTTTCCCTAAGTTGTAGTCATTGAATCTACTAATAAGAAGGAATGAGTGGCATACCTTTATATCACTTCCTTAGGTCTCTGTTGTTCCCACTTCACTCCAGTGCTCTTGTGAAGTTAGGTCCAAGACAACACAAACCAACCAAAGTGAATATATAAAATTATATTCGATGTCAAACTATGCATATGATCAAGGAGTTATGCTATAAAATAAGAGTGATTTTATGGGAAATGGACATGCCGCTGTATTATATTAAATGAAAGTAGAAGATACAACCTAATTGCCTTGATGTCACAAGGTTCCTTTTTAGTGACCCTTGGTTCCAACACACACACTTGCTCTATACTTGCATGAAGAAGATCCAATACCTCTTGATAGACCAAGTAGAGTCTTCAAGCTTCTGTCTACGCAGGGTTCTTCATACAATTCTTTCACCAATTCTTCATTCAATATTGCTTAACATTTTCCATGAAAAACCTTTCAATATATAGGAGAAGGAGGGATGGTTACATGGATGAGGATGATCCCACCAAATCTAAGAAGTTAGTAGGATGGAAACCATGCGAATTCCAACTCATTTTCTAGAAGATCCCCTTCTAGAACCTTCGTGACCTCTTCTCTTTTCCAAGCTTAAAAACAGGTTCGCACCCTATCTATGAAGCAGACTGCAAACAGTTCATACCCTAAGTGTGGGTGGCCTGCGAGAATGAAGGATTTTCACACTCTGTAACATAGTCATCCTGCGAATTCATCTTAAAAATGTGTTTTTTGGAAGAAGACAACAGTCACTTTTCTCAGGCAAGAAGTCCTTGTGGGAGCCTGAATACAACACTGTAGAGACATCACCAGAGTGACCAAAATAATGTGTAACAACTGGAGCTGCTCCTGGTGTCAAATTTATAGAAAAATCAATGTCTCTCTTTGGGGGTAGTCTTGGAAATTCCTTGAATACATCTTCAAACTCTTTCAGGACTGCATAATGCTGCAAATTTGGCACCTTTTCTTTAAGTGTCTCCTCCATATGAGCTGCAAATATTTGATATCCTTTTCTATAACATTTCTTCAGCTGCAATGCTGAAATTTCTCTAACGGTTACTACTCTGGGAATTCCCTACACTTTCCTTTTGTTTCCTTCTTCATCCAAGAAAGTGAATGCTTTGTTACGATAGTCTAGAAAAGTATGATGTTGGTCCAACCAATCCATCCCAATTAGACAGTCATAAGAACCTAAAGGTAAGATATTCAAATATGCCTTGGTGTTTAGCCCATTCATGTTCATAATACATGACTTAACCATCTCATTTACTTTTATTTTGGCTCTTGTAGCCAACTGTACCAACCAAGATTTCCCATGTTTTCTTCTTGGAAATTGCAAACTTTCTACCATCTTAGGATCTATATAACTATGACTAGCTCCTGAATCAATTAAAATAGTAATGGTTTGGTTGTTAATCATACCTTCCACTTCAATCATGTGTGACTGATACTCTTCTTTCTTGTTATCCAGGGCTGCATAGATCCTTGGCACATTTCTACTCATGTCCCTCATTGTTTCAGCTTGTTGTACATTGTGAACAGTCCTTCCTGTTTCACCTCTGCGAGGACAATATCTAAACCTATGATCTCCTTTACAACCCCAACATTGCATGGGTGGCTGCCATGGCCTTTGAATTCCTATGTCAATCGTTCTGGGTTCTCTAGGCATTTTTTTCTCTTGTGGATTACTTCTAAAGAATGGTGTCTTATACCCCTTCTTCCTCTGATCCACCTTGAACTTCTTTTTGTCTTCCCAAGCCTTTTGGAAAGTTGGACTTGTTTTCTGCTGATCATATAGGCATTTAGCTCTCCTAAGGGTATCTTCCAAAGTATTAGGATCATCATACTGTATTTTGTCACTAATAAATGTTAGTAGTCCACTCAAATACCTTTGAATTTTAATTGTCTCATCTTTGATGAAAGAGACATACTTCAACAGTTCTAGAAATCTTCTTTCATATTCATCTATGTTCATACTTCCAAGTTTGAGTTCAAAGAACTCTTTCATTTTCTTGTCATAATATCTCTTGGACAGGTATTTCTTCTCAAAATACTTCTTAAATTCCTTCCAAGTAACACTTTTCTCTTTAAGGTGTTGCACCTGCACGAGTTGATCCCACCACATGGATGGTTTTCCTTTGAGTTGATAGATGGAAATTCTATCTTCTGGATGAGAAGAATAGTTATGCAATTGAAAATACTTCCTCATTCCCAACAACCATGTTTCTTCATCTTCATCCTTCTTGTGTTCACCATCAAATGTAGGAGGTTTGATTTTGTTCATTTGTCCTCATATATCATCCATCCCAGACCTCTTATGTTGTCTGACAAGAGATGGACTTGTGCTGCTACCTGCTCGTTTATTGGAATTACTTTGGGAGTGGTGTTGTCTGCTAACACTTTTTGTACTTCTTTTCTCATCCGATTGTTTGTGATTTCTAGATTTGCTTGTGCCACCCTCCTTGTCCAATTTCTTTTCTATTCTGTTCAAGCCCTTCAATAACTTCATGTTGAAGTCATCTTGCTATTCCATGGCTTTCATAAGTTTTTCATTATCATCTTTATGAATTTGAACATCCTTTTACAAATTTTTAATGGTCTCTACCATATTTAGGTTTTCATCTCTTTCCTCTGCATGCCCATTGGAGTTTGTTCCTTCAATGTCCAAATGAAAATTCATCCCTCTGCTCTTGTTTTGTTGGCTAAAATCTCCCTGTGCCTCTTCCATTCTTATGGATTCTTTACTGAACTAAACTGATCTAGTTGTTGTCCATTCTGCAAAAAGTATAGCCATCAAAGCTTATCAAGCTAACTAAATCCACAATTCAAGAAGAATACGAACCATCTTGGTTCAATCTACACATCAGAATTATTTCATCTGAGTTCCAGGTGTTATCACCATGACAACTTTTAGACAGAACTCAATTTTATGAATTTTAGCGTGAACTACATCATCGCCAAAATCCTGATGTCGCATGTTTCATTATGTCAAATCCACCCTTCGTGGGGCGAACAATGGTTAGTCAGATCACCCTGTTTCACTCGTTCGGTACTTCACAGCTTCATGAAGTCCAACGAACACCACCATAAATAACTCACACGACTTAATAATTTGAAATGGATTAACCGCGTATGGCATCCCATTGCACTTGTGCGCAAATCTATCAGGGATTCATCATTGGAACTCTATAATTACCAATTCCCGAGTTTGGAAGCATCATCTTATACATAATTGGAATAGTCTTCCAATTTTTCTTTGCTTTATGATCTTTGTAGTAAAAAAAAATTGTCTGCAAGAATTGAGTGCATGGATAAATCTATATCCAGCGAGACGAGTTATTCCAACAACATGAAAGAATTTCCTACGAGTAAAAAGGAAAAGGTAGTCGCATGCATCCTAGCGACTAAGTTTCTCATGGAATCTATCACAGACTCCAAGTTGAAAGTCAAGCTAAATTCTATCATGGGGGATTGTTATAACCCTAATTTGCACCAGACATGCTTACCTGACATCAGGCCATCTCAGATTCCTTCTTCACCAAAACACTACTAAATAACTCTTCTTAAAACCACCTTTTATAAAGGCCCATGCACCCTGCTCCATTACTGCACGCATGTACATGCTAGCTGACCCAAAATAGCCCACGTGTACCTAAAAAAGAATGAAAAAAGGAAATTTGTTGACAGAACATACAGATTTGGTTGAGTTAACTAAACCTTTTGGCCATGCATGGCCAAGGGTTCGACCAAATACCTAGCTTCTTCTAGCCTATAAAAGAAGGGTTAGGGATCCCATTTGAAAGAGGAGAATCATAGTAAAGAAACTATACCTGATTGTGCATTCCCTTTGTCCCAACCCTTTAGCCATCCTTGTGCAAAGAGAAATATAGAGAAAAGAAGTTGGAGGACAGATGAAGAGGAGCCCAGGACCAAGTTCATGGAGCAGTGGCTAGCTTCATCATTGTAAGTTGATTTAGTGAAGTTAATAATAAAGAAGTTCTTTTCCCGTTCCACCATCTGAGGTGTTCATGGTTTATTGCATACATGTTTTTTGAATCTCTAACCCATTAATCTATATATCAAATGCATGTGGAGTTCTTTGTTTGTCTCATGTGAATGCAGGTCAGCCTTGGGAGGAGAGCTACAATCAAAGAGAGATCAAGCATGAAGAGGGATCGATATCAAATGCCCGAAATAAGGTATGCTCACTTGATCTTCTTAACTACGTATTTGCTTAAGAATAATGGGGATTAGGTCCGGGACAACGATAGAAAGTAGGAATATTTAGGTCTTTTCTGCATGCATAATAAAACCCTAAGTGCTAGTCCATAGAGGGATTTCCCACTCACAACAGAATTGGTGACCATACTGGAGAGATCTCTAGGGTTTCTGGGAATATTTTTTGGGTATTTTTGAGAACTGGTTTCATTTCCTATTTTTAAAGTTTCTGCAAAAGTCTGAGCTAACAGAGATTTTGGTCTTCCATACCAGTTATCTCTGTTTCTTTGCTTGACTGTATCTTTTTTCCGAGACCCATAGAGGTACACGCGGCATGTATAAGGTCTTCATGCATGTACCCATGCTCTGCATTCTCACAGCCCGCGTGTACACGCTAGCTGAGGAAGCGTCAGTCACGTGTATGATTCCAGAAAATTTCTTTTAGAGAGGTAGTCATCCTCTTCCCTGTCAGAATTAGTCCTTCTTAGGAGTTTTCTGGAAATCTTTCTAGTCTTTGTTGTTTGCAGTCTATAGCTTAGGTTTCACCCCAAATTGGTTTGTTATATGAAGTTTTCCTTGAATTGTTTTCTTTTTTCTGTCAAAGTAAGTGTCTGAGTCTTCAAGAGATTCTGGTTCTCATTACTAGTAGTCTCTGCCTAGGTTGGCTTGCTTGGATTTTCATTTGTCTTGGAGTTTCAGATATACACGCGGCCTGTATAAGGCCAACATGTGTGTACACACACTCTGACTTTACACATCTCGTGTGTACACGCCTACTGTTGATCTATTAGCAGTGTGCTTGTGGAGAGAATTTTTGTTAAAGGTGAGGTAGTCATGCTTTCCTTTGGCAAGAGTTATACTTCTCAGGTTTTTTGGGTCTCTGTCATACCAGTCAGTAACTTAGGTTTGATCACAACAATAGCTTTCTTTTTTCATTTAGAAGCTTTCCTCAAAATTTTCTTTTATAGGGTTTTTAGACAAGTGTGAGAGTCCAATTTTAATTTGCTTGTGTGTGATTATTAAAGTGACTCTTTGCGATCTGCGCTTAGACCAGAAATTTTCTTGGTTTTGACTTGTTGAAATTTTTCCTTTTTTCTTTGTGAGCATTCAAATAAAAAAATAAAAAAATATTTTATTTCTTTGTTTGGTTAAAAAGTGTTGTTTTTCATTAGAAACCAAGGAAAAGTATTTTCTTTCATAAGTTCTTGATGGTTTAATTAGATCATAAGTAGATCATAGTCGAGTGAAATCCTTCTTTGAGTTTGTTGTTCAAAGATCTTAGAAAAAATTTTAAGTTTGAAAAGTTGTTTTAAGTAAAGGTTTTTTGTTTCCATCTTTTTGTTTATTTTGCTTTCGTCTTTCAAACATAACTAGTTTCACTTTCATAACCTTTGACGTAAGAAAAGACATAAAAATTAATGCTAAATCTAAAATTCATTAGATTTTTTATGTTTATAGGGTCAACCAACTAGTTTAGGGTTAGGGCCTTGAATTAGGTTGGAGAGGAAACTCTTCAAGGCCATTAAAATCAAACATTGGAGTCTGAGTTACGGAGTGTTAAATTCCATTATCGTGAAAGTTATTTGGGACCCCCTTCTAACACAGGGGATAAACACGAGGTCGCATGTGGAAAAGTATCAGAGATAACCCCTCAAAAGTTGGACCAATCGTAGTGGAGAAGACATATAGAGGGCTTGTCTTGGGATTCCATCGATTGCATTTGCCACGGACCTTCGTGGGTCTCGAATCTGTTCCAGGTCCTCAGTTGTCTTCTGGACCACTTGCTTTCGATACCCTCAACAGGTTTCGGGCTTGATACCCTGCTCATTGTGGTCTACCTGACTTTCGACTATACCCGCCTGGTGATTGTTCGCGCTCTGGCAACCTAGTTGCCTATCTTTTTAGAGACATACATAGGTGATTGCGGGGGTATACCACGGTACCTAGGATAGAAATCAGGCCATGCTTTGTAGAGTATACCCAGAGGGTTCTTTCGTGTTCAAGTTTCACTTGCACTGGTAATTTTCTCTAGTGTTGGTTGTTGTAACTCTTCTTCCAATTAGTTTAGTTTTTGCTTGTTTTATCTTGTAGGGACATTTTTAGTGTGTGTTGTTTTTTGAACGAATAGAGAGCCCTAGAGTGTCTTTGATATTCTCACACAGTGGAGTATCATGAGCTTCGTTGGTCATGAAGGATTCTGGGCCTATCACCGGTTACACTGGAGCCACCTCTGCCACCACTAAGGTGAAAGCTAGACCAACAAGGGTCTTTTGAAGTGACCAGGTCACAAGAAATTGTGCCCGAACAACATCCGGAGGAAACAACCATTTTAGACTTTGGAGAGAAAGCTCTTGGTCCACTTGAAACTCCAACCACTGATCTTTCAGCACCCATCATCATACTGATTCACCTTTATGAGTGCCAGACAGTGTCCCACGCAACTATGGAAACAAATGTTGTCACTCCTTCTGGGAATTCTTCAATTCCCACTACGGTTGTCACCACAGGAGATTTTGCACCTCCTAACCCATCGTCACCGGTCGGAGCCACCATGGTATTGACCACCTTTACCTCACATAGTGGTCCGATCCCGTCTATGGTGGTGGCCACAACCCCTTTCACACCAAGTACGATAGGCCCTCTGTTCTCATACATGATGCCTAGCTCAGGTACAAGTCTTGTACTTTGCTACTCCACTTCACAGACTTTAGGTCTGGGGGCAGGGAGCTCTAAAGCTCCTCTACAAGACCACATGGGGGGAAATTCATCTCTTTTTAATGCTTTCCCTTATGGGGGAGGTCATATACCTCCTTCGTCCCCTTCGCTTGGTGGCACGCATCAACAATCCGTTGGGCCACCTGCACACCATAGTTTATTTGGAGCAGGGAGTCAAGGAACACCTTCGCATAATATGTCGGTAGTTTTGACATCGTTTTCTTTGTTCGGTGCGTTTCATAACAATGCCTTCTTGTTAGATGCTTTCCCGACTGGGGGCAATCTCGGTTTTGGACAACCTATTCCTATGCAGGGTACTATTCTTGCACAGGGGGAAAACCTAGGAACTTCTTCCGCATCAGCGCCTTGGAATTCTTGGTATGGATCCATTCCCTCATCAGGAATGACGATCTAGGGAAATTCTTTCACAATCAATGGAACCCTGGACAAGGTAATATGCCTATCCCCATGGCATCGGCATGGGGAAACCCTTCCCAAAGTCCTTCGAATGTAATGCATGCCCAACCATCTATGTCCTATTTTGGGAATTAACCAATGATTTCTCGTCACACATAGAATCTGTACGCTGGTCATGGCCATGGTTTTTACCAAAACCTAGGCCAGCAGCTGAACTTTTCTTGGCAACCTGGTGCCAGTCAAACTCCAGGTCCCTTTTTCCTAGGTTATCACCAACAACCCAAACTACCTTTCCTGGCAACCTTACATTTTCCAGACTTGACAAGGTTTTTGAATGACCCTATCTGTCACAATCCGTGTTGGCCCCCTATGCCGACGAAGTTTCCTTTGGACATACCAATGTTTGAAGCCAATCCTGACGAAGATCCAGGAGATCATGTGACTACATACCATCTTCGGTGCTCATCCAATTTGTTGAAAGATGACTCTGTATGGTTGTGATTGTTTCAACATACTCTCATTGGGAGTGCCATGAAATAGTACATTAAGCTCGACCGCTCAAGATACTCTTCCTTCGGCGAATTGGCAATGGATTTCCTAAACGATTTCCAATTACCTGTGAGATACGAAGCTGGCACATAATTGTTGGCCAATTTCACGTAGACAAAAGCATACCATATCTCTGATCACATCTGATAATGGAGACGCAGAAAGAGTTTAATTAAGGTGCCAGTCCCACCGACATTCTTTCTCGAGTGGTTCCTTAAGTCTTTTGTCCCACAGTTATCCAAAGACGTCACTACGTCGGGAGTATTTTCCGAAGAAGACGCCATCAAGAGAGCTCAACAACTTGAGCTAATCTATTCTCAGTCAGGTTTATTATACGATATATTTCCATATGTTCCATGCTCAATACTTGATAAAACTAGACAGAGAGTTGGACCACATGCCGATGGTATTATTGGTTCAGCACAAACAAATCCTGCTGAGCAACTGACGAAGCAATTGCAACAATTGTCTATACAACACACAATGACCAGCCAAACTACTATTTTGGCTGCTCCCCCTACTAAAACATCGGATGTACACACAGTGCAATTGACAAATCCAAGGGCCACCCAGTAGCCTGAAGGAAAGAAAAAACAATGAAAGAAGGGTAAGGGGGATAAGAAACCCACTAATAATGCTAGCGGGGGAAACAATGAGAAGCGGGAGGTATCCATGTAACCTGTGTGAGGAAGACCACCTGTTGGAAGCCAATTCATTTTTTTAATTTCCCTAAAAAAGATGCCTACACCTCTTGCCTTCTAAATGACAAATAATCGTCGCATTGTGCAACTAGACATTTGTTTCATTTTTGCGACAATTGCAATTTGGTTTCGATTCAGTTTTCACAACTGAAAGTGTGAAAAACCCTCCATCGTTGTTTGGAATATCGTCGTCTTTTATTGATTTTTTGAAAGGCACTTTACCATTGGTTTATCAAATAACTGCAAAGGTTCTTTCAAACTATGTCCCTTGGCCTACTCTTACTTTGATTGTGCATTTGGATCTATTTGATTAATACACCATTAAGCATGCAGATTTGCTGGTTACATTTGATTCTATAAAATTCATGATTGATGTTGGTCTTACGTGATATGATCCTTATTGTTTTGAGCTTTTGACTTATCGATTTTATAAAACCATTTGTCATAATGTTTTATAAAACATTGGTTGTCTATTTTGCTATGAGCGCATGATCAATATA
>JZKD02S0356112.1:520898-539297 GCA_000966675.3 Picea glauca | reverse complement strand
ATTGCAGGCAAATTCAAATTGGCAATAGATATGATGAGCAGTTAGGGGATGTTTTACAGATTCTACTTGCATTTTATTTCCTTAGTTTAGGAGATTTTGGGATATCTCCCAGATTATGTAAAACAATTTGCTATTATTCGCAAGGATGTTTTACCTTGTGAGAAACCTATATAAACCTATGGTTTTTGTAATAATGTTCATCCTCAGTTGTGGGAGAACAAGGATATGTAATTCTATTACAGACTGGAGCAGGATTGATGTTTTGTCATAGCTTTTGCTTTTCAATATATCAACACTTTGTTTCAAGTTTTGTATATCACTTTGTTTATGGTTTATGATTACTTTAGCTATCTAAATAAAATTCAAATGATATAATTTTATTACTGTTATCCATATCTTGTTGCTTCCAAATAGATAAAAGACATAACAGTTGTTGATTCATTTTGTGAATGATAGCTTTGTCTTCTTCATAGATTGAATTGTTATATAAGTTTTCTGCATAATCGGTTTCCCTTATTGTAGAGATTTATCATCATAAGATTGTTATGATTTTCTTTTTTGTCTTGTCTGTCCTGTAAAACACTTCAAGAAGCAACATAGCTGGTCATTTTCAAGAAGCTTAAGGACTAAACGGTGTGAATTTCTTCCTCCAACCAACTTGAGAAGTTACCATACGCAGGACAGACTTGGAGCATTTCCAGGTCAACTAGTTTTGTGTTTACTGTTTTCATTAAGTAGTTTAATTTAGATATAATTGTAATTAGATTTATATTAGATTTTTTTATTTCAGTAAAATATATTAGATTGTTTAATTTCAGTAGTTTATTTCTTTTTCATAAAATATAAAAATCAAAAGCATATATTGCTGTCTTAGGGCAGTAATCAATTGAGTTTTGCAGGTTTTAATCAAATCTGTAGATTGTTCATAGTGTATATTTGTGAATAAGTGATATTGCAGCTGATAATTAGATAGTTGATTTGAGTTATTATAATAGTAATTAGTGGATTGTATAGAATAATTAGTATTTAGTGTATTAGTTCCTTTTCTTTGTTTTATTAGTTTCTAGTTTCCTTTATTTTAGTTAGTTTCTTGTATTTAGTTATAGTTTAGTTTGTTTTGATTACTTAGCTCAGATCATTTCTCTCTTTGGTTTTCATACAAGACCTTAGAGCGGCCAACGGAGCCGTTAAAGTCGTCAAGGTGGTCCATTCCAAACGGCTTGGGTTATTTAGACAACCCCGGACCGGTTCCACTCTCCCAGTTGACGGACGGTCAGTTTCGCCCGTCAACACCACCCAACCCACCAATGTCCTTGGTTTGTAGAGGCTTAAAAGTTTGTGACATAGAAACAACCTGCTGTGTTAACCAATCCATTTCAGCATGGGCAAAACCTAACCCAAGCCTCTACAAGCGCGGAAGGGGGCAATCAAGGACCCTCTCCGTCTTTGAACAATCCCGCATCCGCGAATGTGTATATGATGAAGGGTGATGCTTTTATATCAACTAGAGCACATGACTACAGTAAACCAAGCACTTCTGAGAAGGGAAAAGAAGTTGAACTCCCATCTCTTCCTCTACAGATTGAGAAGACTTTGGGCAAAACAACGACACGCATCCCAAAAGGCTCGTTCAAAAAATCTTCTCACAACCCAAATGCAAGGGCCACCCAGAACTATTCTGTGGTGGAGGATTTGTCTCAAACCCCTTGTGTGATGTCCACTTTGGAAGTCCTCCAAAGCTACCCTTCCTAGAGGAAATCTTTGTTAACCGCTTTAGGATCTACCAAGACTTGTAATCTGGGTACCATCATGCTGGATACAACTGACTTAAAACCTCATCTGCCTTACCATGTAGAATTTCTGATAGTAGTGGATCAACCCACAAAAAATTTTACTCGAAATATTTTCCGCACAGTGGTTGATGAGGGCGCCTCGACATGTGTTATGTCTTTGGCATGTTAGAAGGCCATTGGCCAACCCGTTTTGTCTTCGTCACCTACTCTTCTCACTTCTTTCGATAATCGTTCATTCCAACCACATGGTATCATTCCCTCTTTCCTCATGTAGTTAGGAGGGAAGACTGTGTGCATCGAGGTAGAAGTAGTCGACGCGTCCCTCAACTACAATCTCTTGTTAGGAAGGAGTTGGACTTATGCCATGCAAGAAATGGTTGCTACAGTTTTTCGGGTCTTGTTGTTTCCACATGAGGACCAGATTGTGACCATTGATCAATTGTATTTCTCCAGACCTAACCCTTCATTGGGGGTGCCCACAATCCCGATGATTGATAATCCTCAACCAGGCTTAGTCAACATAGGGGTTGGTTTGTGCCCATCTTCGATGGGTACCTTCGATTACCCACCCCCTCAAGGTGATGTCATGTTTATATCCGACCACCATAAGTTTGAGATTTTCCAAGTTTCATCGTTTTGCACGACTTACTTCAATGATCCATGGATACTTCCTTCCCCATCGACCACGATGGATGGGACAAGGCACCCAGGCATGTCCATGCCCTTGTTTGCAGCTCAAGTAGCGTACTCTTTAGTCTAGCAAGCTTTAGCCAACATAGATCCAACTCCTGAACAAGAGTTAGATCCTCTTCTAGAGCCTATTTGGGCTCAAGGTTCTCTCGCTGACACCAATTCATTAGACTTAGTATTTCCCACCGATGAAGTAGTAATTGAAGCAATGACTAGTCCAGACAAACCCTGGGATGATCTTCATCACAGATTATACTTCCTCCCAAAGTTAAGCAGAGTCGAAGCCAAAGAATACACCTTGACTATGACTGGAGATAGGTCTTGTCCTATTAATCCCTTAGCTACACATGAGGTCTATGCTAATGGTAATATGGAAACCATCATTGAAACCATACCGATCAATATCTCCAGAACCCCTGGCGTCGTGGATAATGTTTTCGTCGGAGCTGACTGCTCCCCCCAGAGAGATTCAAATCTACATAGATCTATTTAAAGAATTCCATGATGTTTTTGCCTGGTATTACAAGGAAATGCCAGGCATTGATCCAAAAATAGTTGAACATGAAATCACAACTTATCCAGATGTCAAGCCTATTTGGCAGAAGCTTCATCCAGTTAATCCCAGGAAAGCAGCAACCATTAAGGTTGAAGTTGAGAAACTGTTAAAAGACGGTTTTATCTATCCTATCCATTTGACCCAATGGGTGTCAAATCCTATGCCAGAAAATAAAAAACAAGGCACCATTCATGTATGTATAGACTTTCATGATTTGAACAAGGTCTGTCCAAAAGATAATTTTCCCACACCATTCATTGACCAGATAATTGATGAATGTGTGGGTTGCGAGGCCTTCTCTTTCATGGATGGTTTTTTGGGATATAATCAAATACAAATCAAACCCGAAGACCAACACAAAATGACATTCATTTGTCCATGGGGTACATTCGCATATCGTAAGATGCCCTTTGGTCTAAAAAATGATGGAGCGACCTTTCAGTGGGCCATGTCTTTTACTTTCCATGACCTCAAGCATATATTCGAGGCCTATTTAGATAATTTAGCATATTGATCTCACAAGAGAATGGATCATCCCACACACCTCCGACTTATCTTTGAGTGTTTTCGCTACTTCCAGATTCGCTTGAATCAAAGCAAGTGCATCTTTTGCATAACATCAGGACATTTGTTAGGTTTCATAGTGTCAACAACAAGGATCATGGTCGATTCTCTCAAGGTTGAGGCAATAATTCAGTTGCCTCCCCCATGCACAATCCTTCAACTTTAGAGTCTACAGGGCAAGGCAAATTTTTTAAGACGTTTCATCGCCAACTATGTCAAGATCACAAAGGGCTTTATTCTCTTACTGCAGAAAGACGTTCCTTTTCATTGGGATGATGCCACTCAATGCTCTTTCGATGAATTGAAACATGCCCTCATGATTACTCGTCTGCTTCAACCACCTAACTATAACAAAGATTTCTTATTATACCTAGCTGAAGAAGAGTCAACCATCAACATGGTCTTAGTTCAGGAAGATGACTTGTTCTCAGAATATGTGATTTATTACCTAAGCCGAGGTCTCATAGGACCAGAACTCAATTATTCTCATATTGAAAAACTTGCGTTGGCAGCAGTCCATGCTGTTCAACGGTTCTGTCATTATGTTCTATTTCACAACACCACTGTCATTGCTATCGTGAATCCATTCTAGTACATGTTGACACGACGGGTAATAGGAGGAAATATCAATAGATGGATAGTCGTCCTCCAAGATTTTGACTTAGATTTCATTTCAGCGAAATCCAAAAAATCACTGGTCTTCGCAAAACTTATTTCAGAACTTCCAATTGAGTCAGGTGATGTTGTTCCCGAAGAGTTGCCTATCATAGGAGATATGTTTTTGATCACATATTTGGATCCATGGTACGGAGATATACTTATCTATCTACAGACTTTGAATTTCCCCACCTCTACTTCTCGTGATGAGCATCGACATATACGCCATTAGGCTAAGAATTATCTCATACACTATGATACGTTGTATCGAAGAGGTGTAGACTGCATCCTGTGCCATTGTATCACTCACAAAGAAGAAGTTATTGTGATTAACGATTGCCATACCAGATCCTGTGGCGGTCATTTGTCTAGGTTGGCAACAACCCAAAATATTTTACGAGCAGGTTACTTCTGGCCGAAACTGATCAAAGATTGTATCGAATCGATCAAGAAGTGCCACCCATATTAGATCTTCTCTCAGAAGATGAGGGAACATATCGCTCCCATGTTTCCTGTCATCACAGTTGGTCCCTTCACCAAGTGGGGGATTGATTACACTACATGCAACCCTCCTCCAGCAAGGGGTAACCATTATATCATTGTAGCCATAGAATACTTCACAAAGTGGGTCGAAGCTATGCCAACCTTTAAAGATGATGGAGATACTGCAACTCTCTTTTTATTCAACCAGATAGTAGCAAGGTTCGGCGTCCCGACGGATATTGTCACTGACCATGGTAGTCACTTTCAAAACCAGATGATGATTGAGTTAACATCAAATCTTGGGTTGTGGCAATAACATTTGTCACCCTACTACCCCCAAGCAAATGGTCAGGTGGAATCTGTAAATAAATCTCTTAAGACCATCCTACAACGAACTATCAACTCAGCCAAGTCAAATTGGCATTTGATGTTATACTCGACATTATGGTCTTACCAAACATCTGTTAAGACTGCAATCTGTTTCTCACATTTTCAACGTCTGGGAAGCAGTGTTGCCTATCGAATGTCAGATCCCGTCCCTAAAGTTGGCAGTACAATTATTTCCAGATACTTCGCCACTTGAAGAATGATTATTATACCTTGAGCGGCTCAATGAGAAGCATTGTGATACGGCCCTGGCCAATGAGGCTCACAAACATAAAGTCAAGTGTTAATATTATAGGTCTATTCATCCTTGGATTTTCTTTGAAGGCGACCTTGTCTTGGTCTATGACCAAGATAAGGACCCCCTGGGGGCAGGAAAATTCAAACCCATGTGGTTCAGACCTTTCATTATAAAAGAGGTTCTAAAAAAGGGCACTTAACATCTGGTTGACTTTGAAGGGAATGCTTTGGCAAAGCCTAGAAATGGTCTCTACCTCAAGAAGTATTACTCATAGGTAGGTCACCATGGGTAACTTGTTGTAACATATGTATAGTCTTTGTACTATTACTTTCTAGTTTCTTTTAGTATTATGGATGTGTCATTTTTGATGTTATCTTTCATCACTGTGGCAGATGTCAAGTGAATCTGAGGTGTTCATTGGGTACACAGAAGGTGCTAGTTGGCACACTTGGAGGCTTGCCTCCGCAGCTTGGGTAATTTTACACCTAGAGGCCAGTTATTATATTCTGGAGGTATATGCTTAGGTGACACCACAAAAAATGTCACTGAGTATAATGCAGTTATTGATTTTCTTTGTGACGCCCTATCATTTGGTATCTCTCGTCTCTGGGTATATTTAGATGCTTAGATAGTTGTGTCGCAGTTAAATAGAGTCTACTGTGTTCATGATCCGACTTTACACTGACGATTCCTTAGGGTACATCTCTTAGAACGAAGCTTTGATTATATTACATACTTTCATGTTCCTAGGAGATTAAACCAAATTACAGATACTCTATCTAATCAAATTTTAGATTGGCATCTCACACACATATGAAAGGATATACACATAAACATGTAAATACATTTTTAAAACAAAAAATGATCCATAAGACACAAAAAGACATAAAAATCCATATATAATATCATAGTCACCGAAGTACATAGGTGGACGCAAGCGCCTCAAAAGTCTGACCAATAACGAGTCATGGGGCTTATGCCCTCAAAAAATATATACAAGTAGTGCTCTCGGCATGTGAAAAGTCTAACTAAGGTTAGGGCATGTGGGCCCTATTGTACTAATCAACAATGTTTTCCAGATGTCGAAACAATCGGACCCATGTCTGTGGTGCCCCCACTACATGAGGTTGCATAGATGGTGGCAGATCCTCAATCTCTGCCATAGGGACCGTGCAGGTGAGCGAAGTAAAGTTTCACTTGACTCATCTCAACACCCTCTCAACCTCCCTGGTTGGAAGCTCTCCTGCTACTGTTGGTCCCCCTGTGGTAGCAGGTGCAACCCATAGACGAGGATGACGCATGTTCCTCGCATAGTCTACAGGTCGCACTGGTCCCACATTTGCACACAACAGACACATATCCGTCAAATACTCTGGTATAAAAAAAATGATATATAAAAAAAACAACAACAAAACAATGATGTAAACTTACCCATCTCTCCTCGCTCCTCACCAAGAGGTACTGGTATCTTAGGATCTCTCAAGAAATCAATCCCAACATAAGGGTAATCCTCTATGACTGTGATTTGTCACGACAACCAAGCGAAGAAATCATCATCAAAGGACTCATTGGTCCTTCCACCACCTTGTCGTGGCAGTAACACTGCCCATATACAAACTGCAGGAAGAGAGGCCTGATGTCCTCGTACCACCGCTCAAGGACTAAAGCTCAGAACTTTTTCAAAGAAGAAAGAGCATAGAATCGTCCCGAACCTGAAATTCCTCTGCGTCCGTGACCGGAAATCTGTTAGCTGCCTCTTCATAAAATCTAGCAGTGTAGTGCTCCAGTCAAATATTTGTGCATTTAAGCACTGGACTGCACAGTTCATCTATGCACGAGATGCATGATGTAGAGCTGTAGAACCAGTCATCCGCCGAATAAGAAACAAAATCGCCTACAGCGATAAGTCAATGATCTTTCTTATGGGCACTTGTGAACTCAATCAGTCTATACCAGCCTCACAATAAAGTCCTATCAATTCTGATATGTTATGAGGCCCCAAAGGAAATGTCTGGAAGTTGACTAGTTCCCCTCTCCTGGAGAGGCCAGTCAAAAAATATATGTCGTCTATCGTGGGCACCAGTGACTGCCCCTCTAACATAAAGGCCTCTACATCAGGATGCCAATAATCAACCAAGGCATTCAGTAGCCTAGGTTGTGCCCGCATAAAAGGACATAAGAAGAACTTGAGCAGCCCACATTTCATTAAGGCAGCCACATCATTGGGGTCTTCCCAAATCAACTCACTAATCTCCTCATGCTCTCTTTCCCTCCAGTGAACATACATCCTGCAAAACACCAAGTTCAGGAGGGTCAACCCTTGTTTTTTCTAAAAAAAATTCATTCAATAAGGGGGTCCACGTGGGCTGTAATGATGACAGTCACATGTACACACATGAATTTTTTACTCTGCCTGAATGTACACGTGGCCTGTCATAAGACAACCCACGTGGACCTAGGGCCGACCTTTTTAAGGTCGACGCCCCCCCAAAACTTGAAACCCAAAGCATCAATAAATATTTAAATTGCAAGAGGAGAGAGTTTATACTTACTTGGTCCAGACAGATGGTCATTTAGTCCACTGTAACTAATGGAATCACCACTTTTATCAAAGGGGGTTTTTTGCTCCAGAGTCAATTTCCAAATTAGCAATGGTGATAATGAGCTACCAACTTCTATTTATAGACTTTTTGGCCTCTTTTTATCACTTTTTTGGCCCCCCTTATTGTTTTTTTAAACCAAAAACCATTTAGAGTGATTCAGGAGTTGCATTGGAAGGGTATGATCAGGTATCAGGACATTTTGTTTTGGAGTTTTGGGTAACTTTTGACGGTCTATGGAAAAATATCAGATGATTAACTTGAGCATGTAGGTTAGGTTTCCTCCCTGACTTTTGTATATCGTTGTCTTTATCCCTTTTCCATAGGATCGATCCCATCAGGTTGCGACACAGAACCATCATTGTTGCTTTAGAAGTTTCACAATTTGGTGGTAGAGATTACCAGAACATGGATACCCTAGGTAGATCCTAATTGCATTATGGTGTACATGTTGTCTCTAATCACTGTAGGCTCGAGAGTCCTTGTTGTTTTTATTACGAGTTTGAGCCTCATTTTCATGATTTCTTTTCACTCTTGACCTCACCCTCGGGACTCCCAAAAGACATAACGGGTCTTCTTTTAAGCCCTTTTCAGACCCTCTAAACATGAAAAGATTGTTGAGCAATCTTGTGGCCTTTCACGCTTGTTAAACTAAAATTTGAAAGTCACGTCTATCCAGCGGTAGTTTATGTAATGTCCCTTTCCAAATAGGAGCTCCAGAGAGGAGGTTTAATGGTCTAAACCACCCCGTTAGACTATAGCATGGGCCAAAGAGGGGTAAACAAGGTTACTAGAGGTCACTCCAGTCACAGGTGTTATATTCGGAAGGTGACATTGAGCTAAAAAGGGTTAAAAGTGCTTTTAAGTCATTATGAGATAAAAATAGAAGTCAACAGTGAATTAGGGTTTCAGCATGATTTAGGGTTTTGGAAGTCAACAATGAATTAGGGTTTCAGCATGATTTAGGGTTTTGGAAAGCTATAAAGGAAGGGTCAGCGACCAAATTCATCATTATGCAAATTATGACTTGTCATTGAGGAGAAGAGGTGCTTCTTAGGAGAGATAGTTCAGTGTATTCTAGGAGGAAAACACCAGTTGGATGATTTCGGTGTTGAAAGACACACCCTAGTCACCAAGAAGATCATCCAAGTCTTCCATCATTCTTCATTGATTCCGGAGTGCTCCCATATTTTAGGTATTATCTTTTAGTTGATTATTTGTATTCCAGCTAAGATCCTTTTGTCTTTTGATCTAGCCGAGTGTTTTTATTTTATTCAACTACGGTTGCTTATTATATTCCAGCTAAGATCCTTTATATGTTGATCTAGTCGAGTATTGTCAGTTATTCAATCACATTCGGCCATTTTGTAATCCACATAGATATCATAATACAAACTTTGCAGTCCTTTGTTGCGTTTATTATTTGTATGATCATTTATATGTTGTAAACCTTTGATCCTACACACACATTAGCAGTGTTTCCTAGACTAGCCAAGTCAGGAACATTACAGTGGTATCAGAGCTTTAGTCTTTCCATCCTGTGACTAAAGACAATGGGTGTAGCAGAAGACCCAGAGGGCCGTGAACACGTAGGTGATGAATATGTCACTTACAACAGGCATCAGGAAAGAAGGCATAGGCCTGATTTCCCCCCTTTTCCTCCTAGCTCAGAGGAAGCGGAAGAGGCACACAGAGAAGCAGAGAGAAGGGTAGAGCATGAGGCTGAGCGCGAGGCAGAGAGGATACTAGGAGATATATATGAGCGACCAGAGGGCAGTGGCAAGGCCCTCGTAGATCCAGAGGCAACTTTCATGTAGGTTATCGATGATATGTTAGATAGTCAACGGACCATGTCTCAGTCCTTGGCACAGGTGGTTGATAGATTGGCTAGAGTGGGCACCCCAGATACACAAGTCCCACATGTAGCAAAGGGGAACTTGGGAGTAGGCAGTAGACCCCAGTCACCCTCTCTCACATACACCTCTGTGAGTAGGATTCCCAGACCCTTGTTTCCTAGTTTCCATAGGGCACCCCCATTAGCAGCACTACCACCGATAGCACAGAGGCCACCCACTCATGTCAACGACATTGCAGATTATAGGAGGGATTACATAGCGTTGGGTTGTGACTTCCATCAGGAAATGACCTTAGTCGAGTATTGTGGACTCAAACTCAGGAACTGCCCCAGAGAGCTGCAGAGGAGAGGACCATAAAAGAAGTAGGGGCATAAACTTGATTTCATCTGAAAGGTTGGGAAACTCACCATCCCTTCTTTTGACGGATCATCCAAATAAACCACCAGAGCTTGGGTATAGAAGCTAGACACATATTACAAGCTCAACCAGATGACCGAGACAGAGGTCATCAGTTTTGTGAACTTACACTTGGAGGGTGAGGCACACGAGTGGTGGTATCATGGATTGGTGACATTGGGTCACAGTCGCATCACCTCCTATAGGGAGTTTATAGATAGGATCATGGATAGGTTTGATAGGAAGGATCATGAGATACACTTCAGGGATCTAGTCCAGTTGAGACAAACTGGCATAGCAGAGGTGTTCATCACAGAGTTTCAGTGGGTATCCATGGCAGTGACAGATATATCAGAGCCCAGACTGATCATACTATTCACAGAAGGACTCATAGATCCTTTGAGAGGATGGGTGAAGGCAGACAGGCCTCCCACTTTGCAGGATTCCATCCTTGGCACTCGATATATGGTAGACTCAGTGCCAAAGACTAAAACTTTCTCCAAACCATTTGTGCCCCAGAGGGATTGAGACATGAAGCCATTCTAGAGAGAATGGAAGGGAAAGGAGAAGTTGGATGATGAGACTAGGCAAGAGCTTATTAGGAAGAAGCTTTGCTTCAGCTACAAAGATCCTTGGGTCCCAGGCCACAAGTGCATGGGTAAGGGAGAGATTCATTATATGGAGGTAGAAGCAGATAGTGTGGACAGTAAAAAGGAGGAACAAGACAGTGGATCCACTAGTTCAAAGGAGGAGTTAGCACCAGCAGAGGATCAGCTTCCCCGTAGACCACTGACACCGGCAGGAGCCCATCCTCCAGTAGTCCCACAACCACCAGAGAAGGCTAACAGGAGGAAACCAAAAAAGGGAGGAGTCATAGTGACCCTTTCTGGTGTTCTCAGGTATGATACCCTCTGTATTAGAGAGATTATTCAGGGGCAATAGGAAATCACCTTGATATATGGTGGGGCCACCCACAATTTCATCGATGCTTCACTAGTATCAAGACAAGCACTTTAGACAGAGGAGTTTGAGGGGTTTGATGTTGCGGTAGCAGATGACCACACAATGGAGTGTCTAGACAAATTTCCAAACTTAGAGGTGAAGTTAGGAAACTACACAGTGAGAGACACATTTTATGTGGTTGACCTATCAGACACATATGTGGTGTTAGGAGTTCTATGGATGATTACCTTGGGAAAAATCACTACCAACTACCAAACCTTGGAAATGGGATTCAGAGATTAGGATGGGAAGAAGGTTGCTCTAAGAGGTATGTCGACAGGAGCACCTAGGACAGTTTCAGCCAAGAGGATGGAGAGGATATTTATACATGGGGAGGTAGCATATGCCGCATAATGCTTGATCACTACTCAGAAGGATTCAGAAGGTCGATAACAATACCACACAGAGATCAAGAATTTATTGGGATGACATCAACAGGTCTTTGAGGCAATTCCACCAGGTAGACCACCTGACAGGGGGTTTGAGCACACCCTTGAGTTGGAGAAGGGGGCCAAACATATGATCACCCCCCCCTATCATCATCCTAGGAGGTTCAAGGATGAGATAGAGAATGCAATCAAGGAATTGTTGGCGATGGGACACATCAGACCGAGCAATAGCCCATTTTCTTCTTCAGTTGTCTTAGTTTTGAATAAGGATGGAACCATGAGGATGTGCATTGATTATCGAGCCTTGAACAAGAAAACCATCAAGAACTGGTACCCTATCCCATGCATTGACGAGTTGATGGATGAACTGCATGCGGAAGTTTTCTTCTCAAAAATTGATCTATGCTCTGGATATCATCAGATCAGTATCCGAGAGAAGGACATAGAGAAGATGACATTTCGATGACATTTTGGAAACTTCGAGTTCCTGGTTATGCCATTTGGGCTAACCAATGCACCCGCTACATTCCAATATAGCATGAACCATATATTCAGGGATCAATTAAGGAAATCAGTCATGGTTTTCTTCGATGACATCTTGATCTATAGTTGGTCATGGCAAGAGCGTATGAGGCACTTGGATGAAGTATTGAGCATCATGGAGGCACAATCATTATATTCCAAAGATTCCAAGTGCGAGTTCGGTATGACAGAGCTTCTTTACTTAGGCCACATCATCAGTGCACAGGGGGTACAGGTGCACAAAGAGAAGATCAGGGCCATTATGGATTATTCGATGCCCAAGAACATGACATAATTGAGGAGCTTCTTCAGACTATGCAGCTATTACAGGTGGTTCATCCAGGGTTTTTCTTAGCTTGGAGCACTTCTCAGAGATCTTACCAAGCATGGGGCCTTCATATGGTTCGAGAAATCACAGGAATCCTTTGATCGAATGAAGGAAGTCATGGGCACTTGTCCAGTGTTGGCACTACCAGACTTCACCTTCCCATTTGTACTAGAGTGTGACGCATCCGGTGAAGGGATCGGTGAAGTTTTGATACAGGGAGGACACCCCATTGTATTCGAGAGCCAGAAGCTTAGTCAACCTGAGAGGTTGTACTCCATTTATGACAAGGAAATGTTGGCAATCATGCATGCCTTGACCAAGTTCAAACAATATTTGGTGGGCAACAAATTCATGGTCAAGACCAATCACAATAGTTTGAAGTATTTCTTTGAGCAGGAGGACCTCACTGAGCGCCAACAGAAATGGGTGATGAAGGTATAGGCATTTTAATTTGACATAGAGTATGTCAAGGGGAAGAAGAACATTGTGGCTGATGCACTATAGAGGAGACCTGTGGCATGTTATTTGATGGAGATTTCAGCAGATTGGAAATCCCACTTGCTAGTGGAATATTCCAAGAACAAGTTTTCTTGTGAGGTGATGGATGGGAAGATACAGGATGACTGGTATAGGGTCATTGATGATGTCATATTTTAAAAGGATAGAGTCTACTTGGTGCCAGATTTAGGGCTTAAGAAGAAGATCCTCACTGAAGTTCATGATTTGCCTCTAGTAGGCCATCAAGGGTTTTTCAAAACCTACAGACAGATCAGAGAGAGGTTCTCATGGAAGGGCCTCAAACAGGATGTTATGAGACACGTTAGTGAGTGTGTGACTTGCTAGCAGAACAAGTCAAAGCATGCTCTTCCAGCAGAGCTACTTCAACCACTCCCTATTCCAGAGTAGAAATGGGATAGTATATCTATGGACTTCATCACGAGTCTACCCAAGGTCCAGGTTAAGGACTGTATCTATGTAGTGGTCGCTAGATTGACCAAGTTTTCTCACTTCTATACCATACCGACAGAGTACAACGTAGTTCAGGTAGCCGATATTTTCTCCAGGGAGGTCTTCAAACTACATGGGTTGCTGAAGAACATCATCAGTGATAGGGATAGTCGGTTCATAGGGACATTTTGGAGAGAGTTGTTTTGGTTGGTAGGGACAGAGTTGACACCTAGCACCAACTATTACCCTCAGAAAGATAGGCAGACCAAGATTATCAACAAGTGGGTTGAAGGGTATTTGAGGAACTATGTAGGAGGACAACAGAGAACGTGGGTAAAGTGGTTACATTTAGGAGAACATTGCTACAACACCACCTTCCACATGTCCATTGGTATGACACCCTTCCGAGCATTGTACGGATACGATGCTCCCACTTTGGTAGACTTGGTATTTGGGGAGAGAAGAGCTCCCAAGGCCAAGGATTAGATCATAGAGAGTCAGGAGATTCTCAAGTTGTTGAAAGAGAACCTGCAGATGGCACAAAACCGAGAGAAGATAAGTGCAGACAGGAACAGGATAGAGCACAACTTTGAGGTTAGAGATTTGGTTTTCTTGAGACTCCAACCCTACAGACAGTCATATCTGAAGAAGAGTGGGGCTGAGAATCTCAAACCCATATTTTATGGTCCTTATAGGATCATGCATTGAGTAGGCAAGGTTTCTTACGAGCTAGAGCTTCCAAGGGGGAGCAAGATTCATAATGTGTTCCACGTGTCTTTCCTTAAAAAGGCAGTGGGACAATTCATTAGCACATCAGAAGAGATTCCCCCATTGGATGAGGAAGGACAGTTGGAGTTAGTTCCAGAGGAGGTTTTGGACTTCTGGGAGTTGAAATTGAGGAGCAGGGTCATCAGAGAGTGTTTGATCAAATGGAAAGGGATTCAAGTAGAGGACACTACTTGGGAGAGAAAGAAGGTGTTGCAGCACCCTGGACTGGTATTGCTTGAGGACAAGAAATTTTGGGAAGGGAGGATTGTAATATCCCTTTCCAAATAGGAGCTCCAGAGAGGAGGATTAATGGTCTAAACCACCCCGTTAGACTATAGTCAGGGCCAAAGAGGGGTAAATAGGGTTACTAGAGGTCACTCCAGTCACAGGTGTTATATTCGGAAAGTGGCATTGATATAAAAAGGGTTAAAATCACTTTTAAGTCATTATGAGCTAAAAATAGAAGTCAACAGTGAATTAGGGTTTCAACATGATTTAGGGCTTTGGAAGTCAATAGTGAATTAGGGTTTCAACATGATTTAGGGTTTTGGAAAGCTATAAAGGAAGGGTCAGCGACCTAATTCATCATTATGTAGATTATGACTTGTCATTGAGGAGAAGAGGCACATCTCAGGAGAGATAGTTCAGTGTATTCTAGGAGGAAGACACCAGTTGGCTGATTTCGGTGTTGAAAGGCATACCCTAGTCACCAGGAAGATCATCTAGGTCTTCCATCATTCTTCATTGATTCCGCAGTGATCCCATATTCTGGGTATTATCTTTTAGTTTCTTATTTGTATTCTGGCTAAGATCCTTTTGTCTTTTGATCTAGCCGAGTGTTGTTATTTTATTCAGCCACAGTTGCTTATTTATATTCTGGCTAAGATCCTTTATATGTTGATCTAGTCAAGTATTGTCAATTATTTAGCCGCATTCGACCATTTTGTAATCCACAGAGATATCATAATACAAACTTTGCAGTCCTTTGTCGTGTTTATTATTTGTATGATCATTTATATGTTGTAAAACTTTGATCCTACACACACATTAGCAGCGTTTCCTAGACTAGCCAAGTTAGGAACATTACAGTTTACCACTTTTTCAATCTGGATGGTCAACTATACAAACAAAGGTATACTCTAAGGAACTTCACTTCTCTAGAAGAGTACTCTCAGGTATCATTTTAACCCTTTTTCGGGCCTGAGGGACTAAATTTACGAAAAAGGAACCCCCACGGAGTCCATAGTTAAGCTCTTTTCAGACTCCCTAAAATTGAAAAGATCGTTGAGTGACCTTATTCTTTCACACTCGTTAAAATGGTTCAGAAGAAAATTCCCGACTGAGTCCATAGTTAAGATTTTTTTGGACTCCTTAAAAACGAAAAAATGGCTGAGTTATCTTGTCTTTATCACACTCGTTAAAATGGTTTTGAATAGACGTCTTATCGGTGCTAGTTTACCCCTTTTTCAAACCGACTAGACTACCTTTGAAAAAGGTACACTAGTGGAGTCTCCTTTTACGTTTTTTCACTCTCTAAATATGAAAAACCGTCGAGCTTACCTTCTCTGGGCTCGTTAAACTCACATCGAAGGATGTTACCATTATGTGTTTTATTAATCACATTTCCATACCCGCTTCTTTGGCCTAATGCCGGCTCCATGTTTCTCTCAACTGAACCATCTAAAGCATGCCTTATATGCAAGCCCTATAGCACTTTGCCTCTGTGTCTTGACACCTTTGGCCCATGGAGGGGTTTTCCTGAGTGTCCTTACTCTGAACATCAGTCTTGTCCCTATGCCTTGAACTTGTATGTTTGCAACACTCGTTCCTCCTTTGTAACGTAACATTCTTTTATTCTTTTTCCAAAATTATTGAAAAAGACAAAAATAATCAAATATACCCCAAAAAGAGGAGGGAAAAAGTATTTTCTTTATTGGCAGCATAGTGAGTTTCCCTTGGATAAAGCACATATGTCCATTTTTTCGTCAAATGCTAGGATTTAATACGACCTTAGGAAGTTGTTCTCGCTACATAGAGTTGTGTCCTCCTCTGTTTGGTTATTCTTCCAAACATATGGAGAGTTTGCGTTGCCTCCTACCTCGTAAACTTATGTTAATGCCATGCTTCCTGAGTCTCATCATTTGTCGTGCTGTTGTCCAAGGGAAGTTTTTACCTAGCCTAAGTCAGCCCCTCTGCAGTTTGTCTCTTGCCCTCATACCCGACCATCCTGAATGTCCAATCAAGTCTTTGTTTGAAATCAATGAAGCTTCCAGTCTGATCATCAAGATTCTCTAGTACATGACTAATGAGCCATCGAAGACCTCTGGGTAGTGAAATCGTACACTCATATTATACTCCTACCCAAGTTTTGAATATTTTGAAGTTGTTGTTCGAGCTCTGAAGACCTCATCTCCATCCATCAGGCTTTATCAGCTTCTACGAAGATGGATACTCTACACGTATATATTTTTGATTTTGAGATGTAGCTCCACTATGTATTTCTCGCGGCTACACTTTATATAGTTATATGACATGGATCTATAGTTTATTTTATTGGTATCCATGATTTTATTTTATCCCGAGCATGGGTATGCCCAAATTCATCTCTGAGATGTTCTCATCTTTAGTATTTTAGACTGTATTTATTTTGTCTCAAACCATTCTGAATTCATTTTAATTAATGTTCTATCGTGGTTATGTGTTTCTTCACACTTTTATCCACTTTACATTTATTCTCCGTTGCGCCAAAAACTTGCGCGCACCTACAAAACTCCTCTGTGTTTTGAAACACTACACACACTGTATGTGCCATTACTAAGTGTGTATACTGCGAAAATATGTAATATAGTGCACGCATAATTCGCTCACTATATCCTTATGTGCTACATCACTGATGATCAGAATCTAGACCAGGGGTCTAAAATTTGCTCAAAATTCAAAGTGCTCGGAATGCAACGAAAATGGTACCATTGCGTCCGTCTCGTTCTCCTGATTCCGGCATTATATTTACTTTCGCAAACGAAGTCCGTATGGAGAAGTTATCGCCTTCTGTTCGCCGAGCCAAACAGGGAAAATTTTGATACTGACTGGGCAGGCCGTACAACTGATGTGGCAGGCCGTACTGCTGACGTGGAGGTTCGTACGATGACACGTGTCCATCCGTACAGGACACGTGGTGGCTCCTGGGCGTGACACGTGTCACGCATTTTTGGATGTTTTGGCATACGGTTTGGCCAATCCGGAGGTGACACATGTCACCACTGGATGGGTGACACGTGGCACCAGGGTGACGTCAGCATCCCGCGTGGCATTGACGTGGCAAAGGTTGTACGACTCACATGTGGCAGTCGACGTGGCAGGTGGTTGATGTGGCGCGTTGTTATTGGTTGATGTTGGCGAATGACATGATGACACATGTCCGTTTCAATGGCAAATAAAAAAGAGACACGTGGCCCAATGCATGGGCGCCACGTGTCCCCCATCTGTTGGCAGTTGATGTTTGGGTCGTTTGTGTAAAAGTTTGTGGGCTGGCCGAGATTCGAACGTCCGATCTCCCCAACTTTAGCGATTTAATAAAGCTACACTAACCGATATGGCGACATTTGAAAATATTTGTGTTTAAATTATTTGGTGGTCGGCGGGGGTTTAACCTTGCAGCCCCCAGTCACACGAAGTTCCCACGAGACCCTACCCTCCGATAGCAGTCGCGCCATTTAATGTTTGGGTTCCAAATTATATAGCCACGGTTTTATTGCATGTGGCATGTGACCGTTCCACATGGCCATTCGCGCGGAGGTTATAACATAGTATGCCGCGGTTATCTCTTTTATTATGTGACCGATACCACATTCAAATCGGGGCGCGCGGTTATTATAACCTTGTTGGATTGGATAATGTGCGGGATATGTGTGGTTAAATCCCATTTTAACAATAATTATTGTTTATGCGCGCGGGGTGTTATATATAGCTTGTTTATATATTATTTAATAGTACCCGTGGGTTATACCCAACCGCGCGGGGTTTTTGTGTTGTTAAATGCCACGGCTATTTACCTTGAAATGTGACCAAACCACAAACAAACGGTTGGCGCATTTTGGAGCGGGAGTCCGCTATTTTTGGCAATTGGCTATTTTTAGCTAAACTAACTCCAGCTATGCCGAATTTAGTGGAGAAAAGGAGGAGGAATCAGTTTTTGCCATATCTTGGGCTAGGGAAAACCTTT
>JZKD02S0356112.1:470888-517152 GCA_000966675.3 Picea glauca | reverse complement strand
TGTGTATTAGTTCATAACACATATTTAATCTTGTAAAAGAACATTCCTCACACATGCACTATGACAAGAAGAACTAAGAACCTTACACATAAACAAGTTGCACATTTTTAACACAGGAAGAAAATGTATGTCAAAGACTTCTAAGTGTTTACTTATTATTTCTTTAGGAAGAGCCTGTAAAGGGCCAGGTAGCCTCTGGAACTCATCCTCTCTTTAGAGGTGACATGTCNGGTAAATGCTCCTACAGTCTATCTCTGTATAAGAAATAGTAAGTTTTCACAATTTCAGAGGTCACATTGGAGTGTATAACTCACATTTGGAATTATAGAAAATGGATACCTTGCACCCTTAAACAAGTACATTCCATTTTCAGATCAACTGACCTGCGCTATATCCTTACACACTTTAGTTAATGCGCGTTGTATTCACTGACCTCAAGGACGCACGCTCTTTAGTTACTTCGCACATATCTAGAAATGTACACATTACAACACTTTACTGTGTAGTACCTTCGCGCACTATGCCCTGATAGATGCATTACCAAAATGATGTCAAAACAGCTCACCAACTTAAGTATGCTTGTTTATATTTACAATTGGGTTAGACCGAGGGATGTTACAGATGCTCTAGATAATCATGTATTAGATTGGCATATTGCACACATATAAAGAAAAGTACACACACACATGTAAATACATTTGTAAAATAGATGTAGTCCATAAACGCATAAAAATACATAAAAATCCATATATAATATCAAACATATAAAAGTACATGTGTGGGCGCAAGCGCCTCAGAAATACGTCCAGTAAAACGTCACGGGGCTTATGCCCTCAAAAATATACAAGTAGTGCCCTCAGCACGTAAGAAGTCCAGCCTAACTAAGGACGGGGCTTGTTGGCCCTATTATAATGGTCAACGACGTATTCCAAATGCCGAAAAAGCTGGATCCACATCTGTGGTGCCCCCACTACATGAGACTGCATAGATGGCGGCAGATCCTCAATATTTTCCATGGGGACTGTGCGATTAAGTGAGGTAAAGTTTCTCTCTACTCATCTCAAAACTCTCTCAGCCTCACTGGCTGGAGGTCCTCCTGCTGTTGCTAGTCCACCGGTTGCGACTGGTGCGGCCTCTGGTCAAGGACGTTGCTTGTTCCTCACAAATTCCATTAGTCACACTGGCCCCACATCTACACATAACAAACACATATCTGCCAGATACTCTAGTATATAAAAAAATTATATATATATATAAAAAAAAAAAACATAAAAATTAAATAAATTTAAAACAAAAAAAAACAAGCTTACCCATCTCTCGTCGCTCCTCATCGGGAGGTACTGGTATCTAGGGATCTCTATAGAATACAATCCTAGCATAGGGGTAATCCTCTATAACCGGAATCTGTTGCACCCACCAAGAAAAAAACTTGTCGTCAAATGCCTCAATAGTCCTTCCCCCCCCCCCTTGTCATGGCAACATCATCGCCCATTTGCATAATGCGGGGTGATAGGCCTGGTGCCCTTGTATCACCTCTCTAGGAATGAAACTGGGCACTCTCTTGAATAAGAAAGAACAAAGAATCATCCCAAACCCAAAGTTCCTCTGATTCCGCAGTCAACACTCTGTCAACTGCCTCTTCATACAATCCAGTAATGTGGTACTCCAGTCAAAAATTTGTGCATTTAAGCACTGAACTGCATAATTCATGTGCGCATGGGAAGCCTGATGCAAATACGTAGAACCAATAGTCCACCCAATGAGAAACACTATCACTTTCAGTGACAAGTTTGAAATCTTGCTTATTGGAACCTACGAGCTCGTTCTGTCTATGTCGGATTCATAGTGGAGTCCAATCAACTCCGATATATTGTGAGGCCCGGAGAGAAAAGTACGAAAATTGACTGGTTCCCCTCTCCTCGAGAGGCCATTCAGAAAGTATATATCCTCTGTGTTTGGAGCCAATGAGTACCCCTCTAGCATAAAGGCCTCTGCATCGGGATGCCAATAATCAACCAAGGCGTTCAGTAGCTGAGGTTGTGCTCGCATGAAAGGATAATGGAAAAACTTTAACAAACCACATTACAACAATGTTGCAAGAGCACCAGGTTCCTCTTTGACCAACACATCAATATCCTCATGCTCTCTTTCTCTCCAGTGAACATACATCCTGCAAATAGAGAAAGTTCAGGAGGGTTAACTCTTTTTGTTTTAATTTTTTACACTAAATGGAAGGTCTGTGCAGGCTGTAATGCTCACAGTAGCATGTACATGCATGTAGTTCTTACCCTGCCCACGTGTACACTCAGGCTATCATAGGACAGCCCGCGTGTACATAGGGCCGACCTTTTAAAGGTCGACACCCCTCCAAAAAATAAAATTAAATGCGTAAAGAAAGAATTAAATTGCAAGAGAAGGTAGTATGTACTTACTTGTTCCAATCGGAAGCTCGTTCCGTCCACTGAAGCTCCTAGAATCAACTCTTTTGACGAAGGGGTGTTTTTGGCTCCACAGTCAATTTCTCAATTAACAATGGTGATAATGAGCTGCCAACTTCTACTTATAGACTTTTTGGCCTCTTTTGTCATTTTTTGGCCCTTTTTGTCATTTTATCTAAACTAAAAATCATTTAGTATGGTTCAGGATTTTTCTTTGGATTGGTCCGATAAATGTTACTTTGGATATTGGGAATTTTTTTGGAGATTTGGGTCGTTTTGAAGGTCCTTTGGTAAAAAGTTATTTTTCCAACTTGTTGCATTTAAGTTAGGATCCCACCTCCACTTTTTGCATCTAGTTTTCTTTATCACTACACCATAGGATCATCCCACCAAGTTGCGACACGAAACCATCATTACTTCTTTAGAAGTGTTGTAATTTAGTGGTAGAGCCTACCTTCACATGGATGCCCTAGGTAGATCCTGGTTGCATTTTGGTGTCCATGTTGTCACTCATGACTATAGGCTAGGGAGTCCTTTTTAGTTTTCCTTGATTATGAGTTTGAGCCTCATTTGCATATCACTCTTGACCTCACCCTCGGGACTCCCAAAACATAACGGGTCTTCTTTTAAGACCTTTTCAGACCCTCTAAACATGAAAATATTATCGAGCGATCTTGTGGCCTTTCACCCTCGCTAAACGAAAATTTGAAGTCACGTCTGTCCGGCGGTAGTTTACCCCTTTTTCAGTCTGGATGGTCAACTGTACAAACAAAGGTACACTCTAGGAACCTTGGTTCTCTAGAAGAGTATTCTCAAGTATAAGTTTAAAAAAAAATTGGTCTTGAGGGACTAAATTTACGAAAAAGGAACCCCCACAGAGTCCATAGTTAAGCTCTTTTACGACTCCCTAAAATTGAAAAGATCATCGAGTGACCTTATTCTTTCACACTCGTTAAAATGGTCCAGAATAACATTCCCGATGGAGTCCATAGTTAATATTTTTTCAGACTCCTTAAAAATGAAAAAATTGCCGAGTGATCTTGTCCTTATCACACTCGTTAAAATGGTTTTGAATAGACGTCTTTTCGGTGCTAATTTACCCCTTTTTCGAACCGACTAGACTACCTTCAAAAAGGTATCACAATGGATTCTCCTTTTACACTATTTCAGACTCTCTAAACATGAAAAACAATCGAGCTTACCTTCTCTGGGCTCACTAAAATCACATCGAAGGACGTTATCATTGTGTCTTGTTAACCACATTTACATTCCTGTGTCTTTGGCCTAATTCTAGCTCCATGTTGCTCTCAATTGAACCATCTGAAGCATGCCTTATAACGCAAGCCTTGTAGCACTTTTTCTTTGCGTCTTGACACCTTGAACCCTGGAGGGATTTTTCCAAGTGTCCTTGCTCTGAACATCAGTCTTGTCCTTATGCCTAGGACTAGTATGTTTGTGACACTCATTCCTCCTTTGTAACGTAGCATTCTTTTATTATTTTTCTAAAAATTTTGAAAAAGACAAAAAAATCAAATATACCCCAAAAAGAGGAAGGGAAAAGTATTTTCTTTTTATTTCCAGCACAATGAGTCTCCCTTGGACAAAGCACATCCTTCCATTTGTTCGTCAAGCTCTGGGATTTAATATGACCTTAGGAAGTTGTTCTCTCTACATAGAGTTGTGTCCTCCTCCATTTGGTTATTCTTCCAAACATATAGAGAGTTTGCGTTGCCTCCTGCATCACGAACTTATGTCAATGTCGTGCTGCCTGAGTCTCATCATTTTTCATGATATTGTCCAAGGGAAGTTTTTACCAAGCCTGAGTCGGCCCCTTTCTATTTTGTCTCTTTCCCTCATGCTCGGCCATCCCGAAAGTACAATCAAGTCTTTGTTCGAAATCATTGAAGCCTCCAGTCTGATCATCAAGATCCTCTATTCCATACCCGCTGATCTATCGAAGACCTCTGGGTACTGAATTCGTACAATCATATTACACTACTACCCGAGTTTTGAAGGTTTTGAAGTTGTTTCTCGAGCTCTAAAGATCTCATCTCCAGCCATCAGGCCTTATCATCTTCTAGAAGATGGATACTATACATGTATATCTTTTTCATTTTGAGATGTAGATCCATTGTGTATCGCTCGTAGCTACACTTTATATAGTTATATGACATGTATCTGCAATGTATTTGATTGGAAACCATGATTTTATTTCATCTCGAGCATGGGTATGCCCGCTTCGGTGAGACAATTTTTATTTTGTAGATGGCACCTCCCAAATTCTGGTCCTTGGGCTCATTGGTTTGGTACGTTGGTGAAGATTGATAATGTATTTCGGCCATCAGATACTCTTTTGACCTCACACATTAGGGGGCATTTGTTATAACCCTAATTTGCACTAGACATTCTTACCTGGCATCAGACCATCTCATATTCCTTCTTTTCCAAGCCACTACTGAAAAAATCTTCTTAAAGACACCTTTTTTAAAGGCACACGCATCCTTCTCCACTACAGCCCATGTGTACACTCTAGCTGACCCACTACAACCCACGTGTACACGCTAGTTGACTCACTACAACTCGTGTGTACCTACAAAAGAACGAAAAATGGAAAGTTGTTGACAGAACACATAGTTTTGGGTAAGTTAAATAAAAATTTTGGCCACTCATAGCCGGTCACTTGACAAAATACCTAGCCCTTTCTAGACTATAAAAGAAGGGGTAGGGGTCCCATTTAAAAGGAGGAAAACCATAGTAAAGAAACTCTACCCGAATTATCATTCCCCTTGCCTCAACCTTTTTCAACTATTCTGTGAAGAGAATCATATACAAAAGAAGTTGAAGCATAGTTGAAGAGGATCCTAGGACTATATTCGAGGAGCAGTGGCCGATCTCACTATTGTAATGTTACTCTTGTGAGATTAATAAAAGAAGTACTTTTCCCATCCTGCCATATGAGATTGTCAATATTTAAATTTGACTATGTTTTGATAGAATCTCTAACCCATTAGTTTATAGATCATATGAATGTGGAGTTATTTGTTTGTCTTGTATGAATGCAGGTCAACATTGGGAGGATATTTGCAGTCAAGGAGAAACCAAGCGTTAAAGGGATAGACATCAAACACGGAAATTAAGGTACAATAACTTGATCTTTTCTAACCTTGTATATGCATATGAATAATGGGGTTTATGATTGGGATGTTGGTAAGAAGTAGGAGACTTTAGGTCATTTCTGCATGCATGATAAAACCCTTAATGATAGTCTGTAGGAGGGATTTCCCACCCACAACAAGGGGATCTACGTAGTTCGAGCAGACCAAGACAACATTGCAGCATTGAAGTTTAACAACTTCAACCTCGACGACCGAAAATTCTATAACATCCTCGCCCCACATAAGTACCTGACCAGAATGAAGGGAAAGAATTCAAAGATAATCCCCTAGACGTGGACCCATAATATCACACAGTCCACCCTGTTGAATGTCATGAATATCCCACACTTTAGAAGACACCAGGAGGTGAATTCTTGTGTCAAGTTGTTGCTTTCTTGTTACCATAGAAGCTATTTGTGGCTAGACCATCGTATCATAGTTGATCCGATGCTGATCAATCGGATCACAGGGTTGAGTATGCAGGGACGTGATCCACATGTTTTTATCCAGGAAAAGCCATGGATCATGCTCTATCACAAAGGATCAAGGACACCTACGGCGATGTCGAGAAGGGGATGCGAGGCTACAAGGTAGATTCTATCCAGAGTGGCGCAGTGAGTGTCGCATGTCAGTTGATTGTAGGGAAGTTAGTAAGAAATAACCGACCTACCCAAGTCACTGACTTTGTAGTCGACCTTGCAGGGAAGTGCGCGAAAGGCCTATAGATGAACTGGGCGAAGTACTTGGTGAATCAGTTGGAACTAGACTACAGAGAAGTACAAGATCAAGGTTATGAATTCCATTTTAGTTGGATTTTAATATTTATCACATTCATCACCTGGGAGATGCCAAAAGGTGCAACCTTCCCTAACATCGAGCCATTTGAGCCAATGGCCATGAAGTTAAACACACTTTGGTATTCCAGTGATATGAACAAACAATGGCAGTCAAATTTTATTTTTCATACCTACTATGATCAGTTGAAGAGAGCCATCCAGTCCGAGCCTCGCATGACTCCAAACACTCTACACCGGTTCCACCCTTTGATGAAGTTCAACGCATATCGGCATTTCATTTATATTACAGTGCACACCGATGAACATAAGCAACAACTTCATTCCTACTACAAGATAACGAAGGAGGACTTGGAGGAGATTACTAAAGAATGGTCTGTTGACCTCCTTATCCCCACCAACCTCGCAGAGATATCCTACCTCGACAACCCATAAACTGTGCAGGATACACCCGGACCTAGTAGAACAAAGAAGACAGAAGGGGTCCAAGGATTAGGCAGTGCATCCATGAAGACTGCTTCCATATCATCAGAGAAATGAGGTGATGGCAAAGAGTTAGATGAAAAATAAGTCGAATAGAAGCAAAGAGAAGAGGTTGATCCCCTGAAGAAGAGGAAGGGTTGCCTCCGAAACCTTCTTCCCAGAAGAAATCGAAAGCCTCCATGACCAAGATGCAGATTGTCCTCACCTTTGATGACTTTGACTTCCTCATAGCAGCCCTAAATGATGCTTCACTGGAAATAGAAGAAAAACAAGAGGCCAAGCAAGAAGCAATGTATGATAGGATTGAAATCGAACTCCAAGGGGTACAGTAGGAACTACAGTCTAGCCGCACAGTATCCACTGCGCCTCTGTCATTGGGAACACCAGAGCTGGGAGACGAGACAACCCAACTCCACCGATTAGCTGATACAGTCGAAGCTCACCTTCGACGAGAAAAAGAGGAAATAGAACAAGCCACCCAGGCTTTGATGCAAGTACAAGGAGTACTTGTAGAACACCGTCGAGCTACAGAATAGGAAAATATTTCCCTCTAAGCGAATTTCGACGAAGAAAAAGAATAGATACAAAAAGGAAAAGAATAGTTTCTCACCGATAAAATCAAAGTAAAGGAAGTGGTCAACAAAGCACTTTTCTCTGTGACGGTCGTATAAATAAAGGCAGAAGATCTAGTTACACAACAAGTAGATCATATTGAAGAAGTGATCCAGCAGCTACAACAAATAATCGTAGACTTAGAACTATGCGCAGTGCCCGAGACCCCATAGGATGTGAAGGACCAAAGAGAAGCAACTTACAATAGTGCAGTTGAGAGACTAAAGGCCCTTTCTATGGAATGCAAGCAGCTGAGTGATCACAGTTCCCTGACATATGAGTGACTTGTTGAGAGTCCAAAATTAACAGCACTAGAGTCGCAGCTACAAGAGGCGAAGTATCAAGCCGAAACAATATAGGCACAGCTGAAGCTCCTATCAGCTGTGGAAAGAATGAAGAGATATCAAGAGCAACGCGCCACCCAGCAGCAGATTCACTCTATTCAGAGCAGAGTTATGGAAGTAACTCAGAGACTCCAACCTATACAATATAAGTCCTACCAATTGTTCACAGAAGTTGAAGGCCGAGGAGAAGAACTAGAGAAGGTTGTTGATACAGCTGAACAACACCTGGAAGGACCTATGAAAAATGTAGTCATCCAAGAGTTTGTTGAACAAGAAGTCATAGCACAACAGCAAGTCGAAGAAGCTTGAGCTAAGTTTGAGGCTTTCGAAGTAGAACTTCCTACATCAGAGTGACTCGAGATGAGTCACAGGTGCGTGTTGGGGGCATGTTGGCTCTTGACCAAGTTTTGAGAGATCCTTGGTCAAGTTTGACCATTTTGGACTTCGACATCCTATCAAAGGTGGAGCGCACGATGAAGCAAATATCGTGGGATATTGACCCCTTTTTGGGATTTGGGAATATGTAACGAGTATGGGAATGTCAGCCCATGGGTTTACCCATGCTTAGGCCTATTTTTTAATATATAAATATATGTCTAGGTGATGTAAGGAATATAAAAGAGGAATCTATGTGATGTTGTGCTAAGTGCAAGTGTGGCTTGTAAATGCTCTGTGCATACTATGAGAGACTTGCAGAGCTAAGTGCAAGTGGTTGTAACAAACTGTGAAGGGATTTGTGCTGTAACGCAAGGAAGGAGGATCTAGCAAGGTGCACAAATCTCATGTCCTATGGAGTAAGGTTTTTGTGGCTCTGTCCATGTATCTGATTGAAGAAGATAATAAAGAAGAAGAGTTGGTGGACATAGCCCCAGGGTGGGGGTGAACCACGTATATGTTGTGTTGCTCTTCTTTGTGCGATGTGTTGGTGTAATTATTTGTTATCTGCTAAGTGCTTGACATAGATAGATAGATAGATTTGTTTATACTTTGTGCTTATGATGAATCTGGATGCTAGATTTGACCTCTGTGAACCTGCTTAGTGCTTGAATCTGCTAGATCTGATCTAATTCCTTATGCTAAGTGCTTAGCTACATTAGATCTGGGTGAATGTTGCAATGCTCTGTTTTATCTGTAGAGTAGATATTGGTTAAATATTGATGAAGGTTTATTGCTAAGTGCTCTGTTAAATACTAGAATCATAGATCTGTGTCCCAGCTAAGGTTGCAGACATCTAAGTCCTGTAACCACCCCTTCCTCTACCTCGGGTGAGACTTCATCTCCTTCACAGGTGTTGCTGAAAGGGCCGGTAGTTAGGGTTTTTTTGTTGCTTTGTTGTAGCTTTGAACCCTGGGTTTGCCCCTATGCCAACAATGTGTGTCCTTTTTGTTACATGTGTACAATATGCCAATCTAATACATGATTAGCTAGAGTATCTGTGATTTGATTCAATTTCCTAGGAACATGGATATACGTAATGTAATCAAAGCTTTGTTCTAAGAGACATACCCTAAGAAACCGTCAGTGTAGAGTAGGATCGTAAATGAAGTAAATCCAATTTAACTGGGACACAATCAGTTGAGCATCTAAGTAGACCCAGAGGTGAGAGATACTATGCGATAAAGCGTCATGAAGCAACTCTGAAACTATGTTGTATTCGGCAAAATTGTTTGTGGCGTCACCTAAACAAATACCTCTTGAAGATAACAATTGGCCCTGAGGTGTGAAAATCACCCAAGCTATGGAAGAAAGCCTCTGAGTGTGCCGGCTAGAGTTGTCCTCAAACCCAACGAACACCTCTGATTCGCTTGACATCTACCACAGTGAAAAATATGACATCAAAAATGACACGTCCATAAAAAAAAAATACAAAAACTAACTGTATAAAAAATATACATATGTACAAGAAGTCACCCAAGGTGACCACCTATGAGTAATACTTCTTGAGGTAGATCCAATTTCTAGGCTCCTCTAAGGCATTTCCCTCAAAGTCCGCCAGACAACAAGTGCCCTTATTTAGAACCTCCTTCATGATGAAAGGTCTCAACCACATGGGTTTGAACTTGCCTGCCCCCAGGGGATCCTTATCTTGGTTATAGACCAGGACAAGGTCACCTTTGGAAAAAATCCGAGGATGGATGGATTGATTATACTGACACTTGAATTTTTGTTTGTGAGCCTCATTGGCCAAGGCTACATCCCAACGTTGCTCATCGAGCTACTCAAGATATAATAAATGCTCTTCAAGCGGTGAAGTGTCTGGAAATAACTGTAATGCCAATTTTAAATATGGGATATGGAATTCTATATCCAAGACTACTTCTATCCCGTAAACGATTTGAAAAGGTGAGAAACTAGTTGCAGTCTTAACAAACGTTCGGTAGGCCCATAATGGCGAGTACAACATCAAATGCCAATTTGTCTTGGCTGAATTGATCGTTCGCTACAGAATAGTCTTAAGGGACTTATTCACAACTTCCACCTAACCATTCACTTATGAGTAGTAGGGTGACGAATGTTCTTGCCTCAACCCAAGATTTGATGTTAACTCAGACATCATTTTATTCTGAAATTGACTGCCATGGTCAGTGACAATATCCCTTGGGATGTCGAACCTTGCTATAATAGATGGTTAAACAAAAAGAGGGTTGTTGTCTCACCATAATCTTTAAACGTTAGCATAGCCTCGACCCACTTCATGAAGTAGTCTACTGCTACGATGATATAATGGTGTCCCCTTGCTGAAGGGGGGTTGCATGTAGTGTAATCAATCCCCCACTTAGTGAAGGGACCAACTGTGATGATGGGAAACATAGGAGTGGGGTGTACCCTCATCTTTCGAGAGAAGATATGACATGGGTGGCACTTCTTGACCGATTCAACACAATATTTGATTAATGTTGGCCAAAAGTAACTAACTCTTAGAATCTTTTGGGTTGTTTTTAGCCCAGACAAATGACCGCCACATGCTCCATTGTGGCAATCGTTAAGCATGATTTTTGATTCTTCATGAGTGAGACACTGACGAAGGATACAATCTACATCTCAATGATACAAAGTGTCCTCTATTATGAGATAGTTTTTTTCCTGATGGCGTATACATCAATGCTCATCATGAGAAGCAGAAGCGGGGCAATTTAAAGTCTGGATATAGACTAGTATATCTCCATACCAGGGGTCTGAAGACGTGATTAAAAACATGTATCCTTTAATAGGCGACTCTTCAGGTATAACATCACCTGACTCGACCGAAAGTTCCGAGATGAGTTCCGCAAAGACCAACAACTTTTTGGATTTTGCCGAAACAAAATCCAAGTCAAATTCCTGGAGGATAAATATCCATCTACTGATCTTTCCACTGATTACACATCGTGTCAACACATATTGAAATCGATTCACAATGGCAATGACAGTGGTCTTGTGAAACAATATATAATGACAGAACCATTGGATGGCATGAACCGTTGCCAACACAAGTTTCTCAACATGAGAATAGTTGAGTTCTAGTCCAACTAGACCTCGGCTCAGGTAATAAATCACGTGTTCTTTAAGCGAATCATCCTCTTTAACTAAGACCATACCAATGGTCAAATCTGCTATATAATAAGAAATATTTATTATACTTGGGTGGCCAAAGCAGAGGGGTAGATGTGAGGGTGCGTTTCAACGCTTCGAAAGAGCACTAAGCGGCTTCGTCCCAATGAAAAGGAACGTCCTTCTTCAGTAAATGCATGAAACCCTTTGTGATCTCGGCATAGTTTTCGATGAAACGACATAAAAAGTTCACTTTTCCCTGTAAACTCTGAATCTGAGGGATTGTGCATGGGGGAGGCAACTGAACTATCACCTCAACCTTTAGAAGGTCAACCATGATCCCTATTGTTGAAACTATGAAACCTAGCAGACGACCCGACATCACGCAAAAACTGCATTTGTTTGGATTCAAGCGAGTATGGTAGTAGCGACATCGCTCAAAGATAATTTGGAGGTGTGTGGGATGATCAACTCTCTTATGAGATCATGATTCTAAATCATCAACATAAGCCTCGACTATGTGTTTGGGATCATTGAAAGAAAAAGACATGGTCTATTGAAAAGTAGCTCTAACATTTTTCAGACCAAAAGGCATCTTTTGATAAGCTAATGTACCCCACGAACAAATGAAAGTGGTTTTGTGTTGGTCTTCGGGTTTGATTTGTATCTAATTATAGCCCGAAAAACCATCCTTGAAAGAAAAGACCTCACAGCCTACGCATTCATCGACGATCTGGTCAATAAATGGAGTAGGGAAATTATCCTTTGGACAGGCCTTGTTCAAATCACGAAAGTCCGTACATATGTGAATCGTACCCTATTTTTTTTTTACTGGAACAGGATTTGACACCCATTGAGTTAATTGGATGGGGTAGATGAAACCATCTTTGAGTATTTTCTCTACTTCAGCCTTAATATTTGTTTCTTTCTTAGGATTAACCGAACAAATCTTCTGCCAGATGGGCTTAGCATCAGGATATGTCATGATTTCATGTTCGAAGATTCTTGGATCAATGCCTGGAATTTCCTCATAAGACTAGACAAACACGTCGCAAAATTCTTTAAATAAATCCATGTCGATTCAAATCTCCTTGGGGGAGTAGTCCACTCTGAAAAAGACATTCTCCACGATGCTAGGGGCTCTAGAGATATCCATAGGTATCGTTTTAGCAGTGGTTTCCATATTACCTTCAGTGTAAATGATGTGCGTAGCCAAAGGATTGGTAGGGAAAGACCTATCTCCAGTCATAGTCAACGTGAATTCACCTACTTTAATTCTTTTTAACTCTGGGAGAAAATAGGATCTGTGATGGAGATCGTGCCAAGGTCTATTCGGACTAGACATTGCCTTGATAATTGCCTCATCTGATGGAAAGACTAAGTCTAAAGAATCAATATCGACGAGGGAACCTTGAGCCCAAATAGGCTCGAGAACCGAATCTAACTATTGTGCGGGTGTAGGATCAGGGTAAGCAGAATCTTGTTGGACTATAGAGTACACAAATTTTTCCGCGGACAAGGGCATGGACATGCCATGGTGCCATGTCCCTTCCATCATGGATGATGGGGAAGGAAGAGTCCATGGATCATTAAAGTAAGTCGTGCAAAATGATGAGACTTGAAAAATTTCGGCCCTTGGCTGGTCGGGGACAGCCGATATGTACTTGACATCGTCAGTTGGAGGCGGGTAATTGAATTTACCCTCAAAGGTGGGCACAAACCAACCCCTATGTTGACGATGTCAAGCTGAGGGTTATCAATCATCGGGACCGTGGATGCCCCGGATGAAGGGTCAGGAGGGGAGAAAGACAATTGATCAATGGACACGATTCGACCCTCATGTGGAAACAACAAGACTCGAAAAAATTTCATGACCACTACATGCATAGCATAGGTCCAACTCCTTCCTAATAGAATTTTGTAATTGAGAGGCGCATCGACCACTTCAACCTCAACACACATACTCTTCCCTCATAACTGCATGGGGAAGGAAGGGATGATTCCATGTGGTCGGAATGAACGATCGTCGAAAGATGTAAGAAGAGTAGGTGAAGGAGAAAAAATGGGTTGGCCAATGGCCTTCCAACATGCCAATGACATCATGCATGTCGAGGTGGCCTCATCCACCACTGTGCAGAAAATGTTCCAGGTAAAAAATTTTGTGGAATAAGCCACTACTATCTGAAATGCCACATGGTAGGGGAGACAAGGTTTTAAGTTGCTTGTATCGAGTGTGATCGTTCTCGGATTATAGGTCTCAGCGAATCCTAGGACAGCTAACAGAGCCTTTCTCTAGGAAGGATAGCTCTGGAGGACTTCCAAACCAGACATTGCGCAAGGGGTTTGTGACAAATCCTCCACCACAGAGTAGTTTTGGGCGACCCTTTCATTTGGATTGTGGGAAGCTTTCTTGAACACACCTTTGGGGATCCACATCATTGTTTCACCCAACATCTTCTCGATCTGGAGAGGAACAGATGGGTTTTCAACTTCTTTACCCTTCTTGGATGTACTTGGCATTTTGTAATCGTGTGCCCTAGTTTCTATATGAGCACAACCTTTCAAGATATAAACATTTGAGGTCAAGGGATTACTAGACAACAAAGGGGGTCCTTGACTATCGCCATCGATGTTTGAAGAGGCTTGAGTTAAATTTTTCCCATGTGGATATGGGTTTGTTAACACAACAGGCTGTTGTTGCGCCAAAAACATTTGGGCCTCTCCGAGCCGAGGGCACAAGTGAGTTAGATGGTCTTCCATGCAAAGGTTACATGGATACTTTGACTTCTTCTTTTATATGTTGTCCCCGCTATCATTATTAGTGGGTTTCTTCTCCCCCTTACCTTTCTTTCGTTGTTTCTTCTTTTCGTTAGGCTGCTGGGTGGCCTTCAGTTTTGTTGATTACACACTATGTACATCCAACATTTGGGTATGGGGAGCAGCCAAACCAATGGTCTGGTCGGAAACTGTCTACTGTATTGACAATTCCTGCAATTGATTTGATAGATGATCAATGAGATTAATTTGCACTGAACCAACAATACCATCGACATGTGGTCCAGATCTCTATCTAGTGTTGTCAAGTATCGACCACGGTGTGTCTGGAAAATTTTCATAAAGTAAACTAGACTAAGAGTAAATCAGATCTAGATGTTGAGCTCTCATTATCACTTCTTCTTCTGAAAAGACCCCCAACATTGCTACATCTTTGGATAACTGCGGGACCAAAGACTTGAGGAACCACTCTAGCAAAAATGCCGGTGGGACTAGTACTTTTATCAAGCTCTTCCAGCGTCTCCATTCTCGGATGTGATCAGAAATATGGTCTACCTTTGTCTGCTCAAAGTTGGCCAACGATTCCGTGACAACGTCGTATCTCACAGATTGGGTCATTCAGGAATAGTAGGCCAACATGGATCGTGAAATATTGGGTCATTCAATAATCTTGACAAGTCTGGAAAATGAAAAGTTGCCAGAAATAGTATTTTAGGTTGTTGGTTATAACCAGGAAAAAAAGAGCCTGGAGTTTGGTTGGCACCAAGTTGCCAGGAAAAGTTAGGTTGTTGGCCAGGGTTCTGGTAAAAACCATGGCCATGACCAGCGTATGGATTCTACACTTGTTGAGATGTCATCGGCTGACTCTCGTAGTAGGATGTGGAGGGTTGGGATTGTGTTGTATTCCAAGGATTCTGGTAAGGCTTACCCCCTGTCGATCTGATGGGCATAGGTCCTGAGATTTTCCTGGGGTTCCATGGCTCTGGAATGGGTTGCCCCCAGTTGGCATCCTTGACGAGGGAGCTGATCCCCGCCATATATTCCAAGGTCCTTGAGAAGTGTGTGCCCCCCTGTGCAAGAATAGTACCTTACGCAGGATTCTGTGATCCAAAACAAGGGTTTCCCCTGGCCGAGACAACAGATGATGAGAATGCGTTGTTACCAAATGTGCCAAACAAAGAGAATGACGTAGAACCTACCAACATGATATAAGAAGGAATTCCTTGACTGCCCACTCCAAATGAACTAAAGTTTATGTTCGGCCCGGCGGAGTGCTGGTGAGCACCGTCGAGCAAAGGGGATGAAGGAGGTATATGACCTCCACCATAAGGGAAAGAGTTGTATGGGGATAAAGTTCCCCCCATGGATCCTTGTAGAGGAGAGTTTGAGCTCCCTGCCCCCAGACCTAAATTCTACAGAGTGGAGTAGGAAAGGATAGAGTTTGTATCGAAGCTAGGCATTATGTATGAGAACAGAGGGCCTGTCACACTCTGGGTGAAAGGAGTAGTGATCACCACCATAGACGGTATCATACCACTGCCTTAGGTAGAGGTGGTTGATACCATGGTGGTCCGAACCGATGACGGTTGGTTAGGAGGTAGAACACCCCCTGTAGTGACAACTGTGGAGGGAGTATGTGGACTCCCTGAAGAAGTCGCAACATTTGTTTCCATTTTTTCTTGTAGGACTATTTGGCGCTTGTGATGTGTCACCCTTGGGGGGGCGAGCTGTATCAAGAGTGGCACTGACAAGTCACTGATTGGAGGGTTATACAAACTGAGAGCTTCCACTCCAAGGTCAAAAATAGTTGATTCCTATGAATTCAAAAGTTATCCTCTTGGGGTTGGCTTAGGTACAGTTTCCTGTTTCCTAGTCACCTTAAATGACCCTTGTTGGTCAAGTCTTCACCTTAGCGGTGGTGGTGGATCCACCTCAACCAGCGGCAGGCCCAAAATCCTTCATGACCAATGGAGCTCTTGATATTCCACTCTGGGAGAAGATCAATGACACTAGGGAATAATAACGTTGAATACCAAAACACGCACTAGAAAACGTTCCTAAAGATAAAGCAATTCAACCACTACAACTAGTTGTAAGAATAGTTACACCAGCCAACAATAGAGAAAATTACCGGTGAAAGTGAAAATCGAACACAAAATCAACCTCTGGGTATAATATTCAAATCATGGCCTGATGTCTTCCCTAGGTACCATAGTATACCCCCGCAGTCACCTGTGTAAGTCACTAATATCAAGGCAACTAGGTTACCAACTCATGAACAACTACCAGGCGGGTACAGTCGACAATCGGGTGGACTGCAATGAGCAGGGTATCAAGCCTGAAACCTATTGAGGGTATTGAAAGAAAGTGTTTTGGAAGATGACTGAGGACCTCGAATGGATTTGAGACCCACAAAGCTCTGTGGAAAATGCGATCAATGTAATCCCAAGATAAGTCCTCTATATGCGTTCCTCCACTACGATTGGTCTAGCTTTGGAGGGGTTATATTTGCTACCTTTCCACATGTGACCTCGTGTTTAGCCCCTGTGTTAGAGGGAGGTCCTAGATAGTTTCCACGTCACTAGACTTATACACTCCCTAGCATAGACTTATATGTTTTTTTTATAGCCCTGACGAGTTTCCTCTACAACCTAAATGAGGGCTCTAGCCTAATCTAGTTGATGGACCCTACAAACATGAAAGTATGATAAATTTTAGTTTATCATTAATTTTAAGTGGTTGTTCTTTAGTCAAAGGGAATGAAAGTGAAACTGATGGTGTTTGTTAAGAGATGAAAGAGAAGAACAAATGTTGGAAACAAAATTACTTCTTCTTCAATAAACAAAGATTTGCAAATTAAACTTTGTTTAACCAACTTTTCTAACTAATTTTTCTTTCTAAGATCATTTAAAAAAAAAAACTCAGAATTGAATTTTGCTTGACTACGAGTTACTTAAAGTTCTAAGTATTTAGTAAAGAAATTACGAAAGCACTCTTCTTCCTGACAATTCAACACAACTAACCTAACTACTTAACCAAACAAGAAACTAATTTTATTATTATTATTATTTTATGCTTCAAAACAAGAAACTTTGAAAAAAAATCTTTTCTTTTCTTTTAAAGAAAAAAAGGGAAAAATGAAAACAAGACAATACAAGACCAAGAAATGACTTCTAGTCCCATCGCAGATTGCAGGGACTCACTGACAATACCAAAAAGGCAGATCAGAACTGACTCTCTAACTCGTCCAAAAAACCCTAATAAATAAAACAGAAGAAATCTTCAATAAAGAAAAGCTAAACTAAGGTCAGACCTAAGCTACAGATTTCTATAACAGAGACTAGGACTAGATCAAGAAAACCTCTTAGAAGTAGGACTTCTGATAGAGAAGAGGTGGACTGCCTCTTCTTTAAAAAATATTTTCTCAAAACAGGAACGCTACTGACACTTCATCAGCCTACGTATGTACACAGGTTGTCCAAAGGTAGGGCACGTATGTATGCGTGTAGACCCACTACAGGTCGCGTAAACCTCTGTAAATTTCTAAAAAAACAAAAAAAACAGTCAAACTAACAAGGCAGGGAGTGCTAGTATGGAAGACCAAAATCCCTTAAAGACTCAGACACTTACTGAAACTCAAAAAAGGCAGTTAAACCAATTAAATCACCCAAAACATATACCCTAAAAACCCTAGAGGCTCCCTAGTATGGTCGCCAATTCTGATATAGTAGGAAAACCCCCTACGAACTACACTAGGGTTCTAAAGTGTAGGTAGATCTAAGCATATAAAGTTTCCTACTTTTTACTACTATCCCAACAGTACCCCACAATCATACACAAAATGCAAAGTATAGGGATCTGGTAGGCTTACCTTAAACCTCGCGTCCAGTGTCGATCCCTTTGCGCTTCATTGTTTCCTGACTGCAGTTCTCCTCCCAAGGCCAACCTGCATTCACCAAAAGACAAACAAGAAAATATGAGCATGTGTTCTATATATTAATTAGTGGGTTAGATATCATAACAAAAATATAAATAAATCACAAAGATTGAAGACATCATTTGGCGGGATGGAAAAAGTATTTCTTTATATTAATCTCACAGAGTTACTTACAATATGAGACCATAAACTGCTCCTCAAACTCGGTCCTGGGATCCTCTTCACCAAGCTCCAAATTCTTTCATGTATCTTTCTCCTCTTCAGTTCTCTCTAGGTAAATGACAAGGGTTTGCAATGGAGGAAAAAGGGTTGGAATAAGGAATTTTGTCTCAAACTCACAATGTGGTGGAAAATAATTGGGGCAAGGGGGAATACTTAAATGGGTAGAGTTTATTTTCTCTCATGCTTCTTGTAGGAATGGGACCCCAACACCTTTTGTTATATGAAAAAAAGATAGTTATTCGGTTGGGTGACTGACTACGGGTGGTCAAATGGTTAGGAAACTACCCAAAAGCCCGTATCCCTTTGCAACTTTTTTATTTTTTGCAATTTTTTTGAGCATACACAGGTTGTAATGGTGCAGCTAGTGTATGTACACGAGCTGTAGAGGTGCAACAAGCGTATGTACGTGGGCAGTGGTGGTGCAGGGCGCGTACAACTTCAAAAATATGGTTTTTTAGAAGAGTTATTCAGTGATGTCTTTGGGAAAAATAGAAAGTAAGATGGCCTGATGCCAGGTATGCATGTATGTTGCAATTTAGGTTTATAACAAAACCCCATGTCAACTTGACTCACGTTTTCAGGGCTTCCCTGACCTATCATTACTTATTCCCGTGAGGTGCTCCAAGCACTCGTTGATGGATTTTTTCTCTTGCTGAGTTGTCCACGATCCATCTTACATGTTGATCTGTCTTCCTCAGTCTTCTCATTCAACGACTCACTTTCTCTTACTTCACTTCTTCTTTACTTCTTCTTTGGCCACTTCGACCCAATCTCAGTCAATGTGCTTTCCACACAGTTCGTACTTCACGCTTCTTTCCTTAATCTTCACTTCCTTCCATAACCAAGGGCCAACAGGTTTCCTTCCCCATCCCAACAAGTAAATTCCTTATTATAACAATCTATAATAATATGGTTTTGGTCCAACCAATCCATACCAAGTAGACAGTTATAGGAACCTAAAGGAAAAAATTTCAAATCTTCCCTGGTGCTCAGTCCATTCATGTCCATTGGAAATGACTTAACCATGTCATTAATTTTTCTTTTTGCTACGGTATCCAACTGCACCAACCACAATTTTCCATTCTTTCTTCTTGGAAAATGAAATCTTTCCACCATCTCAGGATCTATATAACTATGACTATCTCTTGAATCAATCAAAATAACAATGGTTTGGTTGTTGATCATACCTTCCACTTCAATCATATGTGACTAAAACTCATCTTGCTTGTTGTCTAGGGATGTTGTTGGGTGAAATCTCTCATTAAATTCTTGGTCTGACCCAGGTTCATATCTGAACAGGTTTCCAACAAAACCCTCTAAAACTATTGGCCCTCCTAGTAAACCAGAAGGAAACACAGTGCATAGAGTGCATTGCACAGTCTCACCCAAGATAGATCTATGGTTGACTGAAATACTCAAATGTTTGTAGTCTATGAATGAGTGGAGATATGGGAGTGTATTCTATCTTATTCATTCATTAATCTTGTTATTTAGTCAAGTACTTCTAGGATTTATCCATCTTTAGGCTCATGCATGCATTCTAACACATCTAGCTAAACAGTCATTCATAAGATAACCATTAAAAAGAAGGAAATATTCAATAAACATTACATATAACATAGTTTTTACCGTATTTTACCCCCTCTTGGGCTACTTCGACAAATATTTGGCTTCTCTACTGTTTTATTTAGTCTGCTGTAAAATCTAGCTCTGTGCGCATTACATATTCAATCATACAAGCATGAAGAGGTTCAAGTACCTTTGTGAGGAGGACTAGATCACACCAGGCTCCTCAACCTGTGATCTAACCATCAAAATATGGCTTACTTGACTCTTCTATTACCTTATTACAATTATAATAACCACTATCAAATCACTGAACTTCTTTTACAATGAAAGTATAACTATTGAACCCTTCAACACCCTTAACATATACCTCCTAGGTTGTTATTTATACTACTTTACCGGCTTATAACCCTTACAAAATTTATCAAAAACCCTAACCCTAACATGGTTAGGTTTTCTTTCCTTCTCGCCTTGCATGCTTCTTTTTGTTGTGCATGCTACTTTTCCTCATGCGTGTTGCTTTTCCTTCCAACTATTATTCTCCAAAATTAGGCCTTTCCTTCCAAAATTAGGTCTTTCCTCAAAATAGGTCTGCACCCAATAGGCCCCCAACACTGACATGTGGCTCATACCGAGCCACTCAGGTTTTGTGTGTTCCCTGAACAACCTCTGTCAAGTTGTGGAATTTCCCTTCTAGCTCTACCCCTTTTGATTTGTCCTACACATATTTCTCTATGATCTCTTCTACCCTCTATGTTGTGATGTGATCCTTTAGATATTCTACGCTCTCAACATGATATTGAGCCATTCTCATATTTCCCTTCTCCATTTTTGAAATAATTTATCTTGCTTTCTCTTAGAGAGGTTCTAACTGGGATAGCCTTTCCTTCTTGTTATTCTATGCAGTCTTCAGTTCTTCCTGCAGGGGATTCATATCCTACACACCCTTCACTTGCTGTGTGATGCTCATGGACTTTTTCCTCTACTTCAACTCCTAGATTGCAATGACGATTACTTCCTCTTGATTATCTAGTTGCTGGACCTTATCATATTCTTCTAGTGTTGTCCATAGCTGTGTGGTCTTGTCAAACAATTGTCTAACATTTTCAACTTATTTCGGCATCACTTCCACTTGCAAGGCTACTTGTTGTTCCCTTTTAGCCAGAACTTCTAGATGAGTCGTTGGGGCTAATTTTTATTTTGTCTCCTCTATCTCCTTCTTATAGTTATCGAGAATTTGTGTGATGATTTGGATATGTTCTTCTTCATTTCTCATGGCTCCCTATGTGTTGTTTGGAATCCTTGTAAAGACTTCCTTTAGCTTCTGAACTAAATTATCTATGCGTTGTTTCTCCTCTTTTGTCTCGATATTTACCTTCTCGACTACTATTTCTAGGGCATCCTTGTCATTCCTAGTTTCCTGCAATTACGTCACATCTATCCTTGCGCACGATTGAACTTCCTGCACGACACTGACTTGCAGTTTGTATAGTTACTTTGTTGGTATCTTCGCTACTACCAACTATACCCGTGCCATATCTTTAAGTGGTGTATGGGCTATAACCTCATCCATCTGCAGCATGTATGATGTTACTTGAAATATTGGAATCTCTTGCACTATGGTCTGGATGGTGTCTTCTTCATTTGGCACAGTCCTTTCCTCTACTTTTGTTGTTGAGGGGAAGGGTTTTGTGCCTCTTTCATTACTTTGTTCTACTTGTATTTGTTCCAATACCTGGCTAATGTCGGCCAACTCATTCTGTATCTTTTCTCTTTGGTGCTCGACCTCTTCAAACTCCTTGGCTACGCGATCCTATCCTCTCTCCACGACAAGATCGATATCGTCCTCAGTGATTGTATACTCTGGCATTTTCTTATGGGCCTTGGGCTTCTTGCGTGCCCCCCCTGTGTGTATAATTGGGCCCTTGGGTGGCCCTGTTTCTTATGGAGTATATTCTGAAGGGGTTTCCTATGTCATTGTATCCCCCCTTTCTTGTTCTTCCTACGTCGGGGTAGTGTCACTCTTCCCTGACTACACATCCTTCTTTGGAGAACTTCCCTTCTTCTGTTGCATTGGATTTTGAATGGGATTCCCCTGCTGTGTTGGATTTTTGGGCACAACACTGTCTCTTGCAGGTATCTTAGATGAACCTGCTTCTACCTCCTTACCCTTTGGTATTTCCTTGGTAATGATTGGAATCTTCCAGTCCTCTTTCCAGTCTCACATCGCTATTTCAACTTCATTTTCCTTTATGCAAAAATGAATTTGCATTCATTCGTTTGTTGGATTCCTGCATGCTTGGATCCACATATTGTGGTGCGTAGCCCTGAAGTTGGCTATACCTTGATAATGCATGACCACTTCTGGAGTGATCCTTCAGGTGTTGCTTATGATTTCCTAGATGTTGTTGAGATATCGTTCAAAGGTACTTGCATTTCCTCTTCTTCTCTTGGGGTCCAATGTGCTTCCCATGGACGTGTACCGCGATACGCGACAAAGACATACTCTATCACAAAAATAAGAGTAGGGAGGCTCTTTCCACCTGATTATTGCTATCAAAATCATCAGCCAAGAATAGTGGAACTCTATTCCCAAATCCTAGGCGCCCTTGCTGTTTTTGAGGAATATGTTCAACATATGTGGGGCCCCGCTGATTATGGTGTCATTTACAAAATGAGCTGTAGCTGCGACAACCCTTGTAGGGACCTCCTTCTTGTGACACTTGTGTATCAATTTGCACACCATTAGTTTTTTGGACATCCTGGTTGTTGTGTCGCTAATCCTTTTGATGATAATCTTGTGAGAGCCTCTGTCTGTCCCGTATGTCTTCTTCATTTCTTCTGCGAGAGACTTTTCTTTTTTCTTGTTTTATATGTACTGCACATGACTCTCACCATTTGATGGTAGGCCTATGATGAACTCAATGAGTACTACATCAGTGGATACATGTTCTTCTAGCGATAAGAACCCTTTGTGGAGGACTGCCATCAACTTCTTGACATAGTTATTCACTTTTCTCCCCTTGTTGAAGTGGGGAATATCTACCAATTTTACGATCCCTATGTTTTCCAGGCCTATTGCCCATTTCTTTGGATGCATCATGGGGTGTCTAAATGGGCTTGTGCCTATGCTCTCCATGTATACTTGTTGTGAAAATTATAGGAATTTGTTGGTGTTGGCCATGTCATGGTTTGAGTATCTTAGCCTTTCCATGCACCCTAGTAGGGTTGGCATGGCCTACACCCCCTTTGGAATGTGCGGTATCATAATTGATGCCTTGGGTTTCTTGTGTGGGGACCGCGTGATGGGTTGTTTTCCCTTTATTCTTACCAGTGAGGTAGAGGTCCCAGCCTCTGGATCTCTCTCTTCCTCACCTGACTCTAGTTTCCCTATAATATATTCAATTTTTTCTTCCTCTTGCTATGCGGACCCTTCCCTAGGTTATGGTCTTTCCATGCCAAACTCTATCCTCTCATTGTCACCCCCATTTTTTCTACGAGCTACTTCGACCCTCACAAGTTGTTTTGGGTTTTCTGTGGCATCTGGTTCGTTCCTATGTGCACTGTTGTGTGAGTCAATCTCCATCTTGACCATCTTTGAGGCTTGTTCTTCTTCTACTACTAGTGTGGCAGTCATTGGTTATGTTATCACATGAAGTTGTTTTGGGTCACATGAAGTTTTTATGGGTCAATTTAGCCTTAGGTATTTGATTTTTAATCCTTAGTTATTGTTTAAATCTTACTTTTGTCCTCTTACTTGTAGTCTTTTTAGGTCTTAGCACAAACAAGTTAAGGTTGATGTTGGACCAAACCTTTAGTTTATGTATTCATCTTTATGACAAGGTTAGATAAGTCATCGTCCTTATGCCTCCACCACTACCCTGACATGTCATCACTTCCACCAGGTACTAAAACCCCTCCACTTTGTCCCTCTACCCATTAGAAGGTCAAATCAAGTTGGTTTTGTATGTTTCCATCTCATCAAGACATTTCACAATGCATCTCAAGTACTCTTTCTCTCATCACCATAATTTCACTTATGAGGCTTGTGGCAACTGATCTCCTTGTTTTCAAAATTCATGATTTAAAGGAAATAATATGGGATTTTCTCATTAAGGATTTTCAAACTGTTCTCTCAAGTTTTCAAATTTTCTCCTAGCTTGGCACTATAGAAACTATTGAGTTCAGACAAGCGCTACATAATTTGCTGCAAAATGGTTGGAAAAGGTCAATTGGAGGTTAGACCTATTGCAGGGGGTTTCATCTAATCTTAATCATATCAACTTCCAAGTCACAACATCCAGGTACTCCATGATATTTTTAAGCCCTGTTGAAGATCAATTAAAGTTTGTGCTTATATTTCCTCTCCTGGGTGCTGCGAATTGGTGATCCACACTACCGACCTTCCCCCTTTACCTTTATGTCACAAATTCTTATACAACTGCAGTGTTTTCAACTTCTTTTACTAGCATTGAGAAAACATTGTTGTCAAATCCACCGTGCCTATCTCTTAATTGGATTTTGTTGTTTGTGTTGTGGATTCTTCTGCAGATTTTGTTGTGAATCCCCTGTTTTGGTGCTGCAAACCTGTACATAAACTTAACATTGTTATTCTCTTACCACACAACTTGTACCAGCTGATTACCTTTAAATTTTCCATTCTTATTTCAAGTCTAAAATCTATCTATGTTGGAAATTGTAAGATTATTGTTGTTAAAGTTGTGATGATTTTGCAAATGATGGTGAAGTGTTAACTTAAACCTTTTGCAACTTCTTTCTCCTTGCATATCCATTTTCATAAATGGTCTTCTTCCATTTCCTAACTATCAGTTTCCATTTCAGAATCTTAGATTTCAAATAGGAAGAAAAATTCTAAAGCCTTAGACAGAAACCAACTCTAAAAAAGACTATCGATCCAAACCCTAATACCTCTGTCCTTATGTTTTTCCTATTACATATCTTAGATATTTGTCTTAGTTTTCTTCCTATAACAAAAAATGGATACACCACAACAAAATAAGATCAAAAGGGTGGGGTAATAGTGAGGACCAAGCCCTATGAAATGTAGTTATTTGATTCTGAACATTTGATCAGAGAGGTCTTCCAAAGAGTTGCATGTTTCAATTTCTGTCAGAAAAAAAAGAGGGGGAACCCTAAGGTAGCCAGAGAGTTTTCCTTGAATTTTGATGGATCCAAAACTAAGGTGGGACCTCTTGAACTGGAGGTATCTAAAGCAACCATTGCAACAACTACTGAGATACCAAACACTGGTGAAAGGTGGTTTAAATCCATGAATCTTAGTGCAACCTTCTCTAAAGAGTTCCTTAAACCAGAATGTCGGGGAGATAACCTATCAAAGGGAGTGCCTAGGAGCCAGTTGGTTGAGATATTTGAAAATATGCTAAGGGTGATCCATATATATTTCACTTGTAAGGGAAGATTCAATATGATTTACCAATACCACATTATACTTTTGTTGCACTTCACAGGAAAATACCTCATGAACCTCCCTTTCTATTTGTTTAGGAGTATTGGGAAAATGGCTGACAGGGTCCAAGACAAGTCCAAGGTTGTGGACACAATTGTTTTTCACTCGGGGTTGATTAATATTCTTGTGATGGAGGAGTTGAAGAAGAGAAACATGGAATGGGATTAGTTCATTGCCTCTGCACATCTGCAATTAAATGTAGCTCCCACTCCTCAATATAAGGTGTAGATCCCTCTTCAAGTTGATAAAATTGTTCACACGGAGACAAGTAGAAAGTGGAAGGGAAAAAATATTGCTAAAAATGATGAAGCTTCTAAGGAACAAGAAGAATAAGGGGGAGCTCATCACTCTCCACAAAGGGAATTTTCACCCCAACTAGCTCCAAAATTGGTAGAAATTCCATCAGCTAGAGCCACAAGAAAAAAAGGAAGAAGCTTACTCTTCCCCTCACCAACTACCGTAGTTGAACTTAAATCTAGGAGGACCTTCACCAGGTCATCATCCAAGAAGGAAACTGTTGAAAAAGGGGTCATAACATAATCTCGTGTCAAGAGGAAGGATAAAGGTAAAATTGAGACTATTGGAAAACATATTAAAGTCATAGACATAACCACTCCCCATGAGAACCCTAACTTCAAAAGATTAATCAAATAGCTCATAGGAGACAGAAAGGAGATTGCTCACTTGAATGGAGAAGTGTTGGATGAGAGGAAAAATATGAAATATCTGATGGATATGTATCTGGAAAATATTGACAAAGTCAAGTTTACATCAAAGAGATTTATGCCCCTCCATAGGCAGCTTAAGAATCTATACAGGAAGAATAGGGATTTACAATCTCAGATAAAAAAACTTAAGCTGGAGTTGCAGCCTTTCAAGGAAGAGATAGCCCAAATAAATTTGAATGTGTTGGCTCAAGCTGCAACCAGAAGGAGTACCAGATGCAGGAGGTGAAGTGAAGTAGCTCAAAGAATCTTAGTTTTGGAAATGGTTATCCTTGCATTTTTAAGATTTTGGGAAAAATATAATACCTATGGTTGAGTTTTCACTCACACAAAATATCATGAGGCTTCTATGGGTTTACTTAACTTTGGAAAAAAAAATTGGGTATTTTTTGGCTCAAGATAGATAAATCGGACAACTACAGGAAATTTCGCAGCCCCTAGAGATGCGAAATGGTCTACACAATCGGACGTTGCAACTGCACTACGAAATGGTCTACATAGCTAAAGATGCAACTTCACTGCAAAATCCACTATGAAATGGTCCAAACATTCAAGCACTGCAACTTCTCTGTGAAATCCGTTGTGAACTGGCTGATACAGTCAACACTACAGGATTCGCTGCCAACTCTTGTTTTGATGGGTTTTAGGAGGATCAATGGTCACCAGATGGCTAGTGGAACATGGCATGGCTAGTTGAAAGTCAGTTAAAGTTGGAGGTTACATGGAAACAAAGTAAATGCACTCAAAGTACACCTCAATATGCAAGATTAGGATTTTAGGATGGTTTCCAACATTTACCTTTTTTTATAACAGTTTGTTTTTTCCGCTCTGTACAGGTGTAAGATTTCCAGTTTTAGGTGATAAAATCCTATGTTAGAGGATCAAGCTCACATTGTATGCTATGATTCCTTGTTTAGGCTATAAATGTAGCATTAGAAGACATTTATGGGTTTGAATGGTTAAGGTAAAATATTTTTTGGTGATTTTAATGAAACAAAGCCTACTTTGGTTTTGATGTATCAGACCTGATGAAATCTTGTTTAATGGAAGTTAGTTCTCTTTTTTCCATCTTATTTCTCTCACTCTGAAATTGTAGCACCATTTAAGGATTCAAATGATATTTTGTAGCTATATGACAATGGATGTTTCATTGTGACACTGTTATAGCTTTCTCAGATTTTTTGTTTGCTTGGATTTAAGAAGTTCTTGCATCTGAATCATTTCTCTCCTTTTTCTACTGTCATAGCCTGAGGATAGTGGTAGAATCATTTCATATCCTTACTAAGTCCTCCTTATATTCACACTAATCCTCAAAACCCTGACCTAAGCTAAACAAGACCTCTTTTGTTGATGCAATTGATCTAGAATTTACTGTGTTTTGACATTGTTGAACTGATTTTTATCCATTTGACACCACATTTGAAAATTTATCTCATAAACCTATTGATGTTTACTGAGCTTGAACTTTAGAAATCAAAGTATAAATTTGATTTCTAACAGGTTCGACCTGTGGCGAGGGAATTTCATTGACATCGACAATTCCCTCCTTCTATGTAGTTTCCTGCTCTGCCTCTACGGTTTCTTGTAGATTCAGGAGACTGCTGTGTGTTTTGTGTGTTGTTTGGCTTGGTGTGCCTACCTTTGGAGGTGCCATCATGGGTACTTCTTCATTTCTGGATTGAGCTTCGGTTGCTTCAAATCTATGTACTCGCCTATTTTCCTCTCATATTTAGTTCACGGGTTTGTGAATACACAATAAGTCTTGTTTGGCCCATGCTTCTAATTTATAGAGGGTGTCATTATTACCCTAAATATTCTCGAAGAATATTCTTTGGTTGTGATTAATGCATTGAAGCTTTTCGAGTACGCTTCATTCAATTCTGTAAATGCTCCAATTCGTTCCTTTTTTCCCTAACAATCATTTTTCTCTTTTCCAACCATTGCCCCCTTTTCCGGTGCGTTGTAATTTTCCTTCATGAACAGTGTTTTCCTTTCTGTCAACCATATATTATGTGTGGTTACTTTTTCTGTTTTTCGCACTGATTCCACTATTTCTGAGCACAATGTTTCCCAATATTTTTGTATTTTCTTTCTTTTCTATTTTTGTATTTCTCTTTCCCTCTTTTCCTCTTTCTTATTTATTTTTCTCATTTTATATCATAATCTCTTCTATATTACACTATATACATGCCTTTTCCCACTGCACTGTAAAATTTAAGGGTTAGTAGGTTGACTATCCCTGTACAGTTTCAGTCGACTATCGTTGATCATCCCTTCCATTTCTATTCCTCCCAAGTATTTTAGATGTATAGATCCCCCATCTGTTACATTCTTTACTTCATATGGCCCTAACCAATGCATTCTAAACTTAACGATATTGTGAAAAAATTTATTGTCATAGAGTACGACTAGGTATCCCTCCTTAAAATTCTTCTTCTTAATATGTTTTTCATGCCAAGATTTGTCTCTTGCTTTCTGCACATCCTGGTAAAATCTTGCCAGAATCTTTTCCTCTTCCATTTCCATTAGTTAATTTAACTTTTCCTTTACTGTGCCTCTTTTTTTTATGTTGGTAATTGTTGCTACGCGCAGACTAGGTACTAGAAATTATGATGGTACTACTGCTTCCTGTCCATACACCAATCTGAATGGTGTTTGTCCTTTCAAATTATTACATGTGGTCCTATATTCCCATAACATTGCTGGTATTTTCAAGTCCCAATCATCTCCGTTGACATTGCAGATATTTTTCAGATCATTTTCCAATATCTTATTGAAACCTTCTACTATTTCATTTGCTTGAGGATGGTATCGTGTACTCTTCTGGTGATAGACTTCAAACACTTCAGTCATAGTCTTGATGGTATCATTGATAAAATGAGTTCCCTGGTCACTCATAGAATCCTTGGACATCCAAATATGGTGATCACTTTCTCAAACAAGAAGTGTCTTGTTGTTGTTGGGCTCTAAAGATGTCTAAAAACAACCTTAGTTTAACATTAATTTATCAACCCTAGGATTTGTATTTTATCTCAAATAATATCAGCAAAGTCTATTCAGATAGCTCGTAGAGGCTAAATCGTGTAGTCAAAGAAAATCTAAGTTTATCAACAATCAAGTTCCTCAAACATTCATTAGAGATTATAGAAATTGAAATCTAAAGCTATGAAATGGAAAGGAACTAATTAATCTATTGAATTCATTTTAAGAGCAGTAATTGAATCTAGATACTTGCAGAAATGACTATTATTATGAATCAAATTGCTCGAAAGAAAAAGGTGAATTACTCTATCTATGGAAAGAAACATAGATTCTAATCTAGTTGAAAAGAGACAACGATCATATTTCTATTGAAAGGAACAACAACTATATTCTAACAGAAAGGAACAAGAAATGTAAACTAAGTAAAAGTAACAAAAAATGTAAACTAAATAAAAGGAACAACAAATGTAAACTAAATAAAGGGAACAACAGATGTGAACTTATGAGGAACTGTCGTGCATCAAATCTCAGTAATAATAATTTGAACAACAATCATCTAATGCTTCAGGGAATATCTATCTCTTACAATTGACATGAAACCATCAACAAACTTATGCATTCATTTAACCACTGTAAAAGAGAATCGAATTACAAAATAGAAATTGAACTAATACAATTACAGGTTGAGCAGTAGCTCCTTCAGACTGGGCCCTTGGTCCTTAGAAGCACTGCTATTTGAAATTCAGTATATAGAAATGATAAAACTACTCAAAGCTTCTATTGATTTCATAGTTGGTACAACATTTTACAAAAAAACTGCTAACGCATAGCAATTCTAAGTTCTGAGTTCTTGGGTGCAATTCTTCTACCCCTTTTCAAGATCTATTTGCCCCTTATATATTACAATAATCTGGGTAAATTAATCTATCCTGAGGATCGAGAGATCCTCAGGATTGCTTTACTATTACAATATAGTCAACTCAATCATCTTCAAAACTGCCTTGCGCCATAAAGTCTTCAACCTCCAATAGCTTGTGCATTTTCAAGATTCCCTTTGCTATCTTGGGTTTGACAATATTTAACCAATCCTGTAATAAAACCAGACAATTCCAATCATATTTAGGATCTATGTAATCTAACTTAAACAATAACGCTAAAGAGTATATTATTCATTTTCTATTCTATTTGCTCCTAAATAATCGAAAAGTCAATCAAGATGATATCATGAAATGTAGGAAAAAGGAAGATATTTATACCTTTTTCATAACCTAACAATTGTCTCTATGCTACATTATTTGACTGGTGTAGATTCTTCTCATATTGTTAAGTATTCAGTCATGGTAATGATATATCTAGCTCGTGACCTTTTTGTTGGTGGATTGATCGGTCCAACAAAGTTTATTTCCCATTTTTCAAATACTTGCAAAGTTACTTGTGGTTTCAGAGGCATCTCATCCCTTCTGTTAGGTTTTCCAACCCTATGAAAGAAATCACATTTCTAACAATATTCCTTGGCATATTTATGGATTGTTGCTCACCATAATCATGCGTGAGATACCTTATGCGTGGTAGATTTTCCTGCATAGTTTCCTCCAACTATTCCTTCATGAGCTTCTGAAAAAATTATGGGCCTTTCATGTTCTAATACACACCTTATCAAAATGTTGTCTATGCCCATCATGTACAAATGTTCTACAATAAGTTGATAGTCTGCAGCTTTGACTACCATATTTTTCTTCTGCACAGTGATAAACTCTTGTGGTGCTATCCATGTACTTAATTATTCAATAATATCAACAAAGTATTCATCAACTACCTGTACTGAAAATATTTTTGCATTAGGGAAGTTGTCTTCCAAGTTAGTAGGGTCTTCTCCATTAGTTACCCTTGACATGTTATCAGGTCCTACATTCATCTTCCCTAGTTTGACTATTACTTCGAAATCAAATTCTTGGAATAACAATAGCCATCTACAGACCCTCCCCTCCAACACTGGATTGTTGACTAGGTATTTGAGAGAAAAATGGTCTGTGAACATTTTAAAGTGTTTACCTAATAAGTATTACCTGAACTTTTGAAGGGAATATACCATGGCTAGGCCTTCTCTTTCCGTGGTGTTGTAATTCTACTCTGATTCTAACAATTTTCTTCTTTCAAAGGCTATAGTATGGTCTAAGTCCTATGTTCCTACTTGTGCCAGAATTGCTCCAAGTGTTATGGCCGATGCATCTACATGCACATGAAATGTCTTTTCCTAGTCTAGGAATACTAGCATAGGTGTTGTGACCATTTTTTGTTTTAAAGTGTCCAATCCTCATTGACAATCCCCATTCCACTGAAATATGATATCCTTCTTTTTATAGTTTTACCATTGGCACAGTAATCTATGCATACCCCTTTATAAATTTCCTATAATAGCCTATATGTCCTAGTGTTTCTCTTAACTGGAGCACTAACTTTAGTGGTGGTAAATTTACAATGAATGCAATCTTAGCAGGATCCACTAGTAAACCTTGTTTATAGACTATATGTCCCAACAATATTCCAAAGGGTGTTCCAGAAATGTATTTCTTGATATTCAATGAGATTTTACATTGCCTGCATCTTCCGAACATGAGTCTTAACACTTATACATGATATTTTAATAGACTATATACAGTCCAGTCATCCAGATATACTTCTAAAACTTGATCTATGAATTCCTTAAAAGCAACTATGACTACTCTTGAAAATATGGCTGGTGCATTCTTCATCCCAAATGGAATGATTATATATTGGTAGGATCTCCATTATGTTGAAAAAGTAGTCTTATACATGTCCTCTGGAGCTATTTTGGTCTGATGGTAACTTGAGAATCCATATGTAAATGAATATGCTTCTTGGCCTCCCACATTCTCTAAGACCTTATCTGTGAAAGGGGTATGGAAAGGGTCATGTAAGCAAGAATCATTAAATTTTCTCAAATCTACATATATCCTTATCCCCCCTTGTTTCTTTTCTTGGACTACCATAGGAATTATCCATTCATATTCCTCTACTGGTTCTATGATACCAACTTCCAACATTTTGTCAATTTATGCTTTCACTTTCTGCTTATATACTAGATTCATTCTGTAAGGTCTCTTCCTGAAAGGTATTATCTCAAGTTTGAGAGGTATATTCACCTCTCCTAGATCCCCTACTATGCATTTCATTTGTGTAAATGTCGCTGGCAATAGTTCACTGTATTCACACAATTACTTTGTTATCCTTTCTATTGTTTGTTCATTTCAATAGTCTCCAATAATTTCCATTTTAGGATTGTCATTTGTCCCAGTGTTGACTTTCTTAACTCTGATTGGTGTAGAAAATAATTTTGACTCTAGATATGGACCTTCAAACTCTCTTTCTCCTTGAATTTATGTAATCTGAATACTATGCGGATCATCTTCATCTGCTTCTTCCTCTTCAACATGATACCATGAAAGTAACTCTTTGATTGTATGTTTGTTTTGTTGTTGATATTTTGTCATGAGTTCAAACTCTGGTTCATCAATAAATATCATTCCCTGTATCATATTTAGTGTTGAATCCATGTTGGGGTTCTCATGTTCGAATGAGAAGGTTACTACAAAGTTCTACTGTAATGTTGTCCATTTTGTAGTACTTCTATGCATCTCTTGGTCTATATACGAGTTCCCTAGAATTCCTTCCAATGTATGGATAAAATGATGAGTCCATTCCTATGGTGGTGTTATCCTCCATTGTGCCTTGCACTTTTCTAAGTGTTCCATTGGTTTTCCTTGTCCATCGTACTTTTTCATTTTACTGCTCCCCTGTTCTGCACCAAATCTAATGCGCAGTATTCGTTTACACTGATACCAATCATGAATTGTTTCTTTGTGCACACCCCACCATATTGCAGGTGTATCCTTGAGTGCAATATCTATGGATAAGAGCCTCTGATTTTCTAATACTTCCTCTTCATATTTTGTCAAAAATTCCTATAGTTCATTTACCCCATGAAGACTGGGAGGTTCTCTTATCTTTGTACCAACCCATCTTACTGCGTAGTCTATTCTGGCACACCTTCTTATGGAAACTTCATGTAATCATTGCTGCCAATTCTCCAAACCTGTATCTGAATTGGAAGCACATGATGTAATGCTTCTCCAGCTAAGTACCCCATATGCACTTGGGTTAACATAATATTCTTCTCGCGCGGTAGTTCTATACAACTAGTTTATTTCCTCCAAATCCAAACAAGTGGGTTCTACAAATCTTTCTCCTTCTAAAGGATCTAATGGTGCAATGATTCTATATTCACCTGATTCAAACATCATTTTACTTTTCTTGAAGTTGATTATGGTCAGGTTATCAAATTCCCAATCCATTCCAAGAAATGTTGGATAAGGTGTTGTACCATATACTATCTCTATTACCTCAAAATCTTCCATAGTGCACACTCCATATAAATCTATTGTCACACCTTTAAGTATTCCAATTGGTATCACTCTATGTTGATTTACTAATTTCAGCTAGATAGGTGAATATCCTACTGTGGGTTCTCCCATACATTGCCATGTCTTCTTAGGTAAAACATTCACTTTTAAGCCTAATTCCAGTATGATATCAACCATATTAAAATATCCAATGTTGGCATTCAGTCTGAATTCTCTTCTTTCCCTTCTTCTTGTATGGAAATGATTGACTGTTTTCTTCTCTAATTTTCCTTCTACCTCTGTGTTACATCTTTCTAGCATATTTTTTAAGATCTTGACATATGATGGGTCATTTAATAGCTTAACATGGGATTGAATAATTTTGTTTTATGTCACTTACTTTCTCTAAAGGTTGTGCTTCAATCGTATGGTCCATTGAGAAAGGCATCTTGTACATAGGAGAGTTATGATTTTGTTGTGCGGCTGATGTAGATGCAACATTTTTCTTGAGAAGCTCCTTTCTAGCCTCCTTGAATGTTTCCTTTTCTTTTCATGCATCAAATTTCTTCTGTGGTTTAGTATTCTTATTTACCCATTGATATTGCATTGGATCTTATTTTACTACGTCAGTTCCTGTCTTAGCTCCTCCTCACGTGACTATGTTGATGTTTCTTCCATCATCCATGGCTTCTGCAGAAATACATTGTACATTCTGGTTGTTCTGGTTCCTCTTTTATTGGATCTTTCCAAAGAGTGTTGGACAATCTTCTGTATCATTGTCTACTGCGTGAAAATATATACATGTCGTTGGTGGAAGTGGAAACTCCCTTGCATAATGTCCTGGTTTTTGAAAATTGTGGCACACTACTGGACCTTTTCCTCATCCAAATCCTCCTCCACCTCAGTATCCACCTCGATCTCCTCGCGGTGCATTGTACTGAGGTACCTAATTATACTGTGCAGGGTTATACTATTGTTGCACGTTGTTGTATTGTGGTTGCGCATTATTATACTGCTGCTATGGATTATTATATGGTGGTGGTACCTGGTTGAACTAAGGTGTAGGTTTTCCTGTCATCATCTCTACTTGCACGCTATAAGTATCTGATGTTATTTCTCTCATCAACTCCATTGTCCTACAATCTTTATCATCATGACCCATTGACTTGTAGAAATTTCAATATGAACTTTTGGGTATTGTATTGTACTTATGCATCACTGAACAATGATATGGATCATGCCCATGTGTTTTACAAATTTATCACCATGGTCCTCCTGTTGTCAAAGGGTTTGGTACTCCTATTTCCATGTACTATGTGAAAGTTGTGTTGTCCTTTTGTCCTACATGTGGTACACCAAACAACTTCTCTTTTCTCTTTTCCCTTATTCTGGTGCAGATGAAATGATAGGTTCTTTAGCTCCTCCTTCAGCTCCTCTATTGATGGATCTACCTTCTGATATTGGTTCTCTTCCATTTGTTAGGATCCCTGTAGCTCCTTTGTTTGAGTTTGGAACTTTTGTTGTCTTAATGGGTATTTCAAATGTGGTAACAGTGAATTCACAAATAGATGTCTATGTTGCATGTCAGTAATGGAATATTTCAACTTACCTTTGAGATGCTTAAACCTCTGATCAATATCCCAAACAAAATCATTTATTTTTTTCCTGATTTCAACCATTTCATTCATGTTCTGATCTTCTGAGCTAGGCTTCTAAAATTCGTTTATCAGTATTTTTTTCACGTCTAGAATATTCCTTGTTACTTCTGGTGGACTGTTTACATATAGGATCATGTACCAACCCAGTGTGTGGTCTCTTAGAGTGATAGAAAACTGTGCAAATTTTGTATCCTCATCTGTGATATGCTTTTCTTCCCAGATCTTCTCACAGATGAATAAGTTATTTTCAGGGTCCTCTAACGCCTCTCCCTGAAATTATGGTAACCTGATCGTGGGATCATTTCCTTTCATTTTAAACTATGTTGAACTACTACCTCCATGCGGTGTATATATTTGACTGTTACTTCCTAAAATGGCTCCTCCAGTTGTTTCTTCTTGTTTGGGTGCATTTCCTCTTGTCTTTGTTCCACTAAAATTTGGTTATCTAAATGTTGGTGTTCTTTATGGTGTGTTAGTTGCACATGGGTTTGTAGGTTCCACACTAATGATGACCTGGATTAGAGTTATTCCTTTTATTCCTACCCTTGGACCTCCTATCTTCCTTTCATATGTTTCATGTGGGATTTCGCCAATCTTATCCACAACCTGGAGATCCTCTACCTCTTCCTCATCGCTTTCCAATTCCTCTCTATAAACTATGGCTCTCTTCTTGTTATTCATCTTATATTGGAAGGGTAATCCACTACATGTCTTTCTAGTTGTTTCCATTATCCTATTTATCTATTCTTCTTCCATCATGATTGGGTCCATGGCCTCCTTCTTATTTCCCTTATCCATCTCTTCCTCCATTTTCCACCACTTGTTAGTGCTTAAACCATCCCCCCATGCATGCAGGGAAGTTTAGTTGTCTAATTCCATGGTCATTACACCATTGTTATACAATAAAATATCGATTGAAGTATACAATGATATGATATACCTACCTCTAGGTCCTTTTAGAAAATCCTGCTCTGATGTGTTGTAATACTTCACGGTATGTACTGTAAATTTGGTGATAAACCTTACAATAATATTTTCTAACTATAAATCTACTTCACGCGTAAATTTGTTGTTAACTTGTTGTAACTACGGGATCTCCATAGGATTCCACTCCAGTTGTCTAATTCGATTTTTTGGGTGGTTGTATTTTAACCTCAATATCCACTCCTGCAACAAATGCAGGAAATCATAGAAAAATACCTCATGCAAGTTGCTAAACATGTATTTGTCAAGATATTTGTGCAGTGTTAAATTAGGGTTTCTTTTATCCTTCTATGCAAACTCAAGTTCCTTTGTTTTCAACCATATTTTGATCTCTACCTTCATTGGATTCCATGGCTTGAATATTCCCTTCTATACCTTCATTATCCACATGTTTCTTTCATGGATCTCATCCACTCAATCCTATGTAGTTCCATTCGACAACATAACCATTTGTTGGGTGAAATATCTAATTCACTTCTTGGTCTAACCCAGGTTTAGATATGAACAGGTTTCCAACAAAACCCTCTAAAACTATTGGCCCTCCTGGTAAACTAGAAGGAATGAAAGTGCACAGAGTGCACTACACAGTCTCACCTGAGATAACTCTATGGGTGACTGCAATACTCAAATGTTTGCAGTCTAGGAATGAGTGGGGATATGGGAGTTTATTCTATCTTCTTCATGCATTAATATTGTTATTTAGTTAAGTACTTCTAGGATTTATCCATCTTTAGGCTCATGCATGCATTCTAACACATCTAGCTAAACATTCATTAATAAGATAACCATTAACACAAAGGAAATGTTCAATAAACATTACATATAATATAGGTTTTACCATGGTTCATCCCCTCCTATGATACATCCACAAATATTTATCTTCTCTACTCTTTTATTTAGTCTGCTGCAAAATCTAGTGATGCGCACATTACATGTTCCATCATACAAGCATGGAGAGGTTCAAGTACCTCTATGAGGAGGACTAGATCACACCAGGCTCCTTAAGATGTGATCTAACCCTCAAAATCTAGATTACTTCACACTTCTATCACCTTATTACAATTATAATAACCACTATAAACTTGTTGAACTTCTTTTACATCAAACTTACAACTATTGAACCCTTCAACACCCTTAACCTAGACCTCCTAGGTTCTTATTTATACTAGTTTACCGACTTATAGCCATTACAATCTTTATCAAAAACCCTAACCCTAACATGGTTACGATTTCCTACCTTATCGCCTTACATGTTGCTCCTCTTGCATGCTTCTTTTCCTCGTGCATATTGCTTTTCCTGCCAGTTGTTCTTCTCCAAAACAGGGATGATTTTAGGGGCTAAATTTCACACATGGGCTAATTTTCCAAGGTTTTTCCCAAAAAAAGATTCGCTATTCTAAAAATGATTCACCAAAATTCTATAGGATAAAATTAATTTACCTTTAAAATCGCCAAAAATTTATACAAACTATACAAAACACTTAGAAATTTGAATTTTTCACAAAAATATCGCAAAACATTTATAGTTGGCATATGAAGGATTAGTAAGATTCGCCAAGGTCTCTACATTTAAAAATAAATTTCCATCCTTAAAATCATCCCTTCTCCAAAATTAGGTCTTTCATTCCAAAATTATGTCTTTCCTAAAAATAGGTCTGCGCCCAACAACTGCATAGATCCTAGGTACATTGCTACCCATGTCCTAGACTATTTTAGCTTGTTGTACATTGTGAACAATCCTCACTTTTTCACCTCTATGAGGACAATATTTATACATATGATCTCCCTTACAACCCCAACATTGAATAGGTGGATACATTGTCCTTTGCCTCCCTGTCTCAATCGTTCTAGGTTCTCTAGAAGCTAGTTGTCCCTGAGGATTATTTCTGAAGAATGGCATATTAGTCCCCTTCTTCCTCTATTCCATCTTGTACTTCCTCTTGTCTTCCTAATATTTTTGGAAAGAATTCCTTTCTTTATGTTGATAATAAAGGTATTTAGCTCACCTTATGGTCTCCTCCAATGTTTTTGGATCATCATATTGTATCTTGTCACTGATGAATGATGGAAATCCACTCAAATACCTTTGAATCTTCACTATATCATCCTTTATGAAAGGAACATACCCTAGCATTTCTAAAAACCTTCTTTCATATTCATCTATGGTCCTACTCCCAATCTTGAGTTTAAATAACTCCTTCATTTTCTTATCATAATATCTCTTAGTCAAGTATTTATTTTGAAAATACTTCTTGAATTCCTTCCATGTAACATTTTTCTATTTAATGTGTTTCACTTTCACAAATTGGTCCCACCACATGGATGCCTTTCCCTTGAGTTGATAGATGGAAATTATTCCTTCTACGCATGAAGAGTAATTATGTAATTGAAAATACTTTCTCATGCCTAGCAACCATGTATCTGCATCTTCATCCTTCTTGTGCTCACCATAAAATGTAGGAGGTTTGATTTTGTTCATTTCTCCTTGTAGCTAATCCACCCCAGACCTCCTATTATGCTTCCTTACAGGGGATGGACTTGAGCTACTGTGTGCTCTGTTAGTGGAATTACTTGGGGAGTGATGGTGATGTTTGCCAACACTTCTTGTTCTTCCTCTCTCATCACGAGACCTGTAACTTCCTGATTTGCTTGAGTCATTCTCCTTATCCACCTTCCTTTCTATTTTTTCCAAGCTCTACATTAACTTTATGTTGAATTCCTCCTACTACTCTTTTTATTTAATAAGCCTTTCATTATAAACCTTATAACTTTGGACATCCTTTTGCAAATTTTTAATGGTCTCTACCAAGTTCATGATTTCTTCCTTTCCTTCTCCATGTCCATTTGTGTTTGTACCTTCATTTCCCATATTGACATCCATCCCTCTAATCTCATCTTTTTTACTGTAAGCCCCCTTATGTATCTCCCTTATTTTTTCACTCTGGACTAATCTTGTTCTGATCTAATTGTTGTTAACTCTGCAAAATGTCCAACCAACAGAACTTGTTAGGATAATTGATTTATCAATTATGAAATTATGAAAAATTATGGTTCAATAATGTATCTAAACTCTTTCTTATAATTTCCTAATAAATTTATTGTCCATATAAATTTTTTGGTTGAACATTTATATTATACTATCCAAGGCCTTTCCAATGGCTACTTCCATGCTCAATTTTGAGTCTTGAGTAGAACGTTATGGTTATTTGAAAAATTGTCCTTTCTATGAGGGAAATCCTTGTACCAGAGATCTTCTTCGAAAGAAGAATTATATCTTGGACCTGTGCTAAATTCTCTCTTAAGGTTCACAGGCTCCTACAATTTCCCTCAAATGAAAATCCGTAGAAATTAGAAACCCACGGGTTCCTTGTCTAAGCCCCTTTTTTGTCTTAAAAATCAATTTTCGGGCACTAGCCCCTTTACTTTGGCCCAAAACTCATGTGACCATAGGATAGAACCAACAACTTACCTAAATGGAACTTATCTAGAGCTTTAAGACTCTGAAACTTCATAACTTTAGGTTTGGGAAGTTTCTCCCTCAACAAACTTCAATTCCCCCGAATGTTGAATTGGTGAACTCTCGAACATGCACTTCTCAGGAGCTTCACGGCTCCGATGCTTCAGAACTTCTGGCTTCAAAGGTTTCTCCCTCAACACACTTCAATTCACTTGAATTATGAATTGGTGAAATCTTGAACACGCACTTCTCTGGAGCTTCGAGGCTTCAATGCTTTGGGACTTTGGGCTTCAAACGTTTTTCCAACACAACACAACACTCTCTCTGAATACCAAAGTGGGGAATCCTCGAACGAGCGCTTCTCCAAAGATTCATTACTCCGGTTCTTTGGAGCTTCAGAATATTTCTTAACTCAACACTACAATTCACCTGAATGCCAAATTAGCAAACTCTTGAACGTGCACTTCTCCATAGCTTCGGGGTTCGGGTGCTTCAGAACTTCGGGCTTCATAGGTTTTTCCAACAAAACACAACACTCCCTCTGAACGCCGAAGTAACGAACCCCCAAAGGGTTCAATAATCAATGTTCCCCACTCCTTGATGAGATATACGGTCAATAGGAGCTTTGTGACTTCGATCTTCGAGACTTCCTGTGACTCCAATGCACCATACCCTCGAACGTCGAATTTGAGATCAATGACTCTCACTCCTCCTACTGCGATCAGTTGGGATCCCCTCTGGAACTTCGATCTTTGAGAGTTATGAAACTCAAATACATGTTTCCTCCCCAATTTTCAAACACTGAATTGGTGATGGGCTGAGATCTACAGTTCAGTGTCCCTGTCAACAGATGTCCTAGATTGACTCCAAGCTTCGAGGATTTGGGACTTTTCATGCCAGAACAACTTTTATCCACAATCCTTCGGATTTTTGAACTATCGAAGGTTCGAGAATATACTGACACATGTCTCTGATGACCAAAAGTCTATATTTACTATGGAGTTTAGGACTTTAGGATATTTTCCTCCTGGAAACACAAGGACCCATTTCTCCCAGAGTGTCAAACCACCGAACTGTCATGAGATCTATGACTCACACTCTCCTACACGTAGATCCGATGAATGGGATTTGATATTCTCCGCAGAGATTCTTCTCCTGGTCTAGGTTTGATCCTATGTCTCAGATCTATTCTTGGCCAATCCAATGGTCAGGCATTCCTCCCAGTGATCTACAACGTAGATTCACTCTGGGACTTTAGAGCTTTGGGGATTTTTCCTCTGTTACGACAAAAGACTTAAAATAGTCGGAGCGATGAAGTCCGAAGAGCTTGGGGTTTTAACATCTGTTCTTCTTAACCTAATAGATAGACTTCATTCTTCCGTGCTCAGATCCAATGGTTAGGATCTGATCTCTTCTGTAGTGCACTCTCCTCTTGTCTAGTTTTGATCCAATGACCTAGATCTAATCTGGCAGTCCAATTCACTGACTTTTGTTCTTTCTCAAGATGCTACACCTCCTAATATTTCTAACAAAGTCAAGGTGTTCTCTCAGTTCCCTCCCAACACTCATGGACATGCTGTAACTTAAGATTTGGCTATTTCAAAAATGATTCTCTGTGAAATTTCACTTCAATTTCAACTTACTCGACCCATCCAGGATCAGTGTTGAAAACTAGAGCTCTGATACCATATTGTAACATACCAAGCCACCGAGGATGGATCATGCCACTTAAAAATTTCATGCTCTGATACCATATTGTAACATACCTAGCCACCCAAGCTGGGTCATGCCACTTAAAACTTTCATGCTCTGATACCATATTGTGACATCACCCGACCACCCAAGCCGAGTTGCATCACTCAAAGTTTTGTTTCCAGTAGCATTGGTACCATATTGTAACACACTTGACCACCTGTTGGGCTATTCTATAGAAAAAATTTGGACTATATACGAATTTTTAAACATATAAAAACACTCTGAGCAAATGCCCAGATTCATGCGGAATATAAGTAAAAATACACAAACAAATCACACAGGAAAAACACATGAAATTAAACACTTAAAGAATAATGCACCAAGTAATTTAACACACAATTGATACTTGTCTTTGATAAAAGACCACCAACTGCATGCAGACCTTCCATGATCCTCCCAGCCTTAGACCATGCTACTCAAAACTCTCAACAGTGGGTCACCCCCGAGTTGGGACTAAACTCCACCCAGATAAAGGGATTTCTAACCAAGTTGATGTATCTCAGACAACATGAACAACTCTGTTAGGTGCCAACTCGAACTAGAAACCCACAACATCTCATTCCACACATGCTTTTCCCACCCCAGTAAGTGTTCCCCTTCTTTTCTGAATAGTCCTTCGGCTTCCCCACTTCTCTTTTGGGGTGTCAGCAACAGGCCGAACATGAAGTCTCAAAGCACTATAGCTACATTTGGGCACCCTCAAGAAATATTTTCCTGCAATTCTCTCACCTAGAGAGAGTTTCTCATGGGCCTGAAAACCCACCTCTTCAGTATTCCATGGTCCTAACAACCTGCTTCTTTAGTATAACTCTTGAGTCAACCAGGTACAAAAACAGGTGCTGGTAGCAACAACATTCGGGTAAGGTGAAAGTGATGGAAATAACGACCTTCAGGTAAGGTACATGTGTGTTTCTCATAACATGAAGGGTACAAAGTATAGATGAAGGAGTCTGTGCAATATGGAGAGGTCAAAATGATGGAGAAAATGGATGAATGAATGGAAAATTCACTAAGCCCCAACTCTTTGTATGAATGTCCCTAGTTGGACACTTGTCAGGTTGAGAGATACTTTTGGCTCACTTGTCCCTGTCCTTGGAACTTAGGATAAAATGATTATCCATACCTTAGTATTTAGGAATAATATTATAATATTCCTTTGGAATTAAGCCCTCTAGCTTAGCTCCCTTTCTAGGCTCTTATCCCCCCTTTCCCTTCCTAGTGGAGTTTAGTCTTCCATAAACATAGTTACCAACTTAACGAGAACTCTACTGCGTTCTTGTTTTTTTGGTGGTTCAATTTTTTACCCCGTTTTTAAAAATGGTGCTACCGGTATCACCCCCTCTCTGTTTTTAGGTGGTTTTCGATATTTTAAATTTTTTGATCCACAATGTTTCCACATTATTTTTTTCAATGCTTATTTTTCATCTATTTTCAAATTTTTCAAATTTTTTTTTATTCAATGATGTTTTTAGTCATTTTTTCATGCTTCTTTCAATCTTAAAAATATTTTTTACCATTTACTTTTTTGAAGTTACCATTTTTCATATAATTTTGTCTCCTTAATTAATTTATTGTTCCATACTTTTTAAATATGGTGAAAAACGTCATTTTTAACACATTGTTTACCTTTACTTCAATAAATTGAAAAACATTGTAGTTAAATAACACTATTTTTGAATATTTAGCAAAAAAATACACATTTTATAGCCATATATAATAAAAAACCTATACTTTTTGGTACTTATTCCTTAAAATAACATGTCAAATAAAGCATTTTTATGGACATAATTGAACAAAAAAAGTCTAAATTTTATAAAATAATTATCATTTTCTTTCATATTTTTATACATTTAAAGTAAAAAAATGACAACATTTAATAACATTTTCCAATGTATAGTGATTCACATACAAATAAAACGAAAAAAAAAACAATAAAAAGATTCATCACAAAACAACAATAGATACATCTTTGTTCTTATTTTAAAATATGAAATTCAAATCATTACAGTTATAACTCATCAAAAATTTTCAAAATTGAGCATTGTCTTGAAAGGAATCTTTAAACTAATCAACAATATCATATATCCCAAATTAATCATTCTCAATAGAAACATTATCATCTTCTTTGACATCATTTTGTGCTTCCATTGTGTCATTTTATTCTTCCATTGGTTCTTTGATATCTGCAAGTTCTCGAAAGTAATCCTTTCCAATCATTCCTCATAATGGTACTTGAGGTTCCTTTGAAATGTGTCCCACCTTTGATTCACTAAAATCTCCTTTCCTCAAGCCAACTTCTTGCATTTCATCTAGAAAGTTGGAATAACATTAATTCTTTATTGAATAAAACTGCACTGTATTGGGTCACTTTCAATGGCTATGCAATTCCTTCCTTTGTGTAGGAAAAATGCTAATGTTGTACCTAATCACCAAATACAAAATAAATAATGAAGTTAGATACTGTAAAAAGATATAAATTAAAAATAAATAATGAAGTTAGATACTGTAAAAAGACATAAATTAAAAATAATATAATATTGAAGTATGATTTCATAAATATTAGATCATAATTCTTACCTGAACCCGAGAACAAATCCCAAACCCAATATCCTTCATTTGAAAATTTATCTATAAGATAATTAATTAATTCTTGTGGCATTTGATAAATGTTAACCATCTCTCCTTTCAAATCTTTTTCCTCATATGTTACCTTTCTAACCACAAGATTGTATACCAATATACTACTAGGAGTGTCTCCATCATTTGCATTGGCAAGAATAGAATTATAAGAATCATGTTTTGTCTAGGTTGCAAGATGCATACTCTCAAAATCATGTTTAAATGATTCTTTCTTGGAGCTTCGAATATTAGGCTTGTGCCTGTAACATAAATAAGTGCAAATTCAATTAACTTGTGAATTAATAAAATTGTTTTCTAATCTTAATTGCTAAACATACACTTTCAATATATTACCAAATAAACTGCATCATTGTCTTTTATTTCCCCTTGAAGATTGATTGTACTAATCCGTGTTGTGTGCCTGAATGAAATACTAGAAATCTCCAAAATGGTGATGTTGTAACTTCTGTAAATCCCATAACTACTTTACTGAAATCTTGGTAAGTATAAGGCTCAGTATCATATCCAATGTTTTGGATATTATAACCATGAGGGATATCCACAATAACTAGGGAGTATTCTGTTTTAGGAACAATATTTGCAAGTTTTTCACAATCACCTAATATCACTTTATATTGAACAGTGTCTAGACCATTCCAAATGCAATGATCAAGGGTGTCATCAAGTTGAAAATTTTGAACACGTCTCGTTCTTTCTCTTTCAAACTTGGATTCTTGAATAAAACTTTTGAAAGTTTCAAGTACTCCATATGCATTCTTCTTTGGCATATTTAATGAAACAAACAAACATATAGTTATATATATTTAACGATTAAAATATAAATAAATTAACTTACAAATGAATAATATGAATGTAATAAATCAACATACCTTTTTGAATGCAAAAAACATTTGTTTCAATACTTCTCAAGAGATTGAATTTGGATAGTTGAGTTAAACATCATCCCAACTTTCTTCATTCAACATCTTGACCATTTCCTCTTGTATTTTAATATACACCTTGTGACTTAATAAAAAAAAAATAATGTTAAACTGAAAAAATTAATTTTCTTGTCCTAACATAAATAAAAATAACTAAACATACTTACTTTTTAAATTCATCCCACATTTCTTCCATTGACAATTCTCCTGACCTAACATGTGATAATATAGTTATGATAAGTTTATCATCCTTCACTCCTTGTATTGATCTCTAAGGTGTTATAGTCATATTATCAGGAAGATGTTTTATGTCAGGACATGTCTTACTTGTGCCACATATCAATGGTTTAGCCTTCTTAACTCTCTGATTTTTTATACTAATATTTTCCCATAGGGTGAATATCTCATCTATGAAATCCCATACCTGTCCAGTTCTAAATACCAATTGAAATTAGTTATCCACTGATCTAAATATATCACTTCCTTTGCCATTTTTTTCTTTTGTATTTTCATCATCAAGTGGGAATCCTATTTCCATACAACATTGCTTCTAAAACATAACATCAACATTTGATCTCTCCCCGCGACATATTTCAGAAAATTCATTATGGATAAATTTCACCCTTTGAATGAAGGTCATAGACATCCTGTACTCATTTTTTGTGTTATGATCCCATGCCAATAAATTTTCTTCTGAATCTGTTAAACCTTCTCTATTATTGATTCACCCCCCATATCAATAATCCAACAATTGGTATCAGAGCAGGTTCCTTCAGAAATCAGTTTAACCACTGAAAGGTAGATCATGGAGAGAAAAAACTTGTATAAAGATGGAATACCACAGTTTGATGGAAAGAAGTATGCTTTCTAGAGCATAAGGATGAAGACATATATACAGGAACAAGGTTTTGAAATTTTCCAATCAATTGTAGATGGATACACAACACCAACAGTTCCACGAACAAACGACTAGCCACAAACCCTATTTTCCATGGAGTGTAACTCCAAACATACAATGACCCACAAGCTGAATTTTTGACCACAGATACTTGGATATGTTTCCTCAATGGCATAGAAATTTTATGGTTTGAATCATTCTAGAAAAAACATTATTGTGAAAATGGTGAGATGACCTGTAAATAACATATCTTAGAAAGCACCATCAAAAGAATTTATCCTTGCTTGAATTACGACCTTCTTTTCTTCACCTTCCCTTAGAAATCCAATTAGATAGCCTTTGGTTACCTCAAACACCCATAGGAATTCAATATGCTCAAGTGTGTCTTAAATGAGAGAGCCTTGCCTCTTATTTATACTCTCCAAGTAGCTTCCTTAAAAACATCTTCTAGGTCACTTTGCCCACTTTCCTTATTTTAG
>JZKD02S0356112.1:422614-434466 GCA_000966675.3 Picea glauca | reverse complement strand
TCGTCCAAAACCCTAGCTCCTTCTAGCCTATAAAAGAAGGGGTAGGGGTACTATTTGGAGGAGGAAAAAGATAGCAAAGAAACTCTGCCCAATTGCCGAATCCATTTGTCCCAACACTTTAGCCTTTCCTCAAGCCTAAGAAGAATTCAAGCAAAGCAATTGGAGGACAAAGAAGAGGAGGAGCCCAGGATCAGGATCGAGGAACGGTGGCCGGTCTCTATCATTATTGTAAGTTGATTCATCTTAATATTAATAAAAGAATACTTTTCCCGTCCCAATGCGCGAGTGATATATGTTTTATTTGATTTATGCGTAATCTCTAACCCTTAGGTAGGAAAATAGCATGCATGCGTAGTGTTTTGTCTTGATTGCAGGATTGTCTTTGGAAGGAGCAGCGCAAGCAAGCGGATAGAGCGCAACGGAGGATCTACACCAAACATCGATAAAAAAGGTTAGTAGCTCTTTTCCATGCTTGTATGTGAAAAAGGGGTTTGAGTATTGGGGTGATAGGTTAAAAGTAATTTCTTTAAGGTCATTATCTGCGTACAAGTTCAACCCTAGCTTGTTAGTCCGTAGGGTATTATTTCCCAACAACACTCAGATCCTATTCAATTGTCCTTTGATAATGAGATCCCTCACAAGAAGCTTAAATAAAAATCTGAGCCTGTTAAAGAAGCCAAGTTTGAACCTATCACGCCTAATCATTCTCAAAATGCCACTATAATACCTTCTTCCCAAGTTCCTAAACCTTCAATCAAGTGTGACATGCCTTCTATATCCTATGAGAATCCTAAGCCTTCTCCTAGTGAACAATCTGATCAGTCCCCAACTATTGAACAGTTGCAAAAAGAAAATGCCCAACTAATCCAACGTCTTGCAGAGCATGAAACCCTCGATCATCATTTACACCATGACAACGTTGTCCTACAATAAAAGGTAAAATATCTACAACATTTGGTTGATCAAATGACTACTACCAATCACAATATAAGGATGCAGTTGAAGCATTGAAAGAGGCCTAAGCACAAGTCTCTAGGACATGAGGAAGAATCCCCTAAAGCCAATCTACTTCCTCCCTCATGAGTATAGCTATGTTTGGTGACCCATTTTTTTTTTTTGCAGAGGGACCTGCAAACTCTTAGGTGTGGGAGAAATGATGACTCTATGTTTTGCCCATTTTTCCTTTGTCGAAATCTCTTTTCTCACATGGAGATTATACAGTTTATACTCCTATTATATCTTTTTGAAGGTATTATCAGGTTTCTTCCATCCATTTTCTATGGATCAACATAAGATATGTGTAGCCCTTATTTTTCATGATTTTATGATGGTTTATCTTTAATTAAGTGAGTGTAATATATTAAACACTTATCATTTGTTTGAAATAGGTTGAAAACACAATCCATCCCTTGATCCGGTCCTCGATCCAGCCTTTGATCCGACCCTCGATTCGTCCCTCAATTCGACCCTCGATCCGACCCTCGATCCAGCCTTTGAAGAGAAGTGCAGTTGTGGGTTGGTATATCAGCGGGCTCTTCCTGGAGAATACAAAACATGGGTTTTGTACTTGTTTGAGGCCTCCATCTATGGAACTCATTAATTTGATTTGATTAGTTGTGTTCGACCCTCTATTTTGAGTGCATGAGTTGTTAAGAAGATATTGTTTGTTATCATGTTTTAATGATTTTCTATTGTAGGAGAGCTTCGACCTATCAACAATTTCTAAAAACTTTATAAATACTGGAACTCTCTCTGAGACCATGGACCCATAATGATATAATCACCATTTTGAATTCACCTTTGTAAATCATTTTTTGTTGTTAATATAAGATCATGTGTTGATCATGATTATCTATTGAACTAGAGTAGTACCATGACTACCTGGGGGTCCCACCAGTGGTCTGTGTGTCTTGTTTATTTGTTGTATCTTCATATTTGTGCATATAACTCTTGTGTGCAGGTTGCTTGCTGAAATTTTGTTTTCTAAATGACTTACAGGTTCCTCGTAGTTTTCTATACTCAAATAGTTAATTTCCCATACTCTGACATCTAACATCTCTTATGCAGGTTGTGTTTTACTAACGTGTATATGATCACAGTCATCTAATTATGCAGTTATATACAAGCTTTATTTTCTTGTTTTATAAACTGTAATATACCAGATATAAAAAGTAAGTAGAATAGAAATAAAATGCTAGAAATGGAAGAATAACAATAATATAACCAGCATAATCTCCACAATAACACATAAATGATATAAGAACAACAACAGAAATAGAACTTTGATTCAGAAAGCAATGTTCGCATGCCTCTTCGAGGGGGAAACCTCCAGTTGAGCAGCGCTCTATTACAATAATCTCCAAGCTAGGGTTCTCATACCCTCGAATCCTATTTATACTAAATATGTATATCAAAAGAAGCATCTAGAGGAAGATCCTTCTAGAAGCGGAAGCTTCTATTAGGTCTTCTTACATCTGCCTTATTCTATTTTATTGAAAGGCCTTATTAATATTGACCTTTATTACATCCGCATATATTGCTCTACCTATGTGCGGGTTAGGACCCTAACATGTCCGCCCCCTTAAAAACAAGCTTGTCCTCAAGGCTTGAGATGTGGAAACTGTTGCAGAATGGTAGTTGGTTCCCAAGTGGCATCTGCTGGAGTTGTATCTTTCCACTGGACTAGCACTTCCTTGATGGTTCTTTGACGCAAGTGACACTCATGCTGGTCCAAAACGACTTCTGGCTGTAGCCAAATGGATCCTTCTTCAGCTAACTCAGGAAGGTTGGTTTGAATTTGGCACCTAGTTCCAATCACCTTCTTTAAGCATGAAACATGAAAAACAGGATGTAGCTTCGAATGAATAGGCAGAGATAACTAATAGGTGACTTGTCCCACATGCTTGAGAATTGTATAAGGATCATAAAATTTGGGCGCTAGCTTCTGACAATGCTCGGCCTTGAGGAAAGTTTACTTGTAAGGTTGCAGTAACAGAAACACCTGATCCCCTTATGCAAATTGACATTCAGAGTGACCTTGATCTACTTGTTGCTTCATGCGATTATGTGCCATGACCAAGTTCTCTTTGAGGGTACGTAGAATAGCCTCTCGAACTGTAAGTGTTTGGTCAACCGCCTGGACCTTCGAGGTACCTGGTAAGTATGAGAGAAATGAAGGTGGCTTCTGTCCATATACCTCTTCAAAAAGATTTATGCATGTAGTTGTATGGTAGGAAGTGTTGTACCACCATTCAGCTAGGGGTAACCATTGAGCCCACTGATTTTGGTTTTCAAAGGCAAAACACCTCAGATATGTTTCCAAAAACTTGTTGAAAACTTTTGTTTAACCATCAGTCTGGGGATGATAAGTTGTGTTGAGATGAAATTAGGTGCCCTATAGCTTGAACAGTTCTTGCCAAAAATTTCTTGTCAAAGTTGGGTCACGATCATAAACAATAGAGTGTGGCATGCCATGGAGCTTGAAGACCTGGTCCATGAAAATTTGAGCCACCGTGGATGCAGTAAATGGGTGTTGAAGAGTGCAGAAATGAGCATACTTGGAAAGGCGATCAACAACCACCATTATGACTGATTTATTTCCCGATTTGGGTAAGACGATAATAAAGTCCATAGAGATATCCTTACAAATAGTAGGTGGAATTGGAAGCGGTTGTAGTGTGCCCGAAGATTTGACTATTTATCCCTTGTTGCATTGACACACATCACATTCAGCGACAAAATTATGGATGTCCTATTTCATACCATCCCAGAAAAAATAATGTTTGACCTTGTCATAGGTTTTGGTGAACCTGGAGTGCCCCACTATGGGTGTAGCATGAAGCTCAGAAAGTACCGTGGATTTAAGTTTTGATTGTTTACTTAAATACAAACGGCCCTTGTATTGAAGCTCATCCTAGAGCCAAGAGTACCCTGGAGGAGCTGGAGCATTGGACTGCAATTGCTGGATCATATGCAAAATTTTGGGATCTTGTAGCCATTCCTGGTGAACGACTTGGACCCAATCTGGTACAATGAAGGAAAGAGAAAAAATGATCCTTCTTCTTCATATTTTTGGGAAAGTGCATCTGCCACAACATTGTCTTCACATTTCTTGTAAATGATCTCATAATCATATCCAAAGAGCTTAGTCACCCATTTTTGTTGCTCTAGGGAGGAAATGCATTGTTCCAGAAAATACTTGAGACTTTGATGGTCTGTCTTAATTTGGAAATGTTGCCCCAAGAGATAAGGGCGTCACAGATCAACAATATGCAGAACAACCAACATTTCCTTTTCATAGATGGGTTTTCCCAGATTCCTTTCAAATACTTTCTTGTTGTTAAAGGCCAAAGGTCGACCCTCTTGCATAAGGACAACACCAATTCCTTTCTCTGAGGCATCACATTCCAACACAAAGGTCTTTGTGAAATCATGAAGGGCCAGAAATAGAGTGGTTCACATGGCCATCTTCAAGGTTTGAAAAGCTTGAGTAGCGGCTAGAGTCCAAGTGAAAGAGTTATTTTTTAGGAGAGCAGTGAGAGGTGCTGCAATCTTTCCATAATTATTAACAAACTTGCGATAATACCTTGTTAAGCCCAGAAATCCACACAATCTTTTGAGAGAATTTGGGTGCAGCCAATCTTTCATAGCTTCAATCTTTTTTGGATCCACCCTGACGTCGTCCTTTCCAACCAGATGACCCAAGTATTCTACTTATGAGGCATCAAAAGAACATTTAGACTGTTTCAGGAAAAGTTGGTGCTGAGAGAGTAGATGGAGAACTCAATCCACATGAGTAAGATGGTCTGTCCAGGTTTTTATATAGATGAGGATATCATCAAAGAAAACTAAGACAAAATGACGGAGAAAGGGATGAAAGACATGATTCATGAGGCTTTGGAAGGTGGAGGGAGAATTACACAAGCCAAAGGGCATGACCAAAAAATCATAGTGGCCCTCATGAGTTCGAAAGGAAGTCTTGGGCATGTATGCCTCTTTCATACATATCTGGTTATAGCCCGAGCGAAGATCAAGTTTTGTAAAGAATTGGGCACCACTCAATTCATCTAGGAGGTCATCAATGACAGGAATAGGAAATTTGTCATTAATGGTCAGTTTGTTGAGGGCACGAAAGTTAGGACACATTCTCCAAGAACCTTCTTTCTTTAGGACCATGACTACAGGAGAAGAGTAAGGGCTCGTACTAGGGCGGATAACGCCTGCATTAAGGAGTTCCTAGACCATTTTCTCAATTTCATTTTTTTGTGAAAAGGGGTGGAGATACGAATGGATATTGGGAGGAAGGATTCCAGGTACAAGGGGAATGGAATGATCAGGAACACCACGGGAAGGAGGGAGTCCTTGGGGAGTGGAAAATACCATTTGATGTATAGAAAGGAGGGCTTGGAGGTCTTGCGGCACCGAGGGTGTCTCTATTGCTTGTATGGCATGGAGTTGGGCAGTGACACCAGAATGACCTTTTTTGAGCAGCTTTTCCATGCGATGGGAACTAATGATATCAGGGGAACCAACAGTGATGCCTTGGAATCTATATTGGTGGCCTTCCTGGTTGAATTGCATGGTTAGTTCCTTAAAATCCATGAGAATGGGACCCAAAGTTCTTAGCCAGTCTGCACCCAACATAATGTCACAACCACCCATGTCGATAGCAAACATATGGGATTTTAGTTGGTAGTCACCGATTTGGAGATGAACATTTTCACAGCGCCCTCCACATTTCATGGAACCACCATTAGCAATCATGATTTGGAAATTGTTGATGGCATGGATGTAGCAATGAGTTTCTTGGGCAATGCAGCGATGAATAAAATTATGGGTGCTTCCACTATCAACCAGAATGATGACCTTCTGATGCTTGATGTAACCGATTAACTTGAGGGTTTGGGGAATGGAGAAGCCAGTGAGAGCATTAAGGGAGATGACAGGTTCTACTTCGGGAGGGTCTGAGGGAGGGGTTATGTCAGTGATTTCAGGTGACTCAGACACAAGGGGAGTTTCAACATCCTCTTTTGAAATATCCTCAGAGATGGCCATAAAAATATTTTGTTCCTTACACTTTTGGCCCGGGAAATATTTGTCATCACAATTATAAAAAAGGCCTTTGAGTTGGCATTCAGCCATTTCAACCCTGATCAATTTTTGGATCTTTAGTGGGGTAGAGGGAGTAGTGGGACTTACGGGTTTAGGATGAGGGATAAAGGAGGGTTTTTGGTTTTAAGAAGATACAACCTGTTGTTCTTCTTTGTCTCTTTTAGTAGCCTCCACCCAACTCGAAGGTCAAGCCATGAGAACATGGGCCTGAATCTCATCCTTGAGGCCACTGATAAAACACTCTTGAAAAAAAGCGTCAGTCATGCCCTCTATTCGAAAAGAAAGGCGCTCAAAGGTAGCTATAAAGTATTCCACTATTCTTGATTGTTTCAACTTTGTCAAATGGCCCAAATGGTTGGTGTCAGTGTCAAAGCATTCATAAAGCTCAGTCACAAATTATGTCCAAGCAATATACCCTTGACGGGAATTTTTTCTCCATTGACACCATTGCCAACATTCTTGATCTAGATGGAGAACACCATACTGGAGTTTGGCTAAGTCATCTGTAATGTTGTATAAAGAGAAATAATGTTCCATTTGGGTTACCCAACCAGTGGGGTATGAGCCATCAAATTTGGTCACATCCACCCGCGGAAGGCACAGGTGACGTTGTTGAAAGTGATGGTGCTGAAAGTTATGGGAATGGGAGGAATGTTCACCTTCAGTCTTTGGAGGTGCATCAGAGAAAGGGTCATTTGTAGGGATCTTCAGTTTGGTGCAGAGTGATGAAAAGACATATTCAAGATGGGTGGTCAGTTCTTGTTTGACTTCCTCCATTAAGGACTGTATGGTTGTATTTATGGTTGTATCGATGGAGGAAACATTGGCATTGAGTTGTTTCACTTCTTTTTGGGTCTTGAGGAGACGAAATTACAAGGTGTTGAAGTGAGCTTCCATGTCTTGGCTATGGGTATGGGCCATGAGGATGGGGGAACTAAAAAGGGGCGGGCGGGGTCAAAAATTTGGCCGAAAAATGATATGGATGAATGTTATAAGGGAGAAGCGATGAATCCAATGGAATAGGTCTCAAATGATGGTGAAAAAATGGTATCAAATAATGCTTAACCAGGAAGAAAAGTGTAGTGATTTGGCAACCCGAACACAATTGCGTGGCAACAGATCTTGTCTGTTTTAATTTGTTTATGTTTTTGTCTCCCAAGGCTTAGGTATTCAAGGGTTCTATAGACAAGGTTTTTCCATGTGTTATATCTCTCTGATATACGTGCGGGGTCCAACAGTATTAGTCGGCCCAATATCTCAGGATACTAACTAAGGAGGATAGACCGTACCCTTAGTTGTACTACCTTACTACCCAGGTACTAGAGAGTATCTTCCCGAGTGTTGTTCTTGGTGGCACTATAGAAGTCAGGAGGTCAATCAGTTTATCTAAAGAGGGCTTTAGGAAATCTAGGTCGATCCGTACACAGGTGTTGTCTGATGCGCTACCACTCGAAGGGGTACCAACAGGGGTTACAAGGGTGGCCAACAGATGTGTGCTTAAGAACCACTTGTATTTCCTGCATGTATGAATCCCTCAACCACAGGTTTATGCACGTAACGAAATATCTTTGTGGCTTAAAGACGCTGGAATATGTCTCTACCCTAGAAAAAAAATTCCCACAATTTCAACCAAGGAAAGTGCTTTGATACTACTTGTAATATACCAGATATAAAAAGTATGCATAATAGAAATAAAATGCTAGAAATGGCATAATAACAGTACTATAACCATCATAATCTCCACAATAACACAGAAATGATATAACAACAACAACAAAAATAACACTTTGATTAAGAAAGCAATGTTCACAGGCCTCTTCGAGGGGGCAACCTCCAGTCGAGCAACGCTCTATTACAATAATGTCCAAGCTAGGGTTCTCATGGCCTCGACTCCTATTTATACTAAATATGTCTATCAAAAGAAGCATCTAGAGGAAGATCCTTCTAGAAGTGAAAGCTTCTATTAGGTCTTCTTACATCTGCCTTATTCTATTTTATTGAAAGGACTTATTAATATTGACCTTTATTACATCCACATATATTGCTCTACCTATGTGCAGGTTAGGACCCTAACATAAACTATAGGTTACTTTGCAGATTGGTTATTTAGGCAATGTCTATAACAACCACCTATGCTTCATTAAGTTATGATTTTCAATTACTTTCTGTAGGTTTGCATAAATTACTAACTCTTTGTAGAATATTTCTAGTATCAGTGTGATAGGATAAGAGTTGATTTGAAATCTCTTTTACAAAATATTTATAGACTATATTGATTATAAGAACATATATTGATATTTTTGTAATGGTAAAGCTATCCATAGACTGTCTTGTGTATACTTTGCATATCTCTGTAGAAATTAATATTGAATTGTTTCTGCTTGAATTGTTATGAGTGTTAAGGTGCCATTGTGATATAATTCGCCATTGTAGACATAACCATTACATCTGAATATTGCCATGATGTTATTTATTTTCAGCCAATGAGATTAGTGTAATGATGTGGTTTATTTTCTGTAGGAAAATAGTTATTGCGAGTTTTCAAAGAGATTCTTTAAGAATAGACTTCATTATGAAGAATTTATTTTGAATGATAGCCTGTGTTTATTCAAGGATTACCTGCTTATTTAATAATTTTTTGCTTAGAGTAATAAAATCACTATTCATAGTTATATATTGTTTTTAAATAATTGTTTACTTAGACTAATGAGCTCACTAGTTGGATTACTCTGCACATTTAAAATAAAGTTTGTTGTTTAAATATATCTTATCTTGTTTAGAGTCTTTTAAATCATTGATAGAATTGTAGATTGACAATAGAATGATCCTTATGGTAAACCATTTTCTTTCCTAGTTAATTCACTTTCCATACCTCATAAGAAATTAGTTTTCCTTTCTTCCTTGACTCATACTGTGTCACAACTTTAAGTTTACTTACCCTGGTCGATAATTTAATTGAGGGAAATTAAAGTGTATAGTTTACCCATCATACATTCAAGGATAATTTCAAGGGAAAAACACACTATGAAAATGGTTTTACATGGGCTCCAAATGATGGGATATTAATCCATGTGTATGACCAAGAATCATTTAAGGGGAAAATATTCTATAAGGAACAATATCTGCTTGTTGTAGAGTTGAAAGACTCTATAGACTCTTTATATAATTCTCATTATTCTATTGTTTCATTCAATTTAAATACATATAATCTTAAAAAATGTTCCTAGGGTAGGTTGAGAGATGAAATAGACCATGTCAAGACCAAGGCATGTGGCTTAGAAAAGTAGTCATTCCCTTAGTGTATCATTCTTCTAAGTTCATACTTCTCTTTGAGAACTGTTATGATTCCACAAGGTAGATAATTTTCATTGTTGACAAGTCAAAGGAACTAAAACCCCACTTGGATCCACTTATTAACCTTTCAAATCACACCTGAACACCTCATTAAGAAATCCTCTCACTCGCCCATGAATAATTTTTTTGTGATTTGAAGGAATAAGAAAAGAAACATAGAAATAGTCACATACATGTGCTACTATATTCATTAACACAATCGATATGTATGTCGATTGCAATCTACATGCATAAAACTGCTATGAAAATATCTTTGGTGCCCTCTATCTCATCTTTCTCCTAAGTGTGTAACCAAAACACACTACTTACAAACCCTTGTATATACCCACCCATCCATCATCCTTTCAAGCATATTACTCTATATTTAAGCTTTCTTCATTAATCATATTGTGACTGCAATATTTGATTTATGTCTATACATAGATCTATGCACCACAATTGAGGAAGGGATTATTGTATGTAACCCTCGATTAGAGATTATCAAGGGAATTTGGTTTGTTTGTTTGTTCTTGTTGTGAGGAGATATAGAAAAAAATAAATTCATTGTAACAATCATGGGCTATTCAACTTCCAACAAGAAAAACAAAAGGGACTATGGTAGATGGCATTGGTAAACAAAACATTTGGAAGGATTGGATTGTTTATTCAAAAGTTGAAATAATGGGATCCTGATCAATGAGATTTTTGTGGTTTGGATTTTCAGAAGTGATCAGATTAGCCACAGTCTTGTCTCCCATTACCACCCCAACCAAAAACTAGGTGTTCTAAAAACTTTAGCCATGAGAGCCTTTAGAATCTCCGATGAAGCACACCTAGATAAAGAAACCGAACACCTTACCAAGACTTTTAAGAACATAGGTTATAAACAAAAAGAAATTAAGAATGAAATAAACAAAGCCTTGGAAAAAACCCGCGATAATCCCAACATCCCGAAAGACCAAAACCCTAACAAAGATGCCTTCCTTCCTTACATCAAAGGAGTGACCGATAGGATTGCAAGAGTCCTCAACAGAAAAGAGATTAAGACCTCCTTCAAACCACTTGAAACCATCAAACATAATATGTGATCTGTCAAAGACAAAATTGACCCTCACAAAGGCAAAGGAATCTACAAAATAGAGTTCTCATATGGTAAATGCTACATCAGTGAAACGGGTCGCTCCTTCTAGATCAAGATAAAAGAGCATGGAGATAACATTAAGAATGAGCGCATCTGCACCTCTGCCCTAGCTTAACACTCCCTTACAACAAAACACCATGTTCGCCTAGAAGACACCACAATCCTTGTTGGGTATGTGTTATATTCTTTGCATGTGTGTGTGTGGGCGCATCAGATTTGATAACTGCGTCTGACAATCCCTCGTACTAGTGCCTTGTTTGGGCGGTTTTTTCTATTTTTAGCAGATTTTGCTATTTTTAGAGGTTTACTAAATCAATCCTAGTGTTAGAGATTAGGGTTTTGGTATCTATGGAATACAAACATTGTATATATTGTATAGTGAATGGTGAAATTCGATATAATGAATATACGAAAGGTTTTCTCGATTGAGGATTTTTAGTATAAAATCTCTGTGTACTCTGTGTATGAGCCATTGATTAATTTTTTTTTTGCTTAAGAATCTATATGCATTTCTTTACTTCATAGGTTTAAAACTTATATGTGGTATCAGAGCTCATTTTTGGCTTCAGAGGGGCACCTTTGTTGTTGAGGGTTTGGCTCGGTCTTGTTAGACCAAGTTTATCTTGGGTTTGTGATAAACTTGGGTTTAGTGGGAGCTTTTGCATTGGATATTCGAGTATAGAAAGAGGAATGGTGAGCTCATCTAGAATCGAGATAGAGAAGTTCAACGGTAAAAAATTTGAACTATGGAAGCTCAATATGGAGGACCTTCTTGTAGACAAAGAACAATGGATTGTTGTGGATCCTAGTACACAGCCTACTGGTACACCGTCTACTAGCATACAGGCTATTGGTACACAACCTACTAGTACACAAACTACTAGTACACCACATGTTGGTATGTCAAAGGAAGATTGGGAGAAGTTGGACAGAAGAACAAGGAGTATTATTCGACTCTGCCTGGAAGATTCGGTGTTGTTGAATGTATCAGGAGAATCTATAGCCAAGGAACTATGGGATAAGTTGGGGAATTTGCATCAATCAAAGTCCCTGATAAACAAGTTTTTTCTTCGAAAGAAGTTGTATCATCTTAGGATGGAAGATGAAGATTCTGTGACAGAACATCTAAATGCCTTTAATACTCTGGTAAGCCAACTTGTCTCTGTCAATATTACGATTGCAGAAGAAGATAAGTGTATTACTTTGTTATGTTCTTTGCCAGACTCTTGGGATAATCTGGTTGTAGCAATTGGTAGTACCACTCAAT
>JZKD02S0356112.1:390837-421394 GCA_000966675.3 Picea glauca | reverse complement strand
GGTAAAAGATGTGTCCAAACAGGAATTCCTACCAATGCAAGACAAACCTGAGAAAATAGAGCTTGAGTTGGATGATGCAAAATCTGAATCATTTGAAGAAGAGGAAGTAGAAGAATAAGAAGAAGAAGAACCTCATACCCCAGTATTGAGGAGATCAGTGAGAGATAAACGACAACTAGAAAGGTATAGTCCACCTGATTTATGTTCCAATTTTTCTGTATCTATTACTGAAGATGATCCCAGAACTGTCAGGGAAGCAGTGAATTCAAAGGATAGTAAACTCTATAAGAAGGCCATGGTTGAAGAAATGGATGCGTTGGATAAGAATGAGGCATGGGATATAGTTGAGTTGTCATATGGAAGAAAATATGTTGGTAGAAAATGGTTGTTTAAGAAGAAGTTTAATGCACAAGGTAAAGTGGAGAAATACAAAGATCGGTTAGTAGCAAAAGGTTATTCCTAGGTAGAGGGAATTGACTTTGGTGAGATTTTTTCTCCTATTGCCAAGTTAAATTCTATTAGATTTCTTTTATCTATTGTTGTTGCTTTTGATATTGAAGTGGAACAGATGGATGTGAAGACAACATTCCTACATGGGGATCTGGAAGAACAAATCTACATGAAGAAGCCAGAATGATTTATAGTGAAGGGAAAGAAAGATCTAGTATGTAAGCTAAATAAGTTATTATATGGTCTAAAGCAATCACCTAGGATGTGGTACCAAAAGTTTGACACATACATCCTTGGATTGGGATTTGCAAGAATCGGGGCTGATCACTATGTATATTCCAAGCAAGTTGGTAAACACTTCATTTATGTAGTGTTGTATGTTGATGACATGTTGTTGGTAGGAAACAACATGGATGTTATCAAGGAGGTGAAATCACAACTATCCTCCAAATTTGACATGAAGGATCTCGGTGTTGCTAACTTCATTCTGGGAATGGAAATTAAAAGAGATCATGCAAACAGGAAACTCTGGTTGAATCAGAAAAAATATGTTGAGACAATATTGCAAAGGTTTAATATGCATGGAAGTAAATCGGTCAAGGTCCCTATTCCTATAGGCGTAAAGTTATCTGCAGATCAGTGTCCCAAGACACAGGAAGAAGAAGAGGACATGTCCCATGTTCCATATGCAAGTGTAGTTGGCAGTTTGATGTATGCAATGGTTTGTACTAGACCGGACATTGCACATGCAGTGGGAGTTTTGAGTAGGTATATGTCAAAACTAAGGAAAGAGCATTGGACAACAGTAAAGAGGGTCTTTAGGTATTTGCATGGCACTACCAATTATGGATTGTGCTACCAAGGAAGACCAGGATTGGATAGAGTGGTGGACATACATGGATTTGTTGATGTAGATTGGGATGGAGATCTGGATTGCAGAAGATCTACAAGTGGGTATGTGTTTAACCTATTTGGAGGAGCAATCAATTGGATGAGAAAAACACAGGCTATAGTGGCACTCTCAACTACAGAAGCTAAATACATGGCAGCCACTCATGCAAGCAAGGAAGCAATATGGTTACAGAGATTATGTTTAGGTATTGGGTTGATACAACAAGCAGTGAGATTATATTGTGACATTCAAAGTGCAATATTCTTGGCAAAGAACCCAACTTATCATTCGAAGAAAAAGCATATTGATGTTCAGTATCACTTTGTGAGAGACATGGTTGAGGAAAATAAGGTGTTGCTGGAAAAGGTTGACACTTTGAAGAATGTTGCAGATTCATTGACAAAGTCTGTAAGCACATAAAAGTTCTCTTGGTGTAGAGTAACAATGGGCATTGCTACCCTAGATTGTTAACTATATAATATTGGGACCCATGGATGCAAAGAAAAAAACAAGTGGGAGAATGTTGGGTATGTGTTATATTCTTTGCATGTGTGTGTGTGGGCACGTCAGATTCGACAACTGTGTGGGCGATTTTTGCTATTTTTAGCGGTTTACTAAATTAATCCCAGTGTTAGGGATTAGGGTTTTGGTATCTACGGAATACCTAAAAACATTGTATATATTGTATAGTGAATGGTGAAATTCTTTATAATGAATATAAGAAAGGTTTTCTCGGTTGAGGTTTTCCGGTATAAAATCTTTGTGTACTCTGTGTATGAGTCATTGATTAATTTTTGTTTTGCTTAAGAATCTATATGCATTTCTTTACTTCACAGGTTTAAAACTTACAATCCTCACCAAAGAAAATCACCTCTTTAAACGATGTATTAGAGAAGCTATTGAGATCTGAAAACACCCTCGTAACCTAAATAGAGATAATGAGCTAGAATTAAGTGAAAACTGGCTTCCCTTGATTCATAAAAATAATAATAATTATCAATTTTTTTTAGGAAAACAATCTAATACTAAAAATAAACCTACCTAATTAAAAATTCATTCCCTAACAAACTACACTTATTAGAATCAACTTTCTTAACAAAACTATTTAGGATCTAAATTATTTATCCTAATTAATAATCATACCCCAACAATTAATTTAAAACAATTGGATATCTTAATTAATAATCATACCCTAACAATTAATTAACCCTAATCAATAATCTTACACTAACTAATAAATAAACACTTATTAAAATAATCCTACCATAATAAACATAAAAATTAATAGTTTATATAAGCTTAATAAACTAACCTAATAGATTCTTTAATAAAACTAGAATCTATTAACATATTTAAATAGATTAATTAATTAAACATTGAATTAAAATTGAAACCCCAAAAAATCTTAAATAAAGACTAAAAAAGCTTAAATAAAGATTAAAATTTTCTAAATGCACATAGCCGACACCAAGTCTCCTTTCACATTTATTTAATACCATATCTTCTCTTTATTTTAAATCCAGGCTTCATGTCCTGAAGATGGATCCTTATTTGGATCCGAAACGTCGATGATCTATAATGGGATCTATTTGGGAAAAGGATTTAAGAACTTTGTGGAGGTACATGGCCATGAAATATACTTGATGGATGATGTTGAAGAAGCATTATCAATTTAAGGATTATTTTAGAGATCAACTCCTCTACACATGTGAGGAACTAGCTAGTTTTTCATAATTTTGCAACCTCTTTTAATATGTTTGTGTGCACAAAATTGAATGACCTACCTAATATTTTTTCATTTTTGAGTACCTAATTTTTTTACAAGGTTTTGATATGTAAAGTAGCAGAGCTAAATGGTATCCTTGCCTACCTGATACTTTATTTTTTTTAGTATGTTCCCCAAGTCTAGATAGAATTTTGTTTTGTGCATTAACTTCGATTTAATGGTAAGTCGATGGGTACCCATAAGCAATTACAATGGTTTGATGTAACTTCTATTTGTAGCATGAAATGTATCAACTAAATTTATCTTAATGGAAAGAATATAAGATTTGACTAGAAAATTAATGAATTAAACTTGAAAAACATACATATCTGAATAAACATTATAGTATCCATACATTAGAGCTTGACATGTATCACCTGGAGTTTGAGTGTTCCACATGTAGGCCTATCTTCTTCTAGTTAGTTTTTTCATGTATTACACTAGGTCCACTTTGTATTGTTGGCATCCCTCACCTTTCATACAAATTAAGGGAGGAGAGAATCCTATAAATAAAAGGGTTGATCATCAAAATAGACATGGCAAATGAATTTGATAGGGTACATCATTCATTTATGTTTTATGTATTACACATGTTTGGTTTTCCAAATCCATTTATTATTTGGATAAAGGGTTGCATTGGTTGTCCTTGAATAACCTCATTGGTGAACTGCAAAACCACCTCTTTATCTTAGAGTGAAAAATATCTAAGACAAGGTAGATCGTTGTCATCACTCTACATCATAATGGTGGATTCCTTAAGTAGACGATTAGATCAAGAGAAAATAGTTGAAAACTTACAGGGAATTTCAATAGTCAAAGGAGATAAAGAAAGAAAGTGTTCGCATTTTGTTGATGATACCTTATTCATGTTGGGAGAGCATCAACAATAATAGTTGATATATTTAATCTAGTGTTGGATCAATTCATGGATGTGTTGGGTAGTCATATTAATAAAGGAAAAGGTCATGTGTATGGGTGGAACACCTCTCCCCAACAACTGAAATCCATAACTAGAATATTAGAGTTCCCTTGTCTTCTAAATTGGATAACATTTGAATACATGGGATTAACTTTGAGAAATACAAAAGAAATCGAATGGAAATTGATGCAGGAGCATCTCAAGCGAGCCAACGCGGAGACAATGGACAGCTGGACAAGCACCCATCGCAAATTTTGAAATTATCTTGAAGTTAATGTGCCAATATTAAATGAGATAATTAAGAAGAAGCGCACTTGTAAAATGTAAACGGACCTTGAGCGATCTGATCTCATCCTTAGTAGGTAGAAGGCATTTAAAGTAGTTAATGCAGGTAGATAGAATTGAATGTGTAGCTTAGACAGTTTTAGAGCGCAAGAGGGAAACGAGATATAGACACCCTCATTGTGTATTGTAACATAAGCGTGAAGAGCATGAGATTATGCCAATTGAGAGCAAGAGCATACATAGCTGACAAGGGAGAGCTATAATTTGGAGACACCCATGTACAGATATTTGAATTAATAGGAAAAGAACTTTGATTCAAATTCATGGCGTTGTGTTGGTTCTCCGTGTATGTATGCTAAATTTTATGCGCATGGTTATTTTACTCTTTCTGCTGTACATTTTCTTTTATGCTATGTATGAATGATTTCTTGTTGAATGTATGAAATCTGAGAGCGAGAGTGAGGAAAATGAGTTTCAATTGTTTCTCTATCTGAGCCAGAGTTCCTACAAGGAGTGCAATTGAATTGTCCGAAGGAGTGCGTTGACAAAGGGTTCAAAGGTTTGTCTCTAAAAGCTCAGACTAGATAGTTTTTGTTCTCATTTCCACAGAAGTGCAGTTAGGCACAAAAGATGTGCAAGGTGTGTGCATGCCGAGTTAAGTCTCAGAGTTGCGAATCTGAGCAAAGTATTGAGAGACTACTGCTGCAGGTGTGCGTAGAGTCAAAGGATTCCAACACTTGGAAGTGCTTGAAAGTCTGCCGCAAGGAGTGCATGCAAGGGTTTTCTGAAAGACTCGAAGTCGTGAGAAATTTCAGAAGGATTTGAACCATTGAAGGATTCGAAGGAAGGCACGAGGCCAAGAACCTTGAAAATTTGAAGGAAGGCGTAGCGACGTCAGACCGCAGGAGGATGAGTTCTCAAGGAAAGAGACGTACGGTCGAAATTCTCTGTGGAGAATCCGCGAAGTCCCGTGAGCTGTCAGATCCCACAAAGGAGTAGGGGAGTTACTGTGAGTATTCCTAAAGGTTCTAAGCTCAAGAGGAGTAGAACCGTAGATCCAATTCACATGAGCCGTTGTATTTACCCGTGAACTTATATTTCGGGTTTTCGCGAGTGGAAGTCCCATAATCTTTGCAATGGGAATCGTGAAATCATGAAATGCGATCTCCCGAAGGGACGATAGGATCGTGTGGGACACAAGAATCAACAAAGTGGACAGGTGGCGCCCTCTCGACAAGGAATTCAATTTAGTTGACCATTTCAAGGTTTCGTGGAGTGAAGTTCCAAATTCCTTACATTAGGATTCGCGATATCGCGAAGTTCGAAGTCCTGAAGGAGTGAAAGACTGTTGAAAGGTCAAAGTTTGCAAGAGCATCGAATTTTCGGTAAATTGGGATTTGAGAGTCAAGGAGATGAATTGCTTGACATCATGACCACCGAAATCGCGATAAGGAGAAATCTGAAACAGGGAGAGAGAAGGATCAACGTTGACTGGTTTTCGGGTTTCGGAGATAGAAAGGCAAGACACTTGAAGAAGGGGTAGGAAGATGACTGATCCAGCCATGGAGAGAGAGATGCATGATCTATGAGCCAGACTCGAAGACATGGAGACATCACAGAGGTGTACAGTCAGTGCTGGGGATATTAGTGATTCTGAAAGTGAAATTGAAGTAGAACATGAAGAAGAGGAAGTTGCAACCGAAGATGCATCAAACGAACGTTTGATTAGAGCTATTGAAAGAATGGGTGCAAGAGCGAAAATAGACATTCTAGTTTATGAGGGAAACTTGGATGCAGAGGAGCTTCTAGACTGGATTAGAGCTCTGGACACATACTTTGACTATGAAGATTTCGAAGAGGACAAGAAGGTCAAACATACTGTCACAAGATTGAAGGGACATGCAGCATTGTGGTGGGATGAACTACAAGCTGACAGACGCTGCAAAGGCAAGAAAAATATAAAAAGATGGGATAGAATGATCACAAATATGAAGGCGAAATTCATCCCCAGAGATTATCAAATTACTCTGTTCAGGAGAATGCAGAACCTGAGACAGAAGCTAATGACAGTGGAGGAATATACTGAAGAATTCTATAAGTTGAACATCAGGGCAGGTCATCGAGAGAGTGACTATGAAAAGGTTTCCAGATACATGAATGGCCTGATATACGACATTCAGGATGAGATGAGCATGGTAGCCATCCGAATGGTAGAAGATGATTATTAGATGGCTCTAAGAGTGGAAGAGAAGCTGAGTCAAAAGCAGGGTCAAAGAGGCCGAGGCAGAAGTCAGCCCAGAGGCAAATCAGTTGCCCAAGATAAAAATCAGAAACCCAAGGAGGACTAGAAGAAACCTCAGACTCAAACTGAGAGAGGTGGAACCTCACAGCGAGGGAAGCATACCAAATAGAGGGGAGATTATGCTGACAATAATATTTTTCCTCGTACCAGAGGTAGAGGAAGAGGAAGAGGTGGAGTAATAACATGCTTCACATGTGGAAAAAATGGGCACAAGTCTTATGAGTGTCCAGATAAAAAGAAAGAAGGAGGAGAGACTCACATCGTCAAAGCACAGATGTGGAATGTTGAGGAAGAAGATGATGAAGGTGGAATATCGTTGATGATGCGAAAATCTCTTTTGACACCAGAGAAGGAGGTGAAGAGTTCAATCCAAAGAAACAGACTTTTTCGGACTGCTTGCAAGACCAAGGATAGGGTATGAAAGGTTATTGTAGATAGTGGTAGCATGGATAATCTCGTTTCTACAGAGATGGTAGAAAAGCTGGAGCTGGAGATGATTGATCATCCAAGCCCATACCGAGTTTTGTGGCTACAAAAAGGACATCAGGTAACTGTCACTAAACAGTGTTTAGTTGAATTCAAGATAGGAGGATATAATGATAAGATATTATGTGATGTTATTCCCATGGATGTTTGTCATCTATTGCTGGGTAGACTGTGGCAATATGACAGGAATGTGATTCGTGATGGGAGAATGAACACATACACCCTAGAGAAGAATGGGAGAACTCACATGTTGCTTCCAATCAAGGATAAGGAGGTGAAACCAGAAGTAAACAACACTCTACTTCTCATGAGTGGGAAGGAACTTCTTACAGAGGTTAAGAATAAAGAAGAACCGCAATTCATTGTGGTCAGGAAACTGAAGATTGTTTTGACCAACACAGGGGTAGATGATTTACAATAAGAAATTCAGGAGCTGCTGGAAGAGTTCACCGACATAGTACTGGACGAACTACCTCGTTCGTTGCCACCGATCAAAAGTGTGAGTCATCATATTGATCTCATACCAGGAGCCATTTTTCCAAACAAAGTCACATACAGATTGACGCCGCAGGAGAATGAGGAGGTTAAAAGACAAGTCCAGGATTTGTTGGAAAAAGGTTCGTTCAGGGAAAACTTGAGTCTGTGTGTTGTTCCAACAGTACTCAGTCTGAAGAAAGATGAAGGCTGGAGGATGTGTACTAAATTGAGGGCGATCAATAAGATAACCATCAAGTATAGATTCCCACTGCCGAGAATGGATGATCTGATGGATTGCCTGAGTGGAGCAAAATTCTTTTCCAAAATTGATTTGAAAAGCGATTATCACCAAATCCGCGTGAGAGAAGGTGATGAATGGAAGACAACATTCAAAACCAACGAAGGGTTGTATGAGTGTCTTGTTATGTCATTTAGCTTAACAAATGCACCAAGTACCTTCATGAGGTTGATGAACGAAGTCCTGAGGGAGTTCATCGGAAACTTTGTCATTGTGTATTTGGATGACATACTGATTTTTAGTAAAACAGTGGCAGAGCATCTGAAACATTTGGCTATAGTGATGTAGAAATTACAGCAGGAGAAGCTGTTGATAAACATGAAGAAATCCTCATTCATGAAGAAGGAACTCATTTATCTGGGGTTTGTTATTTATGCAGATAAATTGAGGATGGATCTAGATAAGGTAGAGGTAATCAAGAATTGGCCATCACCGTCTTTGAGGTGAGAAGTTTTCACGGATTGGCTAGTTTCTACCGAAATTTCATCAAAAATTTTAGTGGAATTAGTGCACCGATGATGGACACAGTGAGGAAGAGACATAAATCTTTTCACTGGACAGAAGAAGCTGAAAATAGTTTTAATCTTTTGAAGAGGAAAATCACGAAACAACCAATTCTGGTGTTGCCGGATTTCCAAAAGACATTTCAAGTGAAATGCGATGCAAGTGGGTTTGCAATAGGGGCAGTCTTGAGTCAAGAAGATAGGACAATAGCATACTTCAGTGAGAAGATGAATGAAGAAAAAGTGAAGTACTCCACTTATGACAAGGAGTTTTATGCTATCATACAGGCATTGAAAAAATGGAGGCATTACTTGATTCCGAAGGAGTTTGTCTTATACAGTGACAATCATGCATTGAAGTTTGTGACTCAATAGGAGAAGTTGAATCAAAGACATGTTAAATGGGTGGAATATATGCAAAATTTTACTTTTGTGATTAAACATATTTATGGTACTGCTAACAAAGTTGTTGATGCTTTGAGCAGGAAGTGTTTTCTATTGCAGGAGTTCAGAGTCAAAACGTTGGGTTTTGATGATCTTAGGGACATGTACAAAGATGATCCAGATTTTAAAGAGGCATATGAAGCAACTGAGAATCCAATTCTCAGAGATGGAAGCCAATGGGAAAAATACATGATCTAGGAAGGATTATTGTTTAAAGGTAATCAACTGTGTATTCTGAAATGCTATGAGGGAGAATTTGCTAAAGGAGAAACACAGTGGAGGATTGGTCGGGCACTTTGGTCATGACAAGGCATTCGCAAAATTGAATGAGTCATATTTTTGGCCAGGAATGCGAGAAGACGTCAAGAGATTCGTGGACAAATGTAGAATTTGCCAGCATTCGAAGGGGAAGAAACATAATGAAGGTTTTTATCAACCATTTCCCATACCTGAGAAGCCATGGGATGCAATCAACATGGATTTTGTATTGGGGTTGCCAAGAACACAAAGAGAATTTGACTCAATCTTTGTGGTGGTGGATAGATTTTCCAAGATGGCACACTTCATTCCATGTCATAAAACCAGTGACACAACTCACATTGCGAATCTGTTTTTCAAAGAAGTCATTCAACTTCACGGCTTGCCAAGGAGAATAGTTTCGGATCGAGACACTAAGTTTGTAGGATGCTTTTGGAGGACCTTATGGAATAAAATGGGGACTAACTTGTTGTTTAGTTCAGCTTATCATCCTCAGACGGATGGACAGATAGAAGTGGTAAACAGAAGTCTGGGAGACTTGCTGAGAAGCCTGGTGACAGAACACCACAGCCAGTGGGACAACATATTACCATAGGCGGAATTTTCTTATAACGACTCAGTTAACATAAGCACAGGGAAGATTCCATTTCAGATTGTTTATGGCATGCAGCCAAGAGGAATTTCTGAACTGAGGGATTCAAAACAGACTGCGACTAGGAGCACTAGTGCAAAAGATTTCGCAGAAGCGATGAGGGAACTTCACAGCCAGGTGAAGAAACGATTGCAGAGTTCGAGCCAGGAATATAAGCGCAGAGCAGATCAACATAGGAGACAACTTCAGTTTGAGGTTGGTGACCTGATTCTGGCACATTTGAGAAAGGAAAGGTTCCTGAGAGGAACATATAATAAACTAAAGATGAAGAAAATTGGACCATGTAAGGTCTTAAAGAAATTTGGGGCAAATGCTTATGAGATTGAATTACCTGATGGGATCGAAAATTATCTGGTATTCAATATCTCATATTTGTACCCATATAAAGCTGAAGAAACAGGAATGGGAAATGAACAGCCAGTGATCCAGTGGACAAAGAAGATGCCAGTGGTAGAAAATTCGCAGATGGAGCACATACTGGACAAAAGAGTGAGGAAGAGGACTAGGCGAAAGCAATACTTTGAGTATTTTCTCAAGTGGAAGGGCAATCCATTTGAAGATACCAGTTGGGAGAACAAAGTGGAGATCCAAAATCATGGACAGACCGTGCATGAGCTCATGGAGACAATCTACAACCTTCTACTTAGTCATAACCAAATGTCTTGGTCATAGCCCAATGTATTAATTATGCACAATTTTCAAAGACTCTATATTGATATCATGCTTATGCTCAAAATCCTTGTATGTAGCTCCTATTAAAACTTGTCCATGAGCTCTTACAATGATATTTACTTTCCTCTCATTGAATTAAATTATCTTTGTAGTTATTTGGGTTTACAAATCCTTTTCTTCATTTATAATTTTATGTTTTTGTTAATTCAATATCAGAATATTCAACTAAATCTCTTAAAATTACAAAATGAATGTACTCTTACATTATAGGTTTTTGCAACCAATAATTTCATACAAATAATTCTAGGTTTGTTGGCATGAATTTTAAAGGGAGAGCCTCATTCATGGGAAAATTTTTAAAATAAACAAAAATAATTGCAAAATAAAGAGATCGATTGTCTATTAACAAACATTGTATTTAAATAACCATTGCTTTGTTATTTTGTTTGAATTCATTTCCAATTGTTTATTGGTTGTTTTCGAAGTTTTATCCTCTATATTTTTATATATGGGTTCCCTCCTCCTATTGAAATATGATCATATATTTTTTATGGAAGGTGAAATGCTTCCCTAAAATGCACTTGAGAAAAAATGTTACATGCAACCCACCCCTAATTACGTGCACAATGGACATATTGTTATGCAAATTATTTTTTTCATATGTAAAGAGTAAATCCTAACCTTAGAATTTTTAAGTTTGCAAATGATTTCACATGTGGACATCCTACCCCATTCACCATCTGACTACTTTTTGTCAACATTTCACACAAGTGACATCATTGTTGGATTACATACTCAACACATAACACAATTGCATATTGTTTCTTATCATTCAATTATATCACTATGGATCCCATTTTAAACTCCTAACTCTTTAGAATCCATAAATTTGACAAGCACCTTTTTGTCAACCAAAAACTCCTCCTTGTGGCCTTCTAACAACATGCTTTTGGGTCATCCCGCCAATACATTCCCCCCAAAACTATATTCCCATTTCCACATTACAACATTGAAGTATGCTCTTTTGGGGGATGGTAATGACATATTAAATGTTGTTTATAACTCTAATTGAAATAATGTTAAAGGAAATCTTGAGATCATCATAAAAGGTTAAAATTTAGTTTAATCTTAGTGTTTACCTTATAATGATAAATTTTCAACTCAATGTTAACATTTACCATGTTTAATTAACCTAAATTTTAACATTAAAAATTGAAGTGGGGCCCCCATTTAAGGATGTGGGACAAACCAAGATGCCACTAAAAGAAACATTTTCATTTCCTTTTTTTTCATACTTATTTGGGTGGTAGCATGGGTGGTTATTGTGGCATCTTTTGTCTACAACCAAGAAAATGAGCGTAGAGATTATGTTGAGACTACAATTACGTCTAACATAATTTCATCCTCGAAAATCATTTCCTCAGGAATCAATTGTGGAATATATACAAAACCCTCTTAAGAAACTACAAAATGGTTCCATATTTGGAAATCAATCTCGAATGCTTTTCCCTTAATTGGAAATTGGTTAATTTGTAAAATAGGGAATGATGCACTTGTTATCATAGGTAAAGACCCACATATGCGTCTAGTCTAACCATGTCAAATTTCAGTCCATATAAGAAGAAATTGAAAAAATTTCAACGTTGGCCCCATTCACATGTCATGATTTATATGCTCTGGTTTCAAGTACATGAGCAAGTGATGCCACCCAAAAAATTGGTCTTGTCACCCTTCACATTAACTATTCTAGAGGCTTGTTGTTTGATTGTGAAATTATTTGTGTGAGTCGCGTTTGAGTCTGGAAACCCTCCCATACTATAATTGCATGCATCTATTCTAACCATGTCAAATTTCAGTCCATACAAGAACAAATTGAAAAAATTCAACATTGTCCCCATTCACATGTCATGATTTATATGTGTTAGTTTCAAGTACATGAGCAGGCGATGCCACCCAAAAAATTAGCCTTGTCGCCATTCACATTAATTATTCTATAGTCTTGTTGTTTAGTTGTGAAATTGTTTGTGTGAGTCATGTTTGATTCTAGAAACCCTCCCAATCTTTAATTGCATGTGTCTAGTCTAACCATGTCAAATTCCAGTCCATACAAGCACAAATTGAAAAAAATTCAATGTTGGCCCCATTCACATGTTACTTATAAGTAGGGTCAAGTACATGAGCATGCATGCCTTATTTTTTTGGTTTTGATAGAATAAACAAATAATATTTTTTTTTCGAATCTTTTTTTTTAGTCGCGTTTGAGTCAAAAAAACCTCCCATACTATCTATGCATGGGTTTTGTCCTAACATGTCATGAAATTTTAGTCCATACAATAACAAATTGAAAAACAAATCGACATTGGCCCCATTCACATTAATTATTCTATACACTTGTTGTTTTATTTTCAAATTGTTTGTGCAAGTCATTTTTGAGAACAGAAACCCTTCCATACCGTGAATGCATGTGTCTAGTCTAACCATGTCAAATTTCAGTCCATATAAGAAAAAATTGAAAAAAAATCATCGTTGGCCCCATTCACATGTCATGATTTATATGGGTCGGTTTCAAGTACATGAGCAGGTGATGCCACCCAAAAGATTGTCCTTGTCTCCCTTCAAATTAATTATTCTATATGTTTTTTGTTTGATTGTGAAATTGTTTGTGTGAGTCATGTTTGAGTCTAGAAACCCTCTCGTACTGTCATTCATGCATCTATTCTAACCATGTCAAATTTCGGTCCAAACAAGCACAAATTGAAAAAATTTCAACATTGGCCCCATTCAATAACCATAGAAGAGAGATAATATTAATTTGGTCTCCATCGTTATTTAATTCAATGAAATCTTTCATTGAATGATTGGCTTCCTAAATGTCACTGCAAATTTTGACAATTTTTTCTTTGTCACTCCTTCCATCCAATATTCTCCATAACATTTCAACTACATTCTTTCTGATATGCATTGTATCAAACATGTGATCTTCAATTATATTCCGTCCATGGTAATCCATCAATTCTGATAATTTTTTTCACCTAAATAGTTGTTGCAAGTGGGGAATAATGGGAATATAACAAAGAACCTTGCGAGGCACATTTTTTGTTACTTGATCTGTTCGATATCTACTGCTATGACATTTGGCGAATTCTATTTCAAATTCATATTGTTTATAATATATAATATGATCATTGGGACATGCATCAATTACTTGATACTACATTCCAATATATTTCATGATGGCAGATGAATCTCAGTATGTGTGAGGTAAAATATTTGATAGTGGTAAAAATTATTCAACTATCAAGCTGGTACAAAAAATAAAAATAAAAACTGGTTAATATAATATCAAGAATATTAACGACAAGTATTTCATCCATGTTAATTTTAATGATGAACTAACAATACAATTTTACAGGAACAAAGAAAACCTTTATCATGATCATATATATATATATATATATATATATGATCAATGAAATATATTACATACCTTAACATCTATGTGATCGATGTGTTTGAAAAACCATTCATAACCTTCAAGTTCATTATCAACAATACAACATAGAGAAGATTTATATTGGAGCCTTAATAAAGGGGTTCATATGCCTCCTCAAGTAGAGGTAAATCATGAACATCATCAAATTATTCATTTTCATGATCATCATCATCAATTATAACATTAAATATATCATGGATCAATGTATTTGTACCATCATCCTCAAATATTTTATCAACATGATCATTGTCTTCCATATGATTATTAACCTGATCTTCAGTATTCGCAGCTCCATGTTCCTTTGGCACTTGTTCTGCAACCACATTCTCCATGTGAGGATATTCCCTAGGAGGCATTTCCTTTATAATTACAAACCATCAAAATATATTAGTGTATATATAAAAAATATAAAAATGATACATACATTTAAAAAAATGATCAATATAAAGACATATATAATGAACAAATTACCAATGGATGATATTCATGCCCCCCCTCAACGTGTCCATGTTCCCTAAAATGTCTTTTAGCTGTTGAGATCTTTAATATTCTCCTATTAAATCCCCCACATTGACTACAAGGACAATAACATTTCCCATCACCCTTTCCTTTCACTCCATCCCACAATCTAGCAAGTAATTGTCGATTTTGTTCTTGTGGATCAAGAATATTGTTATGTGACATTTTATTTTACCAAGCTTGAGTGATGATTATTGATCTTAAAAAATCAATCTCCACACTTCAAATATTTGTAATGATAGTAAAAAATAAAATAATTCTGGTTTTCCGCAGGAAAAATAGTCCTTGTAACCTCCACAAATCGTCGCTAGTATAGAAAAAATTCTAGAATGTTTCTAGCATTCCAGGTTTTTATAAATAAATAGACGTCGGATTTCCAATGAATGTTGACTATTGAATGTTACAGTAATAAATGTGAGGAGTGGTTGACTAATTCCAAGTCAAAGGGAAATGGTATGATGATATTTTGTGGGAGTCGGATATTCGATTCTTTCTCCATGGCCATCAGATATCCAACTATGTCAGGGCCAATTTGAAAAAAACACAACAAAATTACAATTTATAAAGGTAAAATCCGACGAAAAATGAAATTTTTTTGGGTGGCATTCGAGGATGTCGTTAGATTTTGGATTCAAATGTATTTGTGACCCAGAATGGAGATCTAGAACTACAATTATGACCTTCTGAAGTTCTTGGGATTTTATAGGAAACATCTCTCTTACTACCACGTGGCATCCACATGAGATGTCATTTTCCATGCCAACTGACATGGAAACACCCTAGTCCTTACATGGTACTATCCTAACCTTCCACGATGGAACTTCGGTCCACACAAGACTGCATCCATCGTCACCCAAAACTTCTTCCAACACACTCTTCGCTTCCCTCCAATGAATATGGTATCGAGGAATATTCCCTCTCGATAGCATTTGTTCAGAGTTTGAGAAGTTTTCACAATCTCGCTACCCTAAACCTAAGGTATCAAGGAATTATTCCTTTCCCCTCGATGGATGGTCTTTATGCATGCAAGATATCCAGACCTACGATTAGGATCCATTTGAGGCCTAAGGTTTACTTGTCCTAATGGACCCCACTCAACTTGTAAACCAATTAAATATTGACATGTGTCATCACAATGATGCTCTTAGCCAGCCTCAACTCGCCCTTCTCTCTCAATTTTCCCAGTGGGACCCATGATAATCAACAGTTGAGATTGAGTTTCATTTGTATCCTAGGTCACTACTGCCACAGTGCACCTATCACTTTGCATGGAATGTGGCTTAGTATCCACTTCGACACGTGGACCCATCACCACTTGCCATGTCACCATAGGGTGCTTAAGCTCGCTTGGCCAGAGAATCACATTTGTTCCTCTCCTATAAACTGATTAAAATACTTAATTAATACTTCTTAAAATACCGCTCTTTGGTATTCAATCACTTAAACCTCATTAGGAATAATTAATATTCACTAATTATTTACCCGTGTAAATATATTTTCACTTAGCCAAATAATTTACTTAATTACCATTTTGACATTATTATCCTATAAGTTAATTAATTATATCATAACGTAATTTATATTATGTTCTGATATAATTAATTTTGAAGGGAGAGTATTTAGGCTTATAATCCTTTATTAACATAATAATCAAAGATCTTGGCTTATAATTTCACACCATATTCCTTCACGTAATTTAAAATACATATATATTAATATATTCATATTTATTTATTAATTTCGGGAAAAGGGATTAAATATATTCAATTTGATACTTATTACATATTATATAAATTCAATCCATTTCAAAGGTATTCACTATTGGAATACATGCGCCCCTCTCTTTACTCTGACCACCAATCACAATAGAGTACGATTTGATATTAATAAATTTTATTTAAAATTTATAACAGTCGTGTCATCGCTTTGATGACTCTAGACTTTATTAAAACACTCCCTTCCATTCGCTCTGAATAGTCAACTCCAAATAGATTTTCGGTCTTGATATTTGTGCACTCTATTCATTACTCCGATGGCCAATTATGACATAGCATGTTTATTATTATAAAAATACATGTGGGACCTTATATCCCCCAAGCTTTATGTTAGGGTCCTAACCCACACATAGGTAGAAAAATATATTTGGATGTAATAAAGGTCAATATTAATAAGGCCTTGCAATAAAATAGAATAAGTCGAATGTAAGAAGACCTAATAGAAGCTTCCACTTCTAGAAGGATCTTCCTCTAGATGCTTCTTTTGATAGACATATTTAGTATAAATAGGAGTTGAAGGTATGAGAACCCTAGCTTGGATATTATTGTAATAGAGCTCTGCTCGATTGGAGGTTGCCCCCTCGAAGAGGCCCGTGAACATTGCTCTCAGAAGCAAAGTGTTATTTCCGTTGTTATTTTTATATCATTTCAGTGTTATTGTGGTGATTGTTCTGGTTATATTGTTGTTATTCTTCCATTTCTATCATTTTCTTTATGTTCTTCATAATTTTTATATCTGGTATATTACAAGTGGTATCAAAGAACTTTACTTGGAAAAAATTGTGGGTAAATTTTTTTTCAGGGTAGAGACGTATTCTGACATCTTTAAGCCACAGAGATTTGTCATTACATGCATAAAACCGTGGTTGAGGGATTCATACATGCATGAAATACAAGTGGTACTTAAGCGCACATCTTTTGGCCACCCTTGTAACCCCTGTTGGCACCCCTTCGAGTGGTAGCGCATCAGACAACACCTGTGTATAGATCGACCTAGATTACCTGAAGCCCTCTTTAGATAAATCGATTGGCTACCTAACTGTTATAGAGCCACCGAGAAAAAAACTTGGGAAGATACTCTCTAGTACCTCGGTAGTCGGGTAGTATGGCTAAGGGTATGGTCTAGCCTCCTTAGTTAGTGCTCTGAGATATTGGGTCGAGTAATACTGTTGGACCCTGCACATATATCAGAGAGCTATAGCACAGGGAAAACCCTTGTCTGTAGAACCCTTGAATACCTAACCCTTGGGGACAGAAACATAAACAAATTAAAACATACAAGATCTATTCCCGTGAAACTGTGTTCGGGTTGCCAAATCACTACACATTTCTTCCTAGTTAATCATTTGGTCATTTCATCACTACAGTATTCCTCAGACTAGAGTATAACTTCGCAGGTGTAAAAAAAAAAAAGTCTGAAATTTTTTTCACCATTATTTGAGACCTATTCCATTGGATTCATCTCTTCTTGCCCCTTTTCGGTTCCCTCATAATCATGGCCCATACCCGTAGCTAAGAATTGGAAGATCACTTCAATACCTTACAATCTAATCCCACCGAGACCCAACAAGAAGTGAAACAACTCAGTGCCAATGTTGCCACCATCAATACAACCATGAAGTCCTCAATGGAGGAAATCAAACAAGACCTAACCACCAAGCTTGAATCTATCTTTTCGATGCTCTGCACCAAGATGCATATCCATACAGATAAACCTTCCTTTGACCCATAACTTTTAGCACCATCACTTTCAATGTGACCTACGCCTTCTGCGGGTGGATGTGACCAAATTTGATGGCTCGGATCCCACTGGTTGGGTAACCCAAATGGAAAATTATTTCTGTTTATACGACATTACAGATGACTTGGCCAAACTCCGGTATGGTGTTCTCCATCTAGATCAAGAACGTTGGTAATGGTGGCAATGGAGAAAAACTTCATGTCAAGGGTATATTGCTTGGACACACTTTGTGGCAGAGCTTTCTGAATTCTTTGACACTGACACCAACCATTTGGACAGTTTGACAAAGTTGAAACAATCAAGAATAGTGGAAGACTTTATAGCTGCCTTTGAGTGCCAGGCTTTTCGGACAGAGGGCATGTCTGATGCTTTTTTCCAAGAATGTTTTATCAGTGGCATCAAGGATGAGATTCGGGCCCATGTCCTCATGGATTAGCCTCATAGTTGGGTGGAGGATACTAAAAGAGATAAAGAAGAACAATAGGTTGTATCTTCTCAAAATTGGAAAACCTCCTTTATCCCTCGCACTAAACTAGTCAATCTCACTACTCCCTCCGCTCCACTAAAGATCCAAAAATTGACCAGGGCTGAAATGGATGAACGCCAACTCAAAGGCCTTTGTTATAATTGTGATGAAAAATATTTCTTGGGCCACAAGTGTAAGGAACAAAATATTTTCATGGACATCTCGAAGGATATTTTGAAAGAGGATGTTGAAACTCCCCTTATGTCTGAGTCACCTGAAACCACTAACATAACCACTCCCTCAGACCCTCCCGAAGTAGAACCATTCATTTCCCTCAATGCTCTCAATGGCTTCTCTGCTCCCCAAACCCTCAAGCTAATCAGTTACATAAAGCATAGAAAGGTCATCATTCTAGTTGATAGTGGAAGAACCCATAATTTTATTCATCGCTGCATTACCCAAGAGACTCATTGCTACATCCATGTCGTCAATAATTTTCAAATCATGATTTCCAATGGTGGATCCATGAAATGTGGAGGACATTGTGAAAATGTGCATCTCCAAATTGGCGACTACCACCTGAAATCTCATATGTTTTCTATCGACGTGGGTGGTTGTGACATTGTGTTGGGTGCAGACTGGCTAAGGACTTTGGGTCCCATTCTCATGGATTTTAAGGAATTAACCATGCAATTTGACTAGGAGGGCCACCAATATAAGTTCCAAGTAATCACCGTCGATTCCCCTGAGATCATTAGTTCCCATCACATGGAAAAGATGCTCAAAAAAGGTCATTCTGGTGTTATTTCCCAACTCCATACCATACAAGCAACAGAGACACCCTCGGTGCTGCAAGACCTCCAAGCCATCCTTTCTAAACATCAAATGGTATTTTCCACTCCTAAGGGACTCCCTCCTTCCCATGGTGTTCATGATCATTCCATTCCCCTTGTACCCGAAAGCCTTCCTCCCAATATCCGTCTGTATCTTCACCCCTTTTCCAAAAAAAATGAAATTGAGAAAATGGTCCAGGCACTCTTTAATGCAGGCATTATCCTTCATAGTACGAGCCCCTACTCTTCTCCTACGGTCATGGTCCTGAAGAAATAAGGTTCTTGGCGAATGTGTCCTGACTTCCGTGCCCTCAACAAACTTACCATTAAAGACAAATTTCCCATTCCTGTCATTGATGACCTCTTGGATGAATTGAGTGGCACCCAATTCTTTACTAAAATTGATCTTTGTTCGTGATACCATTAGATATGTATGAAAGAGGTAGACATTCCCAATACTTCCTTTAGAGCTCATGAGGGCCACTATGAGTTTTTGGTCATGCCATTTGGCTTGTGTAATGCCCCCTCCACCTTCCAAAGCCTCATGAATCATGTCTTCCGTCCTTTTCTCTGTCCGTTTGTCTTAGTTTTCTTTGATGATATCCTCATCTATAGCAAAACCTAAACATACCATCTTTCTCATGTGGATCGAGTTCTCCATCTACTCTCTTAGCACCAACTTTTCCTGAAACAGTCTAAATGTTCTTTTGGTGCCTCAGAAGCTGATTACTTGGTTCATCTGGTTGGAAAGGATGGCATCAGGGTGGATCCTAAAAAGATTGAAGATATGCAAGACTGGCCTCACCCAAAGACTCTCAAAAGCTTGCGTGGATTTTTGGGCTTAACAGGTTATTATCGCAAGTTTGTTAAGAATTATGGAGATATTGCAACACCTCTCACTGCACTCCTAAAAAATAACTCTTTCACTTGGACTCCAGCCACTGCTCAAGCTTTTTAAACCTTGAAGATGGCTATGTGCACCACTCCAGTCCTGGCCCTTCCTAATTTCACAAAGACCTTTTTCTTGGAATGTGATGCTTCAAGGAAAGGAATTTGTGTTGTCCTTATGCAAGAAGGTTAGCCTTTGGCCTTTACCAGCAAGCAACTGTCTGAAATAAATCTGGGCAAATCAATCTATGAAAAGGAAATGGTGGCTATTCTGCATGTCGTTGATCTATGGCACCCTTATCTATTGGAGAAATGCTTCCAAATTAAGACAGGCCATCAAAGCCTCAAGTATTTTATGGAACAACGCATTTCCTCCCCGGAGAAACAAAAATGGGTGACTAAGCTCTTTGGATATAATTATGAGATCATTTACAAGAAAATAAAAGACAATGTGGTTGTGGATGCACTTTCCCGAGAATATGAAGATGAAGGATCCCTTTTTTCTCTTTTCTTCATTGTACCAAATTGGCTCCAAGCCGTTCGCCAGGAATGGCTACAAGATCCCAAAAGTTCACATCTAATCCAACAATTGCAGTCCAATGCTCCAGCTTCCCCAGGGTACTCTTGGCTCCATGATGAGCTTCGATACAAAGGCCATTTGTATTTAAGTAAAAAATCAAACCTTGAATGCACGGTACTCTCTAATCTTCATGCTACACCCATAGCGGGGCACTCCAGGTTCACCAAAACCTATGACAGGGTCAAACGTTCTTTTTTTGGGGACGGTATGAAACAAGACATTCATAATTTTGTCGTTGAATGTGATGTGTGTCAATGAAACAAGGGAGAAACATTCAAATCTTTGGGCACACTACAACCTCTTCTAATTCCACCTGCTATTTGGAGGGATATCTCTATGGATTTTATTATAGGCTTACCCAAATCGAGAAATAAATCAGTCATCATGGTGGTTGTTGATCGCCTTTCCAAGTGTTCTCATTTCTTCACTCTTCAACACCTATTTACAACATCCATGGTGGCTCAAATTTTCATGGATTAGGTCTTCAAGCTTCATGGCATGTCACATTCTATTGTTTCTGATGGCGACCCAACTTTCACCAACAATTTTTGGCAAGAACTGTACAAGCTACAAGGCACCGAATTGCATCTCAGCACAACTTACCATCCCCAAACTGATTGTCAAACAAAAGTTGTCAACAAGTGTTTGGAAACATATTTGAGGTGTTTTTCCTCGGAAAAGAAAAATCAGTGGGCTCAATGGTTACCCCTAGATGAATGGTGGTACAACACTTCATACCATACAGCTACATGCATGAATCCTTTTGAAGCAGTATATGGACAAAATCCAACTTCAGTTCTCTCATACTTACCTGATGTCTTGAAGGTCCAGGTGGTTGGCCAAACACTTACAGTTTGAGAGGCTATTCTTCGTACCCTCAAAGAGAATTTGTTCATGGCACATAATTGCATGAAGCAACAAGAAGATCAAGGTCATTTTGAACGTCAATTTGCAGAAGGGGATCAGGTGTTTCTTCGACTGCAACCTTACAAGACAAATTCCCTCAAGGCCAAGAATTATTAGAAACTAGTGCCCAATTTTTATGGTCCTTATACCGTTCTCAAGAATGTGGGACAAGTGGCCTATCAATTAGCATTGCCCATTCATTCGAAGCTACATCCTATTTTTCATGTTTCATGCTTAAAGAAGGTGATTGGAACTAAGTGCCAAATTCAGACCAACCTTCTCGAGTTAGCTGAAGAAGGATCCATTTGGCTACAACCACAAGCCATTTTATACTAGCATGAGCATCACCCATGTCAGAGAACCATCAAGGAAGTGTTAGTCCAGTGGAAAGATACTACTCCAACAGATGCCACTTGGGAACCATCTACCATTCTACAACAATTTCCACATCTCAAGCCTTAAGGACAAGGTTATTTCTAAGGGGGAGGACATGTTAGGGTCCTAACCCACACATAGGTAGAAAAATATATTCGGATGTAATAAAGGTCAATATTAATAAGGCCTCGCAATAAAATAGAATAAGTCGAATGTAAGAAGACCTAATAGAAGTTTCCTCTTCTAGAAGGATCTTCCTCTAGATTCTTCTTTTGATAGACATATTTAGTATAAATAGGATTCGAAGGTATGAGAACCCTATCTTGGATATTATTTTAGTAGAGCTCTACTTGATTCAAGGTTTCCCCCTTGAAGAGGCCTGTGAACATTTCTCTTAGAATCAAAGTGTTATTTATGTTGTTATTCTTATATCATTTCAGTGTTATTGTGGTGATTGTTCTGGTTATATTGTTGTTATTCTGCCATTTCTATCATTTTATTTTTGTTCTACATACTTTTTATATCTGGTATATTACATTTTCAAACTTGCTCAAACACACATTTTCATTTATTCTAAATTAGTTTTGGAAACTCGTGCCAAATTATTATAATATAAATTATCTCAATTTTCTTTGGTCAATGGAAACGCCCTCCGATGGTTTTAGACCTCGTACAAATGCTCCCTTTCGTTCACTTTGAATGGTCTACTTTGAAATGGTCACTGCGAAAAGGTTTTGGAATTGTTGCCAAATTATTATATTAATATAATCTTTGAAACTCCATTGGTCTTCGTTCTCCATAAGTTTACTCCTTTCTCATTATTCCGAAGACCAATCACAAGCTATCAAGGTTTGTCTTTATAATATATTTTATGTTCAAAAAATCCATTGGTCATCATAGTTATTCCATTCTATGTGTTCCCACGGGATGGGAATTCTAACAATAATAATCATATATTTATTTACATATCCCTGCTTTGAGAAAATAAGAGAATTTACACAATTCCAAGTATTCAAACAAAATAAATAAATAAAATACTCTAATAATAGAATTCCTTTAAGGGCACTGAACTATCCATGCAAAGTAAGTATTTATGAATAAGGATAAACCTTAGCATAGTTAAAATTTTGCACAGAGGAAAGGATTTCAAACCTCCATTTCTCACGCATCAGGTAGGAAATTTCTAATTTATAAATATAATGATTTACAACCTTAGTATTCAAATATTAGAGTATTTAGAAGGTAAATTAGGAATTTTACTAGTATTTACTAGAACTTACCATTTGCTCAACTTTTCCAAGAAAAACATAGGTTTGCACATTTTTATTTATAAATTCATGTTATTCATTTTCTTACTTTCTTTCCCAAATTAATTCACATGTCTTGGAGGTAAAAATCTCCTAATTACAAGATTTTCTTTACTAGTTTTTAGGAATGAATCATTATTCCCCATTTATTTCCCTTTAGACATCAATTTTATTGTGTAACTCCCAATCGAATTGGCTTCTTACCAAATTCAAAGGAGAATGTAACTATCCACAATATATATATTAATTCCTAAATTCCATTTTAATTTTCAATTTTAGAAAACTAAAGTGTATTTGTCATTCATTTTCCTAATATTTGTTTTAAATATACTTTTCCTTCTTTTTAATGTGTGACCTACTCTCTTACTATCATGAAAAAATATGGTATTCCTTCAAGTTCTAATTCTAGTGTATTTTCCAAGCCCAAAAAAAAGAGAGGCCAGAGTCAGTTGTCCCGCCTTCAAGTTTCTAACAGAAAATTGTCCTTTCCTAACTTACCAGACTATTCTATGAAACTTCTAAGGCCTTGAATTTACTAATACATGTAAATTTGTTCATATATACTATTATAGGTGCTTAGCTAACACTCTACTCCTTATTTGAACAAGAACCCATTACTAACAACTTTCTTTTCTAGATAGGAACATGTAGATAGCCAATCAATAGAATCATATTTTTCAAACTTTACTTCAATTTTCTCAGTCAACTTGAAAATCAAAGTCACAAATTGCATCATTCAAATAGGATAATAATTTCTATAATCATCTATCTCGTGAAACCCATGTTACATAGTAAACTAGTCATACAAAATCTAGAAAAACACTTATCTGAAACTTAGAGTTAGTTGGAAACTATTGAAGGGAGTTCCATTTTCCACCCAACCATAGGCACATTTTCTCTTGGAGTATTTTAAAAATGGCCACCCTCTAGCTATATCATGATTCCTTGAGAGAGAGTTTATTCATTTTTCTTAACAACAGTCAGGGATGAAGGCTACTCTCCTTCTCCCACAGGAACCTGGCAGACCAATTTTCTCTCCACCAAGTAAAGGGGTTTGCAGTGATTGCTCCCTCAATCACTCAACTTCTATACAACCTCATTTCTCAACTTGATTAGAAAATGTTTCCCAACAGTTCTTGTACCCAGAACAACTTATCTTCTCATTTCTCTTCATAACCAAAGATCCTCACATGCTCTACCACTTTAGAAATGGTCCTTAGACCCATTTGTGTGCATTCTATGTCCTCTGCCCACGATTTTCCTTTCTTTTCTTTTCTTCTACAAGAAGATTTTATGGGTTCATTTCCTAATTCATGGGTCAGATCAGGAAGTTTACATATGGATTACTCTGCCCATATCCTCATTGACTCTTGAGGAAGAGTTCCCAAATACCATCTTGATTGGTAATTAAATTCTCTCAGATAGAGGATTGTTATGAGTCTGAGCAATTTAATTCCAGCAGAGTATTGGCCTAGTAGGGGTCATGTCAACCATTACTAGTTCCCCTCACCATTCCCTCTCATGCATCATGATCTACATTGGAAACACCTTCAGTAATTGTGCAACAATTTCCATTTTATTTAATAACATAAATATTTACATTACCTTCTATAGGAAATTTCATCATTACCAAACTCCACACATAACCAGTTTGTCCACAGTCTTTTAGAAAAACACAATTGTATTTTTAGGTTGGGGGAAACATGGGTATTACATCAATATTTACATATTTAAATGTGAGGTTATAGTAACTTCTCTAGACAACCAAATCAATTCAAAGATCTCAATTTAATTAGAACTAGCACTTCAAAATTTGCTACATAATACCTTTTTAAGATGGTGACACTTAAACATATATACCATAAACAAATTATGATGAGAATAATAATAATCATATGATTCACATATTGACTCTATTTCAAAAGTTCCTTAATCATTTCAACTCATCAATTCCTTAGAATTTCTTATATGGAGGTCTTGTTCTCTCCAAAAGAGGAAAAACCTAGGGTTTAAGGTTAAGCTCCTTATGATCCTGCATATAACACCTTCTCCCTTGATTATAAGTGTGATTCCATGATAATTAGGGTCAAATTAAACATAAGGAAATCATACTTTTTTCTAAATATAAAGCTTTATTTCCTAATGATGATTTAATCTACAAACCTCTTGCCTCATTATTCACAAATACATAGTTATAAAGAATGGAATAAAACCTTATAGAAAATGAAATCGTAGTATTGATTCCAAAGCATGATACAATCCACCATACAATAGAGGCGAATACCTCACAATAATCTTCAAAATCATTTGCAACACTTACATAATAATCTATGCGTAGATTTCACATAATTTCAAAGGTATGGGGAATCTAGCCTCCTTATTTTAAGAGGCCAATGTAAGAGTAAAAATGGTTCAAACCATTAAATAACCATCTCATTTAATCCCTTAAAAAAATTCACGTCAAATGCCAAGAATTTTCTTATACAACGAACACAAATTGTTTGCGGTATGGGGAATTTGAGTATCCCTTCTTAACCCGACTATATTTTTCACCTTTTGGTGAAAGAAAAAGATGAATCTAAGTATAAAATTGGGTGAGAATGTGGATATTGATATTAGCTACTTACTATTAAAATTTTAATTCCAATGGATACCGTATGAACAATTTATAGTAGAATGTCATCTACAATTATTTTTTGTTTTTATGACTCATACGAAAAAATATGAAGTTGATTTTTGGTGAACATGTATATATTGATGTCAACTACTTTCTATAAAAAAATGAACATCAATGTACACCATATGGCCAAGTTACAGTATAAATTTATCTAAATCCATTTTGTGTTTTTAGAAGTCATACTGACAAATCTAAAGCTGATTTTTGGTGGACATGTAGATGTTGATGTAAACTACTTTCTATTAAAATTTTAACACCAATGGACATCGTATGACCAACTTATAGTATAATTTAATTTACAACCGTTATGCATTTTAAGGGCCATACATACAAATCAGAGGCTAATTCCTGGTGAGCATGTGGGGATATTTACTAGATAACTCCAGTTCAAATTTTGCCTTTATTAGAATTCGTATGAAATCATTTCACTAAAAATACAAAATTGTTTTTTAATGCATTTATACAAACAATTTGCATGCATGAGGTTTATCAATGCATTATTATACAATTTTTGCAATTTAATAACTTATAAGAAAAACCATTCACTCAATGACATATACATAATTTCCATGTCACGAGATCAAATTAAATAATGATATGTTGGATGTATGAGTTGACCCGGGTTATACCTTATTTCTCCAACAAGACCCTTTTCACCATCGACCTTTTAAGTAAACCAGAAGGCTATACCGTGCATAGAGTGCAAAACGTAGTATCACCTAAGATGGCTTATGGGTGACAGCAGAACGCAGATGTCTACAGTCATGAAAGGGGTTGGGGATGTTCTTTTTACTTTTATTTAAACATGCATTCTATCATGCCTTCCATCAGATCTATTATTTGATTCATTCTTAATATTCCTTCTACACATATATTCTAGTGCACATTGTAATTAAAACCATTCATTCATCTAATCATTCAACCATAATTGCAGAAATAATAAAAGTATTTAGACACATTGCAACATAGGGTTTTACCGGGGCTCATCCCCCTTGGGGCTATGTCCACAAATATATTATTCTTATTTATTCTTCTTCATTAAAATAACATTGAGCAGATTACATCATATGATAGTAGAGAGTAGTGAGGTGAACTAGTGTCACACCAAGCTCGAAAAATTGCGACATCACCCTCAGCTACATCTCCATATTCGCTCCATCTGAGCTTCACAACTCTCAAAATCAAAAAGGTTCTTCAACAGTAATTTCTCTCCCAAAGATATGATAAACATAATTCTAAGGATGATCCTATAATATACCTCATACATCTTATTTATACTACAAAAATGGTTTAAAACCCTTACAATACATTCCAAAACCCTAACCCTAACATGGCTAGGTTTCTCCACATATGTGTCATATTTCCTCAAAACATGGTGCGCTCTCCTTCTTGGTCCCATCTACCTCATTTGCTGCATTGTTCTCAATCTTTGCTCCAAAATTGACTTTTTCTCCCAGCATAAGCCTATGCCAACATGCCCCCAACACTAACATGTGGCTTGTCGTGAGCTACTTAGATTGAGTTCACTTGTTGCATTGCTACCTCCAGTGCAAGAAACTTCTTTGCTAAGTCTATCACTTTCTCTTTATCCCGTGCACTCTTTTCTGCTAGTATCTCCACATCCTGCATTGTCATGTGCTCTTTTAGCACTTCCCTACTTTCTGCATGTACCTGTTCCAGACTTCCTTTCTCTTATTATAGTTCTTCTATAATTCTTTTGGCCTCTTGCTGAAATGGCTCCAATTGAGCCTTCCTTGCTTGTTTTTATTCTTGTGCGGTCTTTATCTCTACTTGTAGGTTTTTAATTTCCTGCGTGGTCCTTAGTCTTAGGGATATGGCTATTGTATTTTGCCTCATCTTTAGGTCCTAAACTACAACGTTCAAATTTTTTTATTTCTGCTCTAGCTGCTAGATCCTCTCATCTTCTTCCAGGTTGGTCCAAATATGCACAGTCCTTTCATATAACTCTGCAACTTATTTTACCTCCTACGATATGCTATCTATGTGCGTAATAGCCTCCTTCTCTCTCTGTTCCCGCACTTCTAGGGGTGTCCTTGGAGTTAGTTTTTATGTTGAATCTACTATCTTCTGATTATATCTCTCCATTGTCTATGCAACATTCTGTATATTTTCTTCTATTGTGACCTCCAGTTCCTGCGCACAGTCTAGTATGCTACCACAAACTTCTGCAAGTTTCTTCTCTAGTTTGTTTGTGTTTTTTTCTCCTCCTCCTTCTATAGTGTTATTTTCTTACAAATTTACTACAATATCTCCTGTGTTGATCTCTAGGTTCGTGGCATTATCCCTAGCTATAGATTGTACCTACTGCATCACACTCATCTGTAACCCATATAATTCCATTGTGGGTATATGTGCTAGCACCAACTCCATATGTTCTATGTCCTTTACTTGTTTCTGCTTTGTGTTCTCATCTACTTCCAACATTTCTTGTGTGACCTTGAACCTGTCACTGCTCTTTACTACTGTCTACAATGTCTCTTCCTGTTCTTTCTGTGTTGGTGCTTCATGTTATATTTCTTTCTATTGCATTGTAGGATGATGAGATGTACTTAGCTACAACCTGTATATAATGCCATGTACTTCTAATAATTTATCCATAATTTCCTCTCTTTCTGCTTCTACTACAAGTACTTCATTCTCCCCTCTATCTTGGACTTTATCTACAATGAATTTTGCATCGTCTTATGTGATAGGAGTACAAAGGATTCTTTTGGTACCTCATTTTCTTCCTTATTTCTCCCTTTTGTGTTCCAGTCCTATTCTTTGTTGGAGTTGAGGTCTATGCCTCAATATTTTTCTTGTCTATTTCCTCATCCTGTACTTCCTTTTGACGAGAGTTATATCTCTTTACATGTTCTCCATCCCATTTTACTTATTCCCTTGACACATTGTATTTCTTCCTTTCCTTCTTGACTATTGTGCTACTCCCCAAGGTTTGACCATGCTATGCGTCCTTCCTTGTATTGTCTGTTGGACTGTCTGTCTTCTTTGATGGACCTACTTCTACTTGTTCCTTCAGTTTTATCAATTTCTTCTGTATTACTAGAACTTTCCACTTTGTAGGATAGTCTTTTACTATCCATTTTACTTCCTTGCGCATTGTGCAATACCTCATTTCTAGCCACTTCTTCTTTAGATCTCTCCTAGCTTGAATCTGGATGTAGTGTCTTGAAGCCTTAAAGTTGGAAATTCCTTCGTTGTCCTTGACTACCTTAATTCAAATTATCCATACCTTAGATGTTCCATGTTGCATATCTTCTAGGAACATTGCAAACAATGCGTTGTTTGGCTATGGGTTCTTATTGTATTTTTCCTTCCATAAGGTTATATACTGCACTGCACATCATTTCCCTTTTCTATCCATAAATTATGTGAATTTTGTTTCCTTCCATCCTACCAATGATACTAATATCAATAGCCAGGAGTAATGGAATTCTATCCCATTATCCTTTGCATCCCTATAGTCTATCTAAAATTGTTTCAATAAATAGGGTGCCCAGTTTAAGACTATACCCTTTGTGCATTGCACAACTGTTGCTATGACTCCTTTCAGGACCTCTTTATTTATATACTTACTCAAACGTTTGTAGGCAATAATATTCGTGGAAAACCTCATAGCCTGATCATTGATATACTTTATCACTATGCTCTTGTTTCCCTTGTTTGTCATGAACTGTGCTTTAACCTCTTCTGTAATCTCCTTGTCTCTTTCTTTGTTCTCCAAGTAATCCTATGGTTTTACACAACTGGTTGGAAACCCTATAATTTTTTCTATGAGTTCTACATCTATATGGATCAGCCTATCCATCCATAGGATACCTCCATGTACCCTTGCCAGCAGTGGTTTCACATAGTGGACCACATTCTTAATTCGCCCAAAATTCAGTAGTTACAGCAAGTTCATAATACCTGAATTGTATAATCCTACGATCCACTACGCAGGATCCAAAATTGGATTTTCTGAGGGTCCTACCTCCTCTGTGTTCTCTAAATAAATTTCATGTGCAAGATCAAGAAATTTTGTTGTATTTGTTACATCATGATTTGCATATTTTAATTTCTACACTTTTACCAGCATGTCTTCGACAACAATTCGACATCTAGGATATGAGGTAGCATGATTTCCACTGGGGTTTCTTTGGTATTTTCCTTTTCTAGCCCACAACTGGGTTTTCTTCTACAATTTCTTCCTCGACTTACTATTCTTCTTCACCCTCTGTTTCTTGGTAGAATTTAATGTCTTTGACCATGGCTTCTTCTTCGAAGGTCCCCTCACTTTGTTTTCCCATCTCCTCCTCTCCTGCAATTTTTTCTGAATTAGGGTTTTCCCCAACCTTAAGGTTTTTCGATTTTTTCTCTCCTGCACGCTGATCTACTTCCATCTTTGTTGCAGTTTCTTTTTCTTCACCTATCATTGTTGGACTGATAGATTCAATCTCTTTTGTGGTAATATAATCCACATTGCCACTCCATTTGTTTCTTCTAGTGACCTATTACTTCTATGGGTCCTTCGCGCAAAATGGCTTTGTTGTCTGAAATTTGGTGGCACCATCTTCTTGTCGTCAAGATAAAT
>JZKD02S0356112.1:372822-390787 GCA_000966675.3 Picea glauca | reverse complement strand
TTTCTTCTACAATTTCTTCCTCGACTTACTATTCTTCTTCACCCTCTGTTTCTTGGTAGAATTTAATGTCTTTGACCATGGCTTCTTCTTCGAAGGTCCCCTCACTTTGTTTTCCAATCTCCTCCTCTCCTGCAATTTTTTCTGAATTAGGGTTTTCCCCAACCTTAAGGTTTTTCGATTTTTTCTCTCCTGCACGCTGATCTACTTCCATCTTTGTTGCACTTTCTTTTTCTTCACCTATCATTGTTGGACTGATAGATTCAATCTCTTTTGAGGTAATATAATCCACATTGCCACTCCAGTTGTTTCTTCTAGTGACCTATTACTTCTATGGGTCCTTCGCGCAAAATGGCTTTGTTGTCTGAAATTTGGTGGCACCATCTTCTTGTCGTCAAGATAAATCGACTGTAGATCTCAACTGGGTCCTTCACAATTTCACTCCTACTTTCACTATGTTCGCTCGGTTTCTTGGATGCTAAAAAATCATAAGTTTTTTTCATTTTCCTGACTTTTACTTCTTTATAGACTCTTTCATTAATGCTCTGATGCATCTTTTCTTTTATGTTCATCTTTTTTCCACTTTTTCGGTTATTTGTCATCCTGTCACGCGATGTTTAATTTTACCAAGAAAATACTTATAATTTATGTCACACCAATTTTATGTTTGTTGAATGCTGTCATTCCAAACTATCTATCTATCACTTATTCCTCTAACTACCTCTTTTGGGTTTTTTCTTCATTTTTCTGGTTTTTTGTTCCTTTTCTTATTTTAACTCCTACTATTTACAATATGTACAAGTCTACTTGATGCACTGCAACTACTGAGGGTTAGTGGGTCAACTATCCCTATACATTTTCAATCGACTACCATTCACCAGTCCTTGAACTTTGTTTCTTGATAAGTTTTGCAGTTGTACAACACCTCCATCTGTGACATACTTTATCTGATATGGCCCTAGCAAATGAATTATAATATTTCTCGGATGTTGCAAATACTTACTATCATATAGGAGAACCATATATCCTACCTTGAAAATCTTATGCTTTATATGTTTGTCATGCCATGCTTTATCCTTTACTTTCTATACCTCCTGATGAAAACCACTTATGATTATGTCCTCTTCTAATTCCATCATTTGAGACAATATTTCCTGCATTGTGCCTCTTTCTATCATATTTGTAATTGTTGCAATGTGTAGACTTGGTATCAAATAATCTAAGGGAACTACTACCTCACGTCTATACACCAATCTAAAGGGTGTTTTCCATGTTAGCATATTTCATGTAGTCCTATAAGCCCATAATATTGTTGGTACCTTCAAGTCCCAATCATTTCTGTTCACATTACAAGTATTGGTCAAGGCATTCTCCAAAATCTTGTTTAAGGATTCCACTCTTCCACTTTTCTTGAGGGTGGTAAGGACTACTCTTTTGGTGATTTATCTTAAATTCTTCAAGAATTTCCTCAATTGTATTATTGATGAAGTGTGTCCCCTGATCACTCATCAAGATTCTTGGACATCCAAACCTTGTCACTACATTTTCAAATAAAAAGTGTGATGTAGTCTCTGCACTACAATCCTTCACTATTTTTTCCTCAACCCATCTGGTTAAGTATTTTGTTGTTGTATTAATATATATGGCCCCTGATATTCTTGTTGGTGGATTAATTGGACCTCCAAAATCTACTTCTAATTTATCAAATGCTTGCAAAGTAACCTTACGTCTCAATGGAATCTCATCCCTCCTAGATGTATTTCAGCTTCTATGACAAACATCACACTTCTGGCAGTATTCCTTTGAATCCTTATGAACTTTTGGCCACCATAAAACTACGCATAATACCTTATGTGTTGTAGATTTTCCTGTGTAGTGTTCTCCATCAATCCATTCATGTGATTCTGCCAAAATGATGGGTCTTTTATTCTCCATAGAACATATCCTTATAATGTTATCTTCTCCAAGCTTGTATACATGACCTACAATCAGTTTATAATCTACATCTTTTACCACCAAATTTTTCTTCTATACAGTAGTAAATTATCTTGGGGATACTATTGTACTAAAGAACTCAATAATATCAGCAAAATATTCATCTGCAACCTGTACTAAAAACAATTGTGCATTTGGAAAGTTGTCTTCCAAACTATTTGGTTCTTCTCCATTAGTAATTCTTGACAAATGGTAAGGTCCTGCATTCAATCTTCCTGGCTTCACCCCAACTTCAAAGTCAAATTCCTGAAATAATAATATCCATCTACATATCCTTCCCCCCAACACTAGATTATTAACTAAGTATCTCAAGGTTGAATGATCTGTAAACATATTGAAGTGCAATCCTAACAAGTAATGTATGTATTTCTGCAAAGTATACACCATACTTAATCCTTCCCTTTCTATAGTATTGCAGTTCTTCTCTGAATCTGACAATTTCCTTCATGGATAATATATGGGGTGATCTATATCACCTTCTCTTGTATGGGTTAATACTGCTCCTAATTCTATTGCAGATGCATCTACATGCACATGAAATTCCTTTAACCAATCTAGAAACACTAGAATTGTTGCAGTGACCATCTTTTCCTTCAAAATATCCAAACTTTTCTCGCACTCATCATTCCACTAGTACTTGATTTCCTTATTCAACAATTTCTCCATTGGTGCAATAATATGTGCATATCCCCTTATGAACTTCCTGTAATATCTTGTATGGCCAAGTGTACTTTTCAACTGGTGCACTGACTTTGGTGGTGGTAAGTTAACTATGACAACAATTTTAGCAGGATCGACCAACAGATCCATTTTACACACCACATGTCCTAAAAAAATCCCAAAAGGTGCCCCGAAAATGCACTTCTTAATATTTAAAGAGATCTGACTTTGTATACATATTTTTAACATCAGTCTTAGTACTGCGACGTGGTCCTTTAGTAAACTAAACATTGTCCAATCATCCAAGTAAACCTCCAAAAAACTTATGAATGAAGTCCTTAAAATTTGCTATTACTACCTTTGAGAAAATTGTAGGCATGTTCTTCAATCCAAATGGCATAATTGTATACTAAAATGATTCCCACTCTATAGCAAATGTTGTCTTATTTTTGTCTTCTGGCACAATCATGATACGATGATACCCTAAAAATCCATCTGTGAATGAATAGGCTTCTTCACCCCTTACATTCTCTAAAACTTCATCTATAAATGGGGTGGAAAAAGGATCATGCAAGAAATCATCATTCAGTTTCCTCAAGTCAACATAGATCCTGATTCCCCCTTGATTTTTTTCCTACACCACCATAGGATTGATCCATTTTGATTCTTCCACATGTTCTATGACACGAACTTCTAGCATCTTGTCAATTTATTCCTTAACTTTCTCCTTATATATTGGATTCAACTTGTAAGGTATCTATCTTATAGGTCTTACTTCTAGATTCAAAGGGATCTTCATATCTCCTAATTATTCTGCTAGTCCCTTCATTTCTGAAAATGTTGTCAGGAATAAATCATTGTATTCGTGCGATAATTCTGTGATTCTTTCTATTGTTTGATTAACCCAATAATCTCCAATGCTTGCAATCTTTGTGTTTCTTGTTGTTCCAATATTTACCTTCTTGATATTTAATTGGGATGCATAATATTTTGAATATAACTTGGGACCTTATACTTCCCTTTCACCTTCCACTTCTGCAATATGGATATTGCACAGGTTTTCTTTTGGATCTTCTTCTTCTGTGACATGATAGCAGGGTAATAGTTGTTTGACAGTCTATTTATTCTGATATGCTCATACTATTTCAAACTATGGTTCTTCGAATATCATGTCTCTTACCACTCTCAACGTTGTATCTATCAATGGACTTTCATGCTCAAAGAAAAATGTAACCAAAAAATTATGTTGCATCTCTTCCTAGTTAGCAGTTTCTCTGTGTTATTTTCATTCTGTATACCATTTCCTTGGAATGCCTTCTAAAGTGTGAATAAAATGGTGTGGCCATTATTATAGTGGTACTAATATCCATTGAACCATGCATTTATCTATGTTTTCCCTAGGTTGGCCAATGCCATGACATTTGTCCAACTAGTTTTACTCCTACTATGTGCCAAATCTAATGTGTAGTAACATTTTGCATTGAAACCAATTGTTGATATTTTCCTTGTGTGTACTCCACGATCTTTCAAGTGTATATTTTAAACCAATATCTAATGTTGGTAATCTCTGATTTTCCATAACCTCTACTTCAAAATTCATTAAAAAATCTTCTAATTCCTTTAAGCCATAAAAAGTAGGAGGTCCTCTTACCTTTTTACCAACCCATCTTAGTGCGCGCTTCATTCTAGCGCATATCCTAGTAGATAATTAATGTATTCATTATTTCCACTTTTCCAATCTTGTGTTAGATTCTGAAGCACATGAACTAATACTCCTCCAACTGAGCATTCCATCTACATTTGGGTTGATATAATATTCTTCATGCGCAATGGTTTTGTAAAGATGATTTATGTCTTCTGTAAGGATATTATCTGTAGGTTCCACATACATTCCTCCTTTCGAGGGGTCCAAAGGTGAAATAAATATGTACTCTCCATATTCAAATATCATATTTATTGTATTCAAATTAATGATTTCCTAGTTATCAAAATCCCAATCCAATCCCAACAGAGTCAGACATGGTGTAGTATTATCTACTATGTAAATGACTTCAAAGTCTGCCATGGTGTGTATACCACCTAGATCTAATAGTATCCCCTTCAAAATTCCCAGTGGCACCACTCTGTGTTGATTTTATAAATTCAACTAAATAGGTGAATAACCTAATTGAGGTCCTCCCTAGAAATGTTTTGAACCTGCACATAATAGATCTAGCTAGGAATTGACATAGACAATTGCAGAGAAAATAGAAGAAAAGAGAAGCAGAAGATTTACACATTATATACTCTCTATAACTCAACCAATGCACACTGGAGGAGAAGCCAATGTTCCATAGTGGTGGTCTAGAGAGATATGGACACACAACAACAGTTATAGGAGTAAAATGCCACCTAGTCTAGTCTCTCGGGAAGTTACAGGAGTGAACTTCCACCTAGCTAAGTTAACCAGTCTATTAGTCTTCAGTTAACTCACTGAAATAGAGTGAAGTGAGGACAAGATCAAGGAATCATGGGTAATGCGCTAGTCTAGTGATGATCCCAAGGACAATGTGCATTAGCTAGTGATGATCCAAATGTTGCATGGTGATAATCCCAATGTAGAATCTAGACTCCACTCCACTGATCAAACTGAAGTGAAAACTGAATAGAATATTCTCCCTAGAGGAATATTCTTCCTAAAATATAGGAGACTAAATAATGACTAATAAACATAGGAAAAACCTTAGGAAAAATAAATCTTAGGTGTGTGTGAAGTAACTCCAACACCCCCCCTAAATATCACTATGGTGAAAATAAAGAATGGGTCCCGTCAACAAGGCCATGTTAGGTACCCAAATACAAAAGATACACTGAAATAAAGTGAGGAAAGAGGGAAATCCTCATGGGAAACCCCCCCCCTCAAAGTACAATGTATGTAAAAAGAATAGCTGACAGTTGTTAGGCAATTGTGTTCCTCACTCCAAGACGACTTCACAGAGAATGGAAATTCTGCTCAATGAAGTTCTTGGTGAAGATTTCTGCAGTCTGTTCTGCTGAAGGAAAAAAATACAGGTCTATGATTCCCTCGTGTACTAAGTCCTAGATGTAGTGCATGTGGATCTTAATGTTATTCATCCACTTCCTATGAACTGGATCTTTGTATAACTTCAAAGTTCTCTGGTTGTCACACCAGATGACAATTGACCGATGAAACTGAATGCCCAACTCAGTGAGAAAATGTTGTAGCCACATAGACTAAATGGTTATGTTAACTACCACTCTCTAATCTGCCTTGGCTGAAGATAGAGAAATAACATCCTACTTCTTTCTCGACCAACAGATAGGCCCAGAACCAAGACTGAGTGAGTAACCAAGACTGAGTGAGTAACCAAGACTAAGTGAGTAACCAACAAATAGGCCCAGAACCAGGACTTGTGATCAATGCTATCACCAACCCAATCAGAATAAATGAACCTGATCAGGTCCAATGTAGAGTCTACTACATAATTAATCCCAAAGGTGATGGTGCCCTATACATATCGAAGGATATTTTTTGCAGCCTTCCAATGTAGCTCATGCGGCTCCTGCATGAATTTGGAAATTGTGCCAACTACATAAGAGAGGTATGGTCTGGATTTTGTGATATACAACAAGCTCCCCACTAGCTGTCTATACAGCGTGTTTTAAACTAGTGGAGTGTCCCCTCCATCCTAAATTTTGACTCCTAATAGGAAAGGTGTTAGGGTAGACTTGCAGTTTTTCATGTGAAATCTCTCAAGGATCTCGTGCATACTTGGTCTGAGATAGTTTGATGCCTGATGCATCCTAACTGATCTCGATTCCAAGGAAGAAATGTAGAAGACCCGTGTTCGTCATCAAGAACGTGTCATGTATAATCTTCTTAACTGAAGCAATATCTGAATTCGAGCAACCAATGATCAACAAATCATCAACATACAAAACTAGGAGTAGAAGTGAATTGGTCATCCTAACCATGTAAACATTTGGGTCTGATTTACAATTTACAAAGTTATGTGACAACAAGTAGGATTCCATCTTGGCATACCATGCCCTGGAGCCTACTTGAGGCCATAAAGATATTTTTTTAGTCGACAGACCAAAGATGAATCCCTGGGGCTGCTCCATATAGATCTCCTCAGAGAGATCACCATGAAGAAATGAATTCTTCATGTCCATATGATGGAATTACCATCCCTTGGATACGTCAATCACAAGTTTTGAACGTATGGAATACATCTTCTCTACTAGAGTGAAGGTCTCATCATAGTCAATGCCATGCACCTGATGAAAGCCTTTGGCTACTATCCTAGATTTGTATCTGCTAATATGTCCATCCACTATGCTCTTGGTCCTATAGACCCATCTGCACCTGACAAGTTTCCCTCCAGAAGGAAGGGGAACCAGATCCCAAGTGTATTTATCAAGGAGGGAGTTGTAATCCTCCTGCATGGAGGATTCCCAAAAGGGATTTACAAAAACCTCACCATAAGACTGTGTATCTGAAGACTGAACCAAAAAAATATGCCTAGGTGGAAATGTTTTAGTGTTAGTGAGTGCAAGAGGAGGCTCCTTAAAATCATATCAAGTCCTCCTAGTATCAGCTAGATCCCCAACAAGATACCCTTCATCCTCAAGAGTATTCTTGGCCCACTTGGGCATCTACTCTGGCTATGCATCTACATATGGATGCATTGAATCTTAATCTGATTGTATTGAATCTGCATCTAGATCATTTGAATCCTCTAAATCATAAATCTCATTTGAATAAGAGTTAGCATGTGCATGCTCATCATCTCTGACAGGTGAAAGAATAAAGGTGTCTGCATGCAGCTACTGAGGTACATGCGAGACACTTTCCTTGAATTGGACACTTCGCTCGATGATGAGCCGGTCTGAGGAAAGATCAATAAGTCTGTATCCCTTCACACTTTTTGGGTATCCAAAAAATATACACTTTTTTCTCTTTGGATCAAGTGCCTTCCTCTTTTTAGAGGGAATCTGGGCCCATGCACGTGAACCAAAAATACAAAAGTGGGTTTGCTTCTGGTTTGAGGCCGCTCCAAGCCTCGTAGAGGGTCTTATCCTTGAAATATATATGGGGAGATATGTTTTGGATGTAGGTTGCACAATTAAGTTCTTCGGCCCATAATATTTTTGGCAGTGACTTTGCATGTAGAATGAAATATGCCATCTCTTTTAGAGATCTATTTTTCCACTCAAAAACTCCATTTTGCTATGGATTATAGGGAATTGTGTGATGCAAATGAATCCCTTCCTCATGAAAAATATTTTGTATCTCATGGTTAACATACTCTCCCCCATTATATTTTCGAAGGACTTTGATTTTCTTTCCTAAATGTGTCTCAACCAAGGCTTTGAAATCTTTGAGGTGTTGAAAGACATCTGGTTTTTTCCTGAGAAAGTAAATCCATGTGAAGCATGAGAAATCATCAAAAAAAGTGAGCACACACCTTACGTTGTTTATTGATGGATGCAGAAAAGGGCCCATGAGGTCATTATGGATCATATCTAAAGGAGAGGAAGCTCTTTGAGCCTTTCCTCTATCAAATTTCTCTTGAGGTTGTTTTCCATGAACACATCCCTCACAAATTACTTTGGAGAAATGGATGCCTGGTAGACCATCAACCAATACCTACTTGATAATATGTTTCATATATCTGAAATTTAAATTCCTGAACCTTTTGTTCCATATCATACTTCTTTCATCAGCATGGGTAATAAGTAAAGAATAATCTGGTTCAATAAATTCAAAAAATGTGTAAATCCTAGATTTATGATTTACCTCACCGATAGAAACTCTGGAATTGGTTTGCATTTCATAGATATCCATTGCATCAGGTGTGAATGTGACTTTATCTTTGGTTCTAGAATTTGTCATCTCATATACAGAGAGACGATTGACGGAAAGTTTGGGAACGTGCAACACATTCTTGAAGCTTCCATTGGTGAGTTTGATCCTTCCTTTGTCAGTGACCTCGACTGGAGAGTTGTCCCCCATCCAAATAGGAGGAAATTTGCATGTATCCAATGAAGAATAGACCTCTTTTGTGGAATCCATGTGGTGTGATTCTCCTTAATCTATGATCCAATCATCGGGACAGGAGTTGATGGCAATCAAGGCATGGCTAGAATTGTCTTTCTTGGGATTATGAGATTTTGGCTTCTTCTTCTTGGCACCCTATGGGATGCGATCTCTAGGGTTGTTTTTATAAAGTATTTCATTCATTATATCTATCTTTTTCTGCATGCATGCAGATTCTAGATGGAATCCTTTATGGAAGTATGTGCATTTATCCCCTTTTCTTTCCTTTCCACCTTTGGATTTGAAGGCATCATTGAAGGGTTTTGAGTACCCTTCCTTCTTCGGATGTGCATTATATTTCCTTTTGTCTTTATATTTATATTTCTGATATTTATGACCTCTTACATTTTGCACAGTAAGTGCATGTGCCTTTGGGCCTTTGATTTTTCCCATATTGATGAGCTTGGTCTTTTCTTGTGTTAGGGATTCGATAAATTCCTCAAGAGAAGGAATCTTCCAGGTGGCTACAGAGGAAAATTTGAATGAATGGAATGTGTATACAAACATTGAGAATTCAGGACCAAGTTTGGAGGGAATGGTGAGAACCATTTGTTTCTCCTCCTTAGATTTATCAACCCTACAAGCCTTGAGTTGCGACAATAAATCCTTATATTTTGTAAAGAAATCTTGGATATTGTCAAACTTTTTGGATCCAATGTGAGAAATTCCACCTCAATAATGTGTCCCCTCTTGTCATCCCATTTTACAAATATATATTCCATGGTGGTCCAAGATTTATTGGGGGTTTTACAGGAAGATATGTGAAAAAGGAGATCAAGAGAAATGAGACTGCAAATTGTTCTGAATGCTTCATCCGTTCAATTTAGATACTTGAATTTTTATATGGCTAATGGTGGTTTTGTCTCTTTGTTCATGGTTAAAGTGTACAATCCTCTTCTTAGAATATGCATGATCATATTCTCCTTCCATGCAAAGAAGTTGTAAGGTGTAAGAATGAATTATTTTGGGAATTCCATTTTTCAACTGTCTTTAATGTTTGGTACCTGCACAAAATAGTTTGGTGTGTATTTTTGGTAGCATTCTGTTGGCTTTGATACCATGTAAATGTGTTGAAATTGTGCAGAATAGATCTACCTGGGAATTGACATACACATTTGCAGAGAAAATAGAAGAAAAGAGAAGCATGAGAGAAAGAATGAAAGAATTCTCATTAACCAAAAAAGAATGAATGATAATTTACACATGATATACTCTGTATAACTCAACCAACATGCACTGGATGAGAATAAAATGCACCATAGTGGTGGTATAGAGTTATCTGGACACACACCAACAATTACAGGAGTAAATTTCCACCTAGTCTAGTCTCTCAGGCAATTACAGGAGTGAATTTCCACCTAATTGAGTTAACTAGTCTATCAGTCTTCAGTTAACTGACTGAAATGGAGTGAAGTGAGGAGGAGATAAAGGAATCATGGGTAATGTGCTAGTCTAGTGATGATCCCAAGGACAATTCACATTATCTAGTGATGATCCCAATGTTTCATGGTGATAATCCCAATGTAGCATCTAGACTCTACTTATCTGATCAAACTGAAGTGAAAACTAAAGAGAATATTCTCCCTAGAGGAATATTCTTCCTAAAATATAGGATACTAAATAATCAATAATAAACATCGGAAAAACCTTAGGAAAAATAAATCATAGGTGTGTTTGAAGTAACTCCAACACTCCCATGGCTTCCCAAGTCTTCTTTGGCATAACATTGACTTCGGACCCTGAGTGTAATATAATATCTCCCATATTGAAATCTCCAATGTTTGCATTCAACCTGAATTATCTACTTGTTCTTCTCTTCCTTCAGACCTGATTTGCTATATTCACCCCCTCTTCCCCAACATTACACTTTTCTAACAGATTTTGTAGTACTTGTAGAGATGACTTGTCATTTAATATCTTAACACAAGATACCAAAAAGTTTCTTAAGTTACTTACCTTCTCTAAAGGTTGCTCTTTGTTGGTTTGATTAAACAAGGGATGCATGTCATACACTTGTACATCATCTACTGGCTTTGTTCATGAGGCAGATGCAATATTCTCCTTCAGAATCTCTTGTCTAGCTTCTTTGAAAATCTCCTTTTCTTTGCACATATCAAATTTATGCTCATGTTCTACATTCTTCCTTACCCACTAGTGTATATCCTGGTTATGTTTTTCTACATCATCTCTTGTCTTAGTTCCACCTCGAGTCACTATATAGATATTATTTCCATCCTCTTCCCTATCTTCTACAAAAATCATTGCACATTCTGATTATTTTGGTTCCTCTTGTCCTGCATCTTTAGAAAAAGTGTTGGACAATATTTTGTTTCATGGTCTACTGCGTGACAATACTTACATGTCTCGGGTGGTAATGCGAAATATATTGCATAGTGTCCAAGCTTCTGATAGTTATGAAAAAATACTAGTCCTAGACCTCCTCCAAATCCTCTTCCTCCTTGGTATCCACCTCTGAAACCTACTCTGTTACCCTAATTCTCTTCGCGTGGTGTATTATACTGTGATCCTTGATTATACTGTGGTTGTGCATTATTTTATTATGGTGGTGATGCACACTACTGTGCATAGTTATATTGTTGTTTCCCTTGAAATTGTTGTGCATTATACTTAGGTTGTTGTGCATTGTTATACTACAACTACTGCGCAGGTTGTCTTGTCATGTGTTCATATTGTACCCTGTATGTATCTGAAATCCTTTCTTTCATCATCTCTAAAGTTCTACAATCCCTGTATTCATGTCCAACTGATTTACAAAAATTACAAAAAGTGATCTTCAGAACTATCTGATACTTCTGTATCATGGGACAATGATAAGGATCATGTCCATGTACTTTACAAATCTCACACCATGGTCTTCCTGAAGATAAAGGGTTTGGAGTACCCACTATGATATACTACGCAAATGGACACACATTCTTATGATGGCCTTTTATCTTTCACATTGTACACCAGACATCTTCTCATTTTTCCTTACCTTTATTCTGATTTAATTAAAATTTTAAGTTATTCAAATCCTGTCACACCTCTTCCACAGCTGGATCTGTATGCTTATACTGATTTTCCTCTATCTGCAATGCTTCTTACAGAGCCTCACCGCGGGTTTGGAATTTCTATCGTCTCAAAGGATACTTCAAGTGTGGCAACAAATAATTAATAAACAAATGTCTATGTTGCATATCAGTAATAGGGTATTTCAACTTACCTTTTATCCTTTTGAACTTCTGATCGACCTCCCAAACTGATTCACCTAACTTTTATTTGATCTCAATCATCTCGTTCATAAAATGGTCCTCTGATCTTGGCTTCTAAAATTCATTAATCAATTGCCTCTTCACTTCTACAATAGTTGTAGGTGCTATTGTTGGGTTATTTACTTTGAGACCCATGTACAAATCTAGTGTGCGATATATAAATGTGATTTCCAACTGCTTAACCTTAGTATCTATTGGCACAGGGGTAGACCCAGGGTTCAGATCTAACAACGCACCAACAAGACCTGTACTATCCCTTTCCAAATAGGAGCTCCAGAGAGGAGGCTTAATGGTCTAAACTTCCCTGTTAGACTATAGCCAGGGCCAAAGAGAGGTAAACAAGGTTACTAGAGGTCACTCCAGTCACAAGTGTTATATTCGGAAAGTGACATTGAGATAAAAAGGGTTAAAAGTTCTTTTAAGTCATTATGAGCTAAAAATAGAGGTCAACAGTGAATTAGAGTTTCAACAGTGATTTAGGGTTTTGGAAGTCAACAATGAATTAGGGTTTCAACATGATTTAGGGTTTTGGAAAGCTATAAAGGAAGGGCCAGCGACCTAATTCATTATTATGAAGATTATGACTTGTCATTGAGGAGAAGAGGCACATCTCAGGAGAGATCATTTAGTGTATTCCAGGAGGAAGACACCAGTTGGCTGATTTCGGTGTTGAAAGACACACCCTAGTCACCAGGAAGATCATCCAAATCTTCCATCATTATTCATTGATTCCATAGTGCTCCCATATTCTGGGTATTATCTTTTAGTTGCTTATTTTTATTCCATCTAAGATCCTTTTGTCTTTGGATCTAGCTGAGTGTTGTTATTTTATTCAACCACAGTTGTTTATTTGTATTCCAGCTAAGATCCTTTGTCTATTGATCTAGTCAAGTATTGTCAGTTTATTTAGCTGCATTCGGCCATTTTGTAATCCACAGAGATATCATAATACAAAATTTGCAGTCCTTTGTCATGTTTATTATTTGTACGATCATTTATATGATGTAAACCCTTGATCCTACACACACATTAGAAGCGTTTCCTAGACTATCCAAGTTAGGAACATTACAGTGGTATCAGAGATTTAGTCTTGCCAGCCTGTGACTAAATACAATGAGTGCAGCAGAAGACCCAAATGGTCAGGAACACGTAGGTGACGAATATGTCACTTACAACAAGCATTGAGAAAGAAGGCATAGGCTTGATTTTCCCCCTTTTCCTCCTAGCTTAGAGGAAGAGGAAGAGGCACACAGAGAAGCAGAGAGAAGGGCAGAGCATGAGGCTGAGCATGAGGCTGAGAGGATATTAGGAGATAGATATGAGTGATCAGAGGGCAGTGGCAAGGCTCCTGTAGATCCAGAAGCAGCTTTCATGTAGTTTATTAATGATATGTTAGCTAGTCAATGGACCATGTCTCAGTCCTTAGCACAAGTGGTTGATAGATTGGCTAGAGTGGGTACCCCAGATACGCAAGTCCCACATGCAAAATAAGGGAACTCGGGAGCAGGAAGTAGACCCTAGTCACCCTCTTGCACATACACCTCTGCGAGTAGGATTCCCAGACCCTTGTTTCCTAGTTTTCAGAGGGCACCCCCGGTAGTAGCACCGCCACCGATAGCACAGAGGCCACCCACTCATGCCGATGACATTACAGAGTATAGGAGGGAGTATGAAAAATTGGGTCATGACTTCCATCAAGACATGACCTTAGTAGAGTATTGTGGACTTAGACTCAAGAACCTCCCAAGAGAGCCACAAAGGGGAGGACTACAACAACATCAGGGGCATAACCTAGATTTCATCCAAAAAGTTGGGAAACTCACCATCCCTTTTTTTGACGAATTGTCCAAATACACCACCAAATCTTGGGTATAGAAGCTAGACACGTATTACAAGCTCAACCAGATGACCGAGATAAAGGCCATCAGTTTCATGACCTTACACTTGGAGGGTGAGGCACACAAGTGGTGGTATCATGGACTGGTGACATTGGGTCACAGTGGCATCACCTCCTATAGGGAGTTTATAGATAGGCTCATGGATAGGTTTTACAGGAAGGATCCCAAGATAGGATTCACTAGTATCGATATGGGCACTTCAGACAAAGGAGTTTGAGGGGTTTGATGTTGCAATAGCATATGGCCACATGGTGGAGTGTCTAGACAGAGTTCAAAACTTAAAGATGAATTTAGGCAACTACATAGTGAGAGACACATTTTATGTGGTTGACCTGTCAAACACAGATGTGGTGTTACGAGTTTAGTGGATGATTACCTTGGAAAAAATCACTACCAACTACCAAACCTTGGAAATGGAATTCAGAGATTAGGATAGGAAGAAGGTTGTTCTGAGAGGTATGTCGACAGGAGCACCCAGGATAGTTTCAGCCAAGAGGATGAAGAGGATATTTAGACATGGGGAGGTAGAATATTCCATAGAATGCTTGATCAATACTCAGAAGGATTCAGAAGGTCGACAACAATACCATACAGAGATCAATAAATTATTGGGATGACATCAACAGGTCTTTGAGGAAATTTCACCAGAGAGACCACCTGACAGGGGGTTTGAGCACACCACTGAGTTGGAGGAGGGGGGTAAACCTATGATCACCCCCCCTATCTTCATCCTAGGAGGTTCAAGGATGATATAGAGAAGGAAATCAAGGAATTGTTGGCGATGGGACACATTAGACCAAGTAGCAACCCATTTTATTCTTCAGTTGTCTTAGTTATGAAGAAGGATGGCACCATGAGGATGTGCATTGATTATCGAGCCTTGAATAAGAAAACCATCAAGAATCGATACCCTATCCCATGCATTGATGAGTTGATGGATGAACTGCATGGGACAGTTTTCTTCTCAAAAATAGATCTACACTCTGGATATCATCAGATCATCATCCGAGAGCAGGACATAGAGAAGACATCATTTCGATGTCATTTTGGACACTTCGAGTTCCTGGTTATACCATTTGGGATAACTAATGCACCCGGTACATTCTAGTCTTGCATGAACCATATATTCAAGGATCAGTTAAGGAAATCAGTCTTGGTTTTCTTCGACGACATCTTGATCTATATCCAGTCATGGAAAGATAATATGAGGCACTTGGATGAGGTATTGAGCATCATGGAGGCACAGTCATTATATGCCAAAGAGTCCAAGTGCGAGTTTGGTATGACAAAGTTGCTTTACTTAGGCCACATCATTAGGGCACGGGGGGTACAGGTGCACCAAGAGAAGATTAGGGCCATTCTGGATTGGCCAACACCCAAGAACATGACATAATTGAGGAGCTTCTTCGGGCTATGCAGCTATTACAGAAGGTTCATCCGGGGTTTTTCTCAGATTGGAGCACCACTGACAGATATTACCAAGCATGGGGCCTTCATATGGACTGAGAAATCATAGGAATCCTTTGATCACATGAAGGAAGTCATGGGCACTTGTCCAGTGTTGGCACTACTAAAATTCAGCTTGCCATTTGTACTAGAGTGTGATGCATCCGGCGAAGGGATCGGTGCAGTTTTGATGGAGGGAGGAAACCCTATTGTATTTGATAGTCGAAATCTTAGTCAACCTGAGAGGTTGTAATCCATTTATGACAAGGAAATGTTGGCAATCATGCATTCCTTGACCAAGTTCAGATAATATTTGTTGGGCAGCAAATTCGTGGTCAAGACCGATCACAACAGTTTGAAGTATTTCCTTGAGCACAAGGACATCAGTGAGCACCAACATAAATGGGTGACGAAGTTACATGCATTTGACTTTGACATAGAGTATGTCAAGGGGAAGAAGAACATTGTGGTCGATGCACTATCGAGGAGACCTATGACATGTTCTTTGATTGAGATTTTAGCAGATTGGAAATCCCACTTGTTAGTGGAATATTCCAAGAAAAAGTTCTCTTGTGAGGTGATGGATGGGAAGATACAGGATGACCAGTATAGGGTCATTGATGATGTAATATTTTACAAGGATAGAGTCTACTTGGTGCCAGATTCAGGGCTTAAGAAGAAGATCCTCACCGCAATTTATGATTCACCTCTAGCAGTTCATCAGGGGTTTTTCAAAACCTACAAACAGATCAGAGAGAGGTGCTCATGGAAGGGCCTCAAACAAGACATTATGCGACATGTCAGTGAGTGTGTGACTTTCCAATAGAACAAGTCAGAGCATGCTCTTCCAGCAGGGCTACTTCATCTACTCCCCATTCTAGAGAAGAAATGGGAGAGTATATCTATGGACTTCATCATAGGTCTACCCAACGTCCAGGGTAAGGAATGTATCTATGTAGTGGAAGACAGATTGACCAAGTTTTCTCACTTCTATGCCATACCGACAGAGTACAACGTAGTTCAGGTAGCCGATATTTTCTTCAGGGAGGTCTTCAGACTTCATGGGTTGCCGAAGAACATCGTCAGTGACAGGGACAATTGGTTCATAGGGACATTTTGGAGAGAGTTGTTTCGGTTGGTGGGGATAGAGTTGACACCTAACACCATATATCACCCTCAGAAATATGGGTAGACCGATATTGTCAACAAGTGGGTTGAAGGGTATTTGAAGAACTATGTAGGAGGACAACAGAGAACATGGGTAAAGTGGTTACATTTAGGAGAACATTGTTACAACACCACCTTCCACATGTCCATCGGTATGACACCCTTATGAGCATTATACGAATATGATGCTCCCACTTTGGTAGACTTGGTCTTCAGGGAGACAAAGCTCCCAAGGCCAAGGATTGGATCATAGAGAGTCAAGATATTCTCAAGTTGTTGAAAGAGAACCTGCAGACGACGCAAAACCGACAGAAGATAAGTGCGGACAGGCACAGGATAGAGCGTAGCTTTGAGGTTGGAGATTTGGTTTTCTTGAGACTCCAACCCTACAGACAGTCATCTTTGAAGAAGAGTGGGGCCGAGAAGATCAAGCTCAGATTTTATGGTCCTTACAGGATCATGCATCAAGTAGGCGAGGTTGCTTATGAGCTAGAGATTCCAGAGGGGAGGAAGATTCATAACATGTTCCACGTGTCTTTCCTCAAAAAGGCAGTGGGACAATTCATTAGCACATTAGAGGATCTTCCCTCGTTGGATGAGGAGGGACAATTGGAGTTAGTTCCGGAGGAGGTTTTGGAGTTCCAGGAGCGGAAACTAAGGAGCGGGGTCATCAAAGAGTGTTTGATCAGATGAAGAGGGATTCCAGTAGAGGATGCTACTTGGGAGAGCGAGTAGGTGTGGCAGCACCCTGGACCGGTATTTCTTGAGGACAAGAAATTTCAGGAAGGGAGGACTGTAATGTCCCTTTCCAAATAAGATCTCCAGAGAGGAGGCTTAATGGTCTAAACTACCCCGTTAGACTATATCCAGGGCCAAAGAGGGGTAAACAGGGTTACTAGAGGTCACTCCAATCACAGGTCTTATATTCGGAAAGTGACATTGAGCTAAAAAGGGTTAAACACACTTTTAAGTCATTATGAGCTAAAAATAGAAGTCAACAGTGAATTAGGGTCTCAGCAGTGGTTTAGGGTTTTGGAAGTCAACAGTAAATTAGGGTTTCAACATGATTTAGGGTTTTGGAAAGATATAAAGGAAGGGTCAGTGATCTAATTCATTATTATGCAGATTATGACTTGTCATTGAGGAGAAGAGGCACATATCAGGATAGATAGTTCAGTGTATTCTAGGAGGAAGACACCAGTTGGTTGATTTTGGTGTTGAAAGACACACCCTCGTCACCTGGAAGATCATCCAAGTCTTCCATCATTCTTCATTGATTCTGCAGTGCTCCCATATTCTGGGTATTATCTTTTAGTTGCTTATTTGTATTTCGGCTAAGATCCTTTGTCTATTGATCTAGTCGAGTATTGTCAGTTTATTTAGCCGCATTCGACCATTTTGTAATCCACAGAGATATCATAATACAA